>WBMW01002525.1:165100-178423 GCA_013396635.1 Penelope pileata | reverse complement strand
CCCGGGAGCCCAGCGCAGAGCGATCCCCCCAGCACACATTGCTTGGGCACCACGCCGGGTACGCAGCAGCATCGCTGCGGATCGCTTTTTAATAACTCATTAATAAGATAACGCACACGGTGATCTTGTTAAGTGGGACCGGAGCGTGGCGTTACAGAGGCCAATGCCACCGAGTGCACGTCAGCACTGCTCTGAGGGCTGGGGGGGTTCAGGAGGCAGCCCTAAGCCCCCAGACTCTTCTCCATCCCAAAGTAACACCCCTGCTCCCAACCCCCCCCAACCAGGACTGGGACCGCCGGCAGCCTTGGGGCATCCCCTGCACAGGGATGGAGCAGGAGCCTGCGCTGAGCTGCAGTGGGAACATCAGGGAGCTAAAAATAACCCAGCTCCATGCAACAGGCGCGGGGCTCGGGGCCAGCTGCCAGCCCCGCAGGAGCACGCGGGGAAGGAGGAGCAGCGGGGTGCAGGATGCAGGCAGCACCCCCAGGTGTAAGCAAGGGAGACTGGGGGGGGAAGGAAGCCCTGCTTTCCTCCAGCCTGTCTCAGTGGGACACCCCAAAAGCGGGGAGCAGGGAGCTGCACCACATCCCTGGGGCTCTGCGAGCATTAAGGACACCACCAAGAACCTGGGGTCCCCCGGAGAACCCCACCCTCTGCTGCTCCAGGGGAGGCAAGAGGCCGGGATGGAGGAGGAAGAGGAGGAGGAGGAGGTCAGGCGGGGACACGCTGCTCTGCAGCGCGCTCGCGGGGCTCCCGCAGCCTGGCAGGGACACAAGATGGTGCTTGCTTCCCTCGCCCGGCAGCAGCCAGCGGGGATGCTCCAGCCCCGCTGCCATTGCGTTTGTGCATCTCAGCCCCTGTACGAGCTGTGGTCCACAGGCAGCAGCCCCCACCCCACAGCCACAGCTGGGATGCGCCCAGCAGCTGCTGCCGAGGGCCACGGCTTGTTAAGAGCCATCAAAGCTGCTTCGGCTCGTTCAGCACCGGCCCCGCTCCCTGCAGCGCGTGCTGCTGCTGCTGCAGTGAAAATATTTCATTAGGCTGCAAGCTGGGCCCGAGAAAATATTGACCACCTGGGGCACCCACTGAGCTGGTGCCCAGCGGAGTGGCTCGGGGGCACCGAGGATGCCACCACCCCTACCTGGCACCGCAGCGCTGCCATCCACATGCTCCAGCCCCGAAACAGCCCCGTCCCTCGTGCAGGGCAGCGCCCAGCACACAGCTCGCCATGCTGGGGGCTGAGGGCTGGGGGGGTCCTGGCTGCCCCTGGGGCTCTGCTGCATCCCTGTGCCCATGGGAGATGCCAACAGCACCCGCAGCACCAATGGCACTGATGGCACCGATGGCACTGCTGGCACTGCTGGCACACTGCAGCCTGCTCCAGCCCCTCTCGTTTCCCTTTGTTCCCCGCCCGGGCTGAGGGGAGGGCTGTGTTTTTAATTAAAGCTTTTCAAGAGCCATTACAGAGATGAGGCGTGGTGGAAGCACAGCCCCGCGCCACCGGGGAGGGAGGAGCAGCCAGAACCCCGCACCCCTCCGGGCTGAGCACCGCGGGCACGCTCCCAGCACAGGCTGCTTCCCCAGAAATCCGTGCAGGAATGGAGATTTCATGGGGGACCTCGTGCAGCTCCGTCCTGCCCAGCACACGGCTGCTCCGTGCCGGGCGACGGCAGGAACAAACCAACCATCCCAAAAGCAATGAGCAGGCGGCACAAAACCCCGCCGGCATTAATCATCAGAGAAACGACTAATAGCAAAGCAAAGGAGATTTGGGGTTTAAGAGACACGGGTTTTAACCAGGCAGTGTTCTTTTCACAGGCCGAATAAACCAGACGATCCGCCGTGCTCCCAGCGGCGAGGATGGCTCGGGACAAGGGCACTGCGGGAGCGGCTCTGCCCTGTGCTGAAAGGCAGCGCTGGGAGGAGCAGGCTGCTGGGTGGCTCAGCACGGAACAGGTCAGCGTGGCTGGGTTTGGCACGGCTTGGCTTTGCACAGTTTGGTTTTGCACGGCTCGGTGTGGCACAGGACCCACACCCACGCGGCCGCCAGGCACAGAGCTCCATCGCATCGCAGCACATCCCCGCTGCCCAGAGGTGACCGCTGCCGAACAAAGCGCTCTAACGAGCTCTTCCCTGCGGGGACAGCCTGCCGCCCTCCATCCCTGGGTGCTTCAAAGGCAGTCGGGAGCCTCAGAGCCACCTCCGCGCTCAGCATCCCACTCCCGGCCTCCCGCTCCCGGCACGGGCAGAGCCTCTCCATCCTCTCCCCCACGCTCCCGGTTTGCTCCATCTCCGCACCCCTGTGCCCGCAGCTCCCCCAGGAAGATGAGGGCAGCTCCCCCCATCCAGCTGCCACCTCCACGGAAACCACAGCCTTCACCCCCCGGCACAGCTTCCTGCTCAGCGTGCACATACATGGGTGCTCCACGACCGTGCACACTCATGCTACACACACACACACACACACAGGCGTGCATTCAGCACGGGGACAGCTTTGCTGCACAGCTCCCTGCAGGAGCCCCCGCTGCTCTGCTGCTCTGCAGCGCTGGGCACCCCGCTCCCCCCTGCTCGCTGCCCGGCTCGCTGCCACGCCGTTCCTGAAGCACGCAGGCTGGCAGCGGCGCGGAGCCGTAATTAATGGGGCCGGTTTGCCAATCACTGGCTCAGCCGCGCTATCACTGGCAAGCACTGGCCTTTTTATTTATTTTACTTAACTGCTGTTGGTAAAACTCCACTCCTAAAGCAAGGCCGAGAGACGGCGCGGTGAAATCTCCACTGGGATTAGGGATTGTGCTCTGCCAGGGAACGGCGTGCGCCCACCCCGCCGGCGAGGACCCCCCCATTTCTGCTCTCTGAGAGCCTCCTGCCAGCAGCTCTGGTGCCATGGGGTGCTGCTCCCGCTGCCCACGGGCTCCCTCCTGCCCTGGCACCGTGCAAAGGGCTCCAGGGGGTCTCCAAGGGGGAGGTCCCAGTCGCAGAGGTGGCAGCAGTGAGTGGCAGCCTGGATGTGTGGCCGTGCCCGGGGGATTTTGGTAACCCATCGTCTCCGCTGGGTCTGGATGTGCTGGGAGCCACCGAGGTGCCGCCCCCCGGGGAGGAGAACGGGCTCGGATCCATCCCGCTCTTGGAGGACATCGGGAACAAACAGACGGCCAAGGGGGGAGGACGCGTTGGCCATGGCAAGCACCGAGGAGCTACAGAACCTGCATGTTTGGCAACCAAACTGGGTGGCTCCGGGCCAGCGCCGTCCCCATTAGAGGACGGCAGTGTGGTAGGAAGTGAGTTTGCAGGGCGCTGGTCCAAGTTCCCTTGGAGAAGCATCGAGGCGTCAAAGCAGGGCGGCCCCAAGAGCTCCCTGTGTCCGTCCGAGCCCAGGGCTGCTGCACCTCCTCTTTCGGGGCAGAGCGAGCAGGAGCAGATGTGGGGAGCCCGCGGGGACAGGGCTGTCCTGCCCCAGATCCGTCATTCAGCAGCGATGGGGACTGCTCAAGAGAAGGAAAACCCATCTATTCCCACGGCTCTGGTACAGAGCCGGCCCCAGTGCATCCTGCTGATGGGAGTGGTGCCGGCTCCGTGTCCATTTTCTCTCCAGCTCAGAGCAGGTTTGTAGCATTCCAGCTTCTGGCAAACTCCTTGCAGCAGGATTAGGTCTGGTGGAACATCCAGAGAGGCCTCGAGGAGGAGCCACTGCCAGGCTCCGGCACAGAGGGGCTGACGCTGCCCCACAGCCACCTCCAGAATCCCCCGGTGTCCGTGCAGCCAAACCCCACTGGGAAACGGGGCACTGAGTATCCTGGCAGGGGAGGCCAGGGGGCAGCCAAATGGGAGCAACAGTGACAGTGACGACAGCCGCGGCTGCCCCGCTCCTCCCCGCTGCCTCTGTGCTGCGGTCACACGAGCCCGAATGTTGGCTCCCCCCAGGCCGGCTGCCACGGGGCAGGGATCAGCCGAGCTGCCCCCAGTGCTCTCCCAGAGCGTGGCTCAGTGCCAGCCCCAAGCCATCACCTCCACGTGCCCCATCCATCAGCAGAAACCCCAACAATGTGCTGGGCACAGCACAGCCTGGCCACCCCGAGGCCACCTCCTCGGGGCCAAGTCCCCACGTCAGCGGCAGCCCCGGCTGCCAGGCGCCATCCAGCCCAGGCAGCAGTGCCATGACCTAGAAAAGCAAAGGGCTGCTCGCACACCGCGCTGCCACGAGCCCCCGGCACCGACCATGCGGCTGCAGAGCGGGGGCTGCGAAACCACCTGGAGCTCCAACAAGTGACCCGTGGGGACACACACACACGTGTGGCATCGCTCTGTCCGCATCCCCCTGTGCCCACAGGTCCCCTGGGAAGGGAAGGGAAGTGAAGGGATGCTCCTTCAGATCCTCCAGATTCAGCTGCCACCTGCGCGCCGCACGTGCCCACATCGGCACACGCCGGGTGCCCACGTGCGTGCCCTCGCCGCACACCCACGGACCCCAGGCATCGCTCACCCCACAGCACAGGGCTGGGGACTCTGTGCAGCCCCCCCCCGGCCGAACAAAGCCCCGCGCAGGGAGGGCTACACGCTGCCCTGGTGCCGTGCCAGCGCCCTGCCCACGCCTGCCCATTCACCACCGGTGCTGCACACGCCGCGCGCCCACGGGTGCCAGGCTGGCAGCACGTATGTGCCCACGTCGGGGCTGCCGAGGACACCGCTCGGGCAACCGAGCACCCACGGCCTCGCTGGGTGCCACGCGGTGCCCACCCACGCGCGGGTGCCCACCCGCAGCCCCGTGCCGCGGGGGCACCGCAGGGACCCGCACCCCGGGCATCCCGAGCACCGCAGCCCCGCGCGACTTCCAGCAGCGCCGGGGCTACCGCTCCCCGCACCGGGCACTCCCGGAGCCCCCCGGCCCCGCATCCCCCCCTCCGGGCCGGCAGTTACCGGGGCTCCCGGAGCGGGCAGCGCGGCGGAGCGGGGCTGTGCCGGGAGAACCGCAGCCCGCAGCCCGGAGCGCTGCCGCCCCCGCCGAGCGCGCCGCATCGCAGCGGGGCGGAACGGAGACCGGGGGGCTCGGAGCAGCGAGAGACGGCGTTTGGGGAACGGGGGTTGGGGGGCTCGGAGCACCGCCTGGTGGGGTTCGGTGCACCGGGAGGGGGTCCTCGCTCTCCCCACCGCCGCCGCCCTTACCTGCGCTCCGTCAGCAGCGCGTGGAGCCCCGGCGCGGCGCGGCGTGCAGCGGAACGGCCATCCCCGAGCGGCGGCGNNNGGTGTGCGCGTGCACACTGCGGGGGGGCTGTGCAGGTTTGCGTGTGCGATGTGTGCACGTGCAGATGTGCGGGCACGGGCACACGCGTGACGCTTTTGGGGCACGTGTGGGCTGTGTGTGTGCACGGTGCTCAGCGCGCTGCTGCGGGGGTGCTGAGCGTGCACACATCGACGTGCACAGCACAGGGGTGTGCAGGGTGCGTGTGCAGCCGGTGCACTGCGTGTGTGTGCAGAGCTTGGCACGAGCACGATCTGCAGGAAGGGCTGCGGGCTGTGGGCTACAGGGAGACCCGGAGCATCAGTGCCGGCTGAGCAGCGTGCTTGGCACGGCCCAGGTTTGCACAAAGGTGGCACAGGTGTGTGTGTGACACAGAGGATGTCCTGCAGGAGGGGGGAGGGGGGGCTGCAGAGCTGCAGCACTGCATGTGGAGCAGCACGGGCGCAGGAGGCCTGCATGGTCCCTGCACAGATCAAGTGAACCTGAGCATCTCGGTGGTGCATGGGGGACCAAAGGGTGCACCAGGAGCACAATGCTGCTGGGAGGGGGCACAGCACCGTCCCACCACCCGCCTGCCCACCCCTGCTGCCTGCACCCAGCTCAGCACCGTGCAGCTGGCTGCGTGGGGCCATGCCCACACCATCCCTCGGTGCCCTGCAGCTCCCTCCCTCCTGTCCCCATTCCCAGCCATCCCCTGCAGCCTGCTGGTGCCTGACCCTGCGTCCCCAGCCAGACGCTCATCCCCTCTGGGTCGAGGCTGGAAGAAAGCGAAGCAGCCCCCAGGCTGCTCATCACTCTGGGGAGAGCAGCAGCATTTGCTCAGACATAACTGGAGGATATTCTGTGCCCGTCTCTGTACACACAGATCAGCGCAGATCTCAGCAGAAGGGCAATCCCGAGCCTGCAGCTCTCCGGGTCACACTGTCTGCTTCCTGCTGGGTGTTTGCGCCTGCACTGGCTGGGGCTGCACGCTTGGTACGCGTCCAAATTTCTGAGCACATCGCGTGTCACCAGCTCCAGGCACCCTGCACTGGGTGCCATCACCCTGATGGGTGCCATCACCCTGTCCCAGCCCAGCTCCCAGCACCCATCCTATGGAGCCCCGCAAGCAGAGGGGGGGCCCAAGCTGCAGGAGAAGGAGGCACCCACTGTTACCAGGACAACTGGGTGCTCTCTGTAGCTGCTTCTTGCTGCTGCATTCCTGCAAACCTCCCCCAGCCCTGCCTCTGGCTGTGCCCCCAGCCCCCAGCAAGGCAAGGTGGTGCCCAGCCCCCCCCCAGCCCCGTGTGCCAACCCCAGGGCTCGTGGCTGAGCTGCAGAGCAGCACTCTGGTGGAGTCACTTCCCATGAACTTTGCTGCAGATTGCTCCAGTGGAAGAACAAAAGCCACAATGAATTGGAAATGTTGGTTTGCAAAATTATCTGCTTTAATGGGAAAAGGCAACGAGCGCCTGGCAGAGGAGCCCATGCAGCTCATGGAGGAGGGGACGATGCCCATCACTGGGACAGATCGGCCCTGTGCCCAGTGCCCACCCTGCAGGCAGTGTGACATTGGGGTTCTCTGCTAGCAGTGGCAGGGAGAAAAGTGAAGAAAAAGGCACAGGAGAAGCCCGTGCGATAATGCAGAAGGGGAAGGGTGTGAGAGTGCTCTGTCCTACAGCCACTGTGGGGTTTGCTAAGGATCAAGGCGTGCTGCTGCAGTGCCTGAGCCACCAGCTGGGCCCTGGAGGCTCCAGATCCTACCAGTGCTGTCCTCCTGCCCAGATGTGTCTCAGCTCAGCATCATCGTGTCATTCCTTTCCAGGCACTGTGTGTGCTGCAGGACAGAGCAGGACCGGCCCCGTGTCCGTGTCACCACGCAGAGATGCATCTCGGCCAGGGGCAGAGCAAAGGGCTCAGTGTGCTGAGCCAGGGAGAGCTTCCAGGGGAAATGGGGAGAAATGGGGAGAAATGGGGAGAATTTCCTCCCGGGACGGAGCCGGCGCTGCCTCCCGGAGCACAGCATGCAGCCCCCGGAGCCGCTCCACCGCCCGCACCCCCAGCGCCTGCACGCAGCAGCCGCTCACGAGCAGGAAACTTTGCATAAATATTCATCTCGATTAATAAACATGAGGCTGCAGAAAGCCCGGCTTAAGCCTTCAGCAGGGATGTTATCGCCGCCGCTCAGCGCTGCCGGAGCGTTAACGCGGCACCTGATGTGTTTTCGCAGCAGGAAAGCCCAAAGGTTGGATGTTGAGAAGCCGTTCAGCTTCCCCCTGTCCCTTTCTTAGCAGTGCTGGCATCTCGTGGGGCACGGTGCCTGCTGCGAGCTGGGCTACAGGAGGGGCTGCACTGCCCCTCGGTGCTGGGCTCTGCATCCCTGCAATGGGGACAGCAGAGAGGTGGTGGGGACAGCAGAGGGGCAGTGGGGACAGCAGCCGCATGCACTCGTCCCGACCTCTGTCGTGGTGGCAGTGGGGGCACCCATGGGGCGGGACAGCCCTCCCACCCAGGGGGATGCAGCTGGGTATCCTCACCCCAGCGAGCAGCCAGGGGGCAGTGGCTCCATCCCACCCCATGGGGACGGTGGGGCTGGGGACAGCGGGGCCAGGAGGTGTGTGGCTCCGGCCCAGGGCTGCCCCGTGGGACCCCGCTTCTGTCGCGGTGCCAGCAGCCCGGGGCATAAACAAGTGGCTGACATTTCAGCACCGCCGCCAGGCCCCTGGATAAAAGCAGAACATAATTAGCAAATTAATCAGGAGACAATAGCCGGGGATGTAACACTGCCGAGCTGTCACTCGCTCCGTCTGGAGCTGACCCCGTGCCACCGGGCATGTTCAGGGCCAGGCGAGCTGGGCAGGTGGCCGCTCCTGTCCCGGTGTCCCCATGTCCCTGTGTCCCCGTGTCCCTGTGTCCCCATGTCCCTGTGTCCCCATGTCCCTGTGTCCCCGTGTCCCTGTGCCACTACCGGGCGCATGGCCCCACCATGTCCCCTGCCTTGAGCTGGGTGTGCAGGGGGGGGGCCAGGGATGCCCAGTGGTACAGGGGGGTGCAGGCATTCCTCCTCCATCCCGAGCCTGAAAATGAAGCACCGTGCCCACCTGCGAAGGGCAGCACCTTCCCTGCTAATGACAGCGCTTAAAAACCGTGAATCGGAGCGAATTTGCATCCGGCTTATTAGGCCGCCTGCAAATACGGCAAACCTCGTTCAAACACATTTCGGTGATAAAGCGATATTGACTCTGAGTAATTAAAAATCATTTCCATATTCAAATACGGCTGATTGAGGAGCAACGGCTGCCTTTTAATTGCCTGAAGGGGAATGATCGACTTTGGGAGCGTGCGGCCCCGTGAACACATCTCTGCTTGGCAGCGTGTGAACGGCCCTGGGAGGAGGAGGAGGAGGAGGTGAAGGGAGAAGAGAAGGAAAAAGGAGGAGGAGGAGATGTAGGGAGAAGAGGAGGAGGAGGAAGAGGCGGAGGAGGGCTGGCAGCGTGCAGGGTGAGGAGCTGTGCTCTTCCCTTGCACATTTTGCACGTTCTGGGAGCCGCAGGAGCTGCCACGGACACCCCTGGTCAGCCCCAAAATGCACCATGGGGACAGCCCTGTGTCATTTGCACACCCAAAAGCTTTATTTCCTTACCAAACCCCCTCTCCCACCTCCCTGCTGCTGCATCCCCTTGCACCCCCAGCCCCAGAGGTGCCACCATGCTGCCACTGCCACTGCCACTGTCACTGTCACCTGGTGCTGCAGGAGCTCAGGCAGCGAAGATCCCTGGGTGCAGAGCTCCTCCAGCCACGTTTCTGAGCCCTCCAGCACCTCCCGGCACTAATTGGGCTCTGCTCGGTCTCCTAGGGAAACCAGCCTGGAGCTCAGCTCAGCCTCTGTGCACGTGGGAGTGCGCGGGGACGTGGGAGTGCAGGGAGGGATGTGGGTGTGCGTGGGGGTGTGGGTGTGCGCGGGGGTGTGGGTGTGCATTTGGGGACGTGGCTGTGCATGCAGGGATGTGGCTGTGCAGGGGTCTGTGTGCACTCAGGGGTGCCCCGCTCTCTCCATCTCCCCTCCCACCATCGCAGCCCCCTGGGTGCAGCACTCTGCAGCCCCCCAGAGCCAGGGCAGGGGCTGGGCTGAGCAGGGCAGCGTCCAAGGGACGAAGGGGGAGGACACCCTGGCCAAGCTCAGGATGTGTGCACAAGCTCAGCCCAAGGAGCGCTGCAGGATTTGCCTCCAGTGTGGTCCAGCCTCCTGGAATGCAGCTCCAAAGCCTCTCCCATTTGTCCCCAACCCATTTGTCCTCATGAGCCTCTTCACCAACCCTTCCCCTTTGCACCCTCCCCACTGTTCACCCATTAACACGGGGCCATGAGGATGCTCCCAGGCGGGATGCTCAGCACGGGGCAGGGTGGGGGCTGGCGTCCCCCAGGCTCAGCACCACGGCTGCTCCCCCCCTGCGCTGCCCTCTGAGCAGATTTGGCCACGTGCACACATCGCTCCCATCGATCCCCTCCTGCCCAGGGCTGCTGCTTGCTCGGTGGGGATGCTCACACTGAGCAGAGCCCTCCCAGAGCCCGTGCCACCATCCACTGGCGTGCAGGGTGCAGGGAGCTGCTGCACCCACAGAAAGTTTGGGGGAAGTTTTTGGGTATTTTTTTTTTTAATAACCCAGAGCCGAAGGCACTGAATATGCTCAAAGAGCTCAAGGGAGAACCCAGCACGCTCCCATGGCCCTGGGAGATGGGGTTTGGGGTGACGGACCCACGGACCCCCATGGACCCCTGGGGGGTGCCCCCACCCCAGCATCCACTGCTCCAAGGGCTGAACGCTGGAGCTGGAGGATTTAACACGCTGCAATGACAGGGAATTTTGCAGCACGCTGAGGCCAGCGGCTCGCTGCGTTCGCCTCCCACACCCCAGATGGAGGCACGAGGACTGCAGACGCCGTCGGAGCGTGCGGAGAAGAGGAGAGGAAGGAGTGAGCGAGACCAGGACGTGTGTGAGCAGAAATTGAATTTTTATCAGTTTCTATGTAGATTGTGTTTATTCATCTGTCTCCTATCCATCTCCCCCTGCATCTCCCTATTTCTTTTACAAAATTACTTTCCTCCTTTGGCCTAATTTTGTTTGTACAGATAGCAGCTGCTTTCTTCCATTTCAGCATAAGAAATCTCATCGTAAATGAGGTGCTATATATCCCCAGCAGAAGTTTTAGCAGCCACCCGCAGCACATTGCCCTTTTGCTCCTGCAGGGCTGCGTTTCCATCACCAAGAGCTGACGCTGGCTGCTTCCTCTTGCAGGAAAGGTCTGTGTGGGGACCACGGGAACACCCGCATCCCTGGGCATGGGGTCACAGAGGTGGGATGAGCTGTCCCCAGAGTGGCAGAGTCCCCTCCATCCGTGTCCCCTGTGCCTCCAGTGCTGGTGGGTGCTGCTCCACCACCCTATGCCCTGCACAGCACCCATGGGTGCACAGCCTCCAGCTCTGCCCCGCTCATCACGGGGATGCTCCACTAATATTTATTAAGCATCCTGACACTGGAGATGAATGGAGCTGGCGCTGTCCAGAATACCAATCAAGGCTTTTTTTTTTTTTTCCCCTCGAGCTATTCATAGCCGTACCTGTCACCCAGCCTCTCCCCACAGCACTCAGCTCCTGCAGCAAGGTCAGGGAGCGATGTGCAGCCCTGGGCACCAGAGCCTCCCAAAACCAGGAGCCACCACGCGAGCCTGCATCCAGCAGCATCACCCACCCCCGTGTCCCTGGGTACCAGCGGGAGAGCATCCCGGGATGCTGCTGGGAGCATCGCTTCCACGCACAGCCCCCAGCAGCAGCTCATCCTGCACAGCTGGAAGGCTGCCTTTGCCAAAGGGGTGTTCCCATGGAAGGTCCCTGGGAGGGCTTCCATCGAACAGAGCAATGAGGCTGCCTGCAGCTCGCTGCCTCCCTCCCCTCTGCCGGGGATCGGCTGCGTTACCGCTCCACATTGCATCGCCCTGCGCTCTGCGTTAGGGAAACTCCAATGCGCAGCGTGATTGATTCTCCCCTAGGGTCCACCATTAAGAATGTATGGAATTACTCATGCAAAGTCCCACTTACACATGGGTCTTTTGTGAGGACATTAAAATACCGGCGTTTGTCAACCGCTTACCCACTGTTTGCAATTTGTTCCCATTTGTTATCATGAACAAACCGGCACTGCTTCTATTTTTGGCTCTTTGCACAGCACGCCGGGCTCCCAGGCTGGCACCCATCTGTGGGCAGCGGGGATGGGGACACCAGGGGACAGGGATGGGACAGGGCCACATGGGTGGGAGCAGGACCTGGGGACCCCCAGCCCCATGCTCCTGCCTGCATCCATGGCTGCTGGAGAGCGCGGGGAAATAAGCATATTTATAAACACGGCACAGAGAGGCACAGGGATGCGAGGAATACAGTATATGGCATTCATCAGGTTCTTCTCGCTGGGAGGAACGAGGCCTGAATCACATAACGCTTCCCCTCTGCTCTCAAAGCATTTCAGCTTGTAATGCATTTCCCTCCCTGCGTGAGCACCTTGCGGAGTCAAAAAGACAAATTTCCCAAGGCTTCCACAGCAGCTGAGAGCCACAGCTTCATGCTTACAAACCATCACTCATTTACCCAAATAGCTCCTCGTCATCCCCTCCTCTCCCATCCCAAATTTCAATCCGGTGGTTCCCAGCAGCGAGTCGGTGCCAGGGGGACAGCGCAGGGCTGGGGGCTCCATCTGCATCCCCCTGAGCACAGCCCTGGGCTGGGCACCAGCAGCATCCCCTGGTGCCAGCAGGACCAGACCGAGGACGGAGCGCTTGAAGTGTCTGTGTCGGCACACAGCAGTGACACGTTCCGCCACAGCGCCCGGTAATTGCATCTCCAAAAAGCAATTACCACGTAAGCGGCCCCGTGCCTCGGGCGACAAGCTGTTATTTATTTGCCCAGAGAGGATGCAGGATGCTCCCTGGTGCTGCGTGGGACCCTCTGCCAGCGACGGCCTTTTGTCATGATTTCAGGTAGTTTTGTCCAGAATCAGCTCCTGAACCGCTTTGTCCTCAATAAATTATCATTTCCTACATGAGGATGCTTCGGTCAGAACTAAGGGAATCCCTCCTGGTGCTGGCACCTCACTGGTCTCATGGCAAAGGTGGGGCACAGAGGGCACAGCCGGGTGCTTGGTGCCAAGTGGCACTGCACCTGGACTCCCACTGGCAATGAGGGAGGAAAATCATTCCTGCAGATGAAAACACATCGTTGGGGGCTTGAGACGTCAAAGGGAAAATGAAAAAACCAAACAACAAAACGAAGCAAAACGCAATGCTTCCCTCCAGGAATGAAACAAGTTGCGGTGTCAAAGTGAGAGATGCCTCTTCGTTACGTCGGCTCCAAAAGACTTTGTTCATCCTGACTCTTGCAATCAGAGAAAATCAAAACGTTTCACGGCAACAGCAATCCCCATGCAGAAAACATCAGCCTTCCCTGGCCCCAGCTCCCTGACAAGGCGGCTGCGTGCCGGGGAGCACAGCCAGGCAGGGGCTCGCGTGGCCCTTGAGTTCATTTAGAAAATAATTAGCAGGAGGAGAAGCAGCCCCTCTCCCCGTTCCATCACTCTCCATCGAAAATCGGGCGCTTGGGCTTTGGCACGGGGGAGGTCACCCACTGGGTGCTCAGGGGATGCACAGTGGTGGGTCTGGGGACAAGCTCGAGGCTGGATCCACCTCCTGCCCATTGCAGTGTGGGAAGACAGCAGCAGTCCCCTCTGGTGCCTGGGGTTGGGACAGGGCACCCAGGACCTGTCCGTCTAAATGATGGAGAGACTTGGGAGCCTTCCCTCTGATGGGGTGTGTGAGGAGGCAGTGCCTTCATGAGCTAATGCACAGCTGGGGATGAGGACAGCTTGCCAGGGCAGAAGGGCTTTCCCCTTCGCATCCCCACCCCCTGCATCCCATTCCTATTCCCATCCTATCAATTTCCCATCCCCATCCCATCCCAATCTCATCCATTTCCCACCCCCATTCTCAACGCATCCCCTCTATTTCCCGTCCCCACTTCATCCCCACCCCATCCACTTCCCACCCAATCCCATTCCCACCCTA
>WBMW01002525.1:147705-160178 GCA_013396635.1 Penelope pileata | reverse complement strand
CCCCAACACCACCTCAAGACCCAACACCATCCCAACACCCAACGCCATCCCAACACCCAACATCACTCCAACACCACCTCAAGACCCAACACTACCCCAACATCCAGTGCCATCCCAACACCCAACATCACCCCAACACCCAACACCACCGCAACACCCAACGTCATCCCAACACCCAACATCACCCCAACACCATCCCAACACCCGTCACCCCAACACCACCTCAAGACCCAACACCATCCCAACACCCAACGCCATCCCAACACCCAACATCACTCCAACACCACCTCAAGACCCAACACTACCCCAACATCCAGTGCTATCCCAACACCCAACATCACCCCAACACCCAACACCATCCCAACACCCAATGCCATCCCAACATCCAACACCACCCCAACACCCAATGCCATCCCAACACCCAACACCACCCTTTCCACACCCCCATGCCACCTGTGTCCGCTGCCATTCACCAGCGCTCCTCCAGAGCCCCACGTGCCGAGGCGCTCGGTATTTTATGTGTCTACAAGAAAATACCAAGTGGAGTTTGCAAAGATTAGGCACATTTAAATGCAAATTGTGTTATTTCTGTCTTGTAAAGTGTCATTAATACATTTTCTGCAATTTGGAGAAATCAGTGGCAATTATTTTTTTTCGAAACGAACCATTAGCCAACTTTCATTTGAAGGGGGAAAAATATCAAGAAAATCATTATATGACTGACACATTTCCTCCCAGGTCTTAGAGCTGCCGAGATGCTTTCTTGAACCAGGAATAATTACCAAGAAAAGGAACTAAGAAGTACTCCCATGAGATGGGTGCATACGAGAGCCCCATGCTGGGAAAGGTCTAGTGGGGCTCATAGACCCCGCACAACCTTCACCGCCTTTCACAGAGCTTAAAACCAAGCACATGCCCACGTGCTGCCCACAGCAGAGGTTTTCCTCTTTGCAGAGGGAGGAAGAAGCCTGAAAAGGAGGAAAAGGCCAGGCAGGGGCTCAGGCAGGGCTGCTCCCGCAGTGCTGGCACCCAGGCTATGGCTGCCTGTGAAATCTATGCCTCGCTTTGGCTTCAGCCGTGCAGCGTGATCCCCTGCTGCTGTGCTGTTAAATGAAAGGGAAAGAGAGAAAAGAAAAGATGATCTGTGCCGAGATTGAAAGAGAAAGGGAAAAAANNNAAAAAAAAAAAAAAGAAAGGGCACCTGATCTTATTTGATTCATTGGAGTGAAAGTGAAGAGCAAATTTACATAACACTGGAAGTGCTCATTAACTGATGCTAAATGACAGCCCAGCACCTATCCCCAGCACCCAGGGCCCTGGCAGCCGCCCTCGCTGCCCGGAGGGGCTGTGGGCAGCAGGATGCCTGCCTGGGGCTGGGGGCTGAGCCCTGGCACTGTGCACATAATCCCTGCATGGGGAGGGATGGGGCTGCCGCCCCCAGCACCCAGAACATGGGGATGCTTGGGAGGGCAGGAATGCCCCAATGCATCACTCCTACATCTTGTTTCCTCTCCATCTCCTTTGCAAATCTCCCTTCTGGGCAAGAGAGTGACCAGGTTGGACCTACCAAGCTTTTCCCACCAAATGGTGGGACCTGCAGGGCGCAGAGCACTGGCTTCTGCTGAGAGGTGCCCAAAAGCTGCAGCACAAGAGGCTGCACAGCAGCAGCCGCCTGGGGACACCATGGGGACCCTTCTCACCATGGAGGCATGGAGCCCCCCTAGCCCCATCCATCCCCTGTGCTACCACTCGCCCTCTGCCAGCATCGCATCCCTAAATCCCATCCCTGGAGACCCCACTGGTGGCTGCTGCCTGAGGGCTCTGCAGCCTCCCACCACCCGGCTCCGCAGCCGCCTCTCTGAGCAGCCCCTCGCCGTGATGGATGGCCGCTGTCATTCCTCCCAGCCCTTTCCTATTGACTTTTTTTAATGCACACAATAACCTCCAGTGCTGCCGCCTGACGCAGCTCCGTGCCCACACCATCACCCGCAGGGACACGAGCAGCAGTGGAGCAGGGACCCAAAATGCCCCCATCACCGCAGGCGATGCTCAGGGGCTCGAGGCCACCTCCCCACTCCATCCATAGGTCCTGCCCTCGGCCAGGGCATCACTCCATCAATTAAATCCCTGCTCCCGGAGAGCATCTCCACTTGCATTGCAGTCACTCAGTGGCTGCAGGGTGCAGCCCCGTCCTCCCCAGGCCATCCCTGTGCTCTGCACAGCGCACAGCTCCCAGCCCAGCGGAGCTGCCGTGCAGCTGCCGGGAGCCAGGCGTTCTGTTTGGGTTACCTGCTGAATGCTTAATCAAAAGAGCGTATTTCACCCGACGGCATGACAGATCTCCTCTCTGCTTTTAGTAGCTTTTTTCATGTCCTCTTTTGCTCTGATATGGATCCAATCTCTCCCGCAGCGTCGAAGGCCGTAAAGATAAAAAATGGGGTAATTGTGGCAGGAGTTTATTGGTGGGAAAATACGCGTGCATGCACAACACAGCCCTGACAACTGTTTTTGGGGCAAATTGGCTGTGGGGAGGGACCCTCTGCCATGAATCACTGCATCCTCCGCCCGCAGCTGTGCTCAGAGCTGCCGCTGGTGCTGGGAACGTGGGGGACGGCTGCGATCTTGGAGGCAGCTCCAGGTGCTGAATCTCACAGATCTCAGACGGAAGCACCACGCAGCTCGTGGTGGGGTGGGAGGCAGCAGGAGAGAACCAGAGGCTGCAATCGCCTGCTCCTGCATCAGGATGGGGCTCGTGCAGGCAGCACCCTGCATGCAGCCAGTATCCTTCATACAACCAGCACCCTGCATGCAACCAAAAATGCTGCATGCAACCAGGACTCTGCGTGCAATCAACACTCTGCATGTAGCTGGCACCCTGCATACAAACAGAACACTGCATGCAAACAGAACACAGGGGCTGGAAAACACTCAGAGCAACCAGACCAGCTGCTGGCTGGCTGAGGCATCGTATCTGGCAAGGAGCAAAGGATCAGCTTGGGCTCTCCAGCACTGCAGATGTCCCTGGTCCTGTCCCATGCAGGAGCAAGGTTGAGGCTGGCACATCGCATGGGAAATGCAGTGATTGCATCAAGAATCCATCGGCACATCCCAGGAGAAAGGCAGCGATTGCAGCAAGGCACCAGCTGGGCTCAATCCCAGCAGCTCTGGACCATTTGGAATTCCCCAAAGCCCGGAGCCTCTCACCAGGGCTGAGCCCTCACACCGTGCCATGTGGCAGCACCAACGTCCCCTGCGTGTGCTGCTGGGGAGCAGCAGCGTGCAGCCCGCGGGCGGCAGCATCCTGCACGGGAGCAGCCCCTGCTGAGCATCGCTCTGCTTCGTGCATCATCGAGGAAGCTGCCAGCGAAGCCCCAGCACCCGGCTCCTCATTGCTGCGATGATGCATGAGTCAGAAATAGCCCAGCGCGGCTCCGCGGGCAGCAGGAGGTAACCGCGGAGCAGCGGGAGGAACGGGAGGCTGATTTATAAACAGCAGATTTGTTAGGTCCGACTCAGCGATGGTAAATGGAGAGAAAGCCGAGATGGGCTCTTCGGAGAGCAGCTGCTTGACTATGGCTGTGCGTTAAAGTGTGTTTAAATAACAACTCCGTGCGTTAAGAGCAGTGAGCCCATCAGCACACCCAGCCACCCGCTCACACTCCTGCCCTGCTGCCACCATCTCTGAGCCCCCCAACATCCCCACGCAGCACTCTGNTCCCTCCCCCCAGGGCCGATCGATGCTGCACGGTCCATCCATCGCAGCACCGCGCCCCGGGCTCTGCGAGCAGCACATGGATAAGGTGTGCTGCTAATGAAACCACAACGGAATGCAGCTACATCGCAATTAAAAGACAATTAGAAGCGCACGACAGCGAGCAGGAGCAATAAATACATTTTGGCAGGGATACAAGCCCCCTTCCCCCCCACCCTGCCTGCAGGGGGGATGCAGCTCTGCGTGCTGGCAGACCCCGGTGCACCCCGGGCACTGCAGCCCCAAAATAGCCCCGGAGGCTCCGCCACCGCCTTCCCCTTCCCTCCCCAGGGCTGAGCATCGCTAAACTTTAACTCAAAGCCGCGTGGCACATCCCCCACCTCTCCCTTTCCACCACCGCTGGTGCCATGCACAGCGCTTGCTTACTTTTCCCCCTTTTCATTTCTAGACTCCTAATGACTGTGTTATTAAGCCTGCAATATGTGGCTCAATTGTGTGTGTCCCGCTGCTGGATCCAGCCTCGAGGAGGCAAAGCCGCGGGAGGAGAGCGGGGCCGGGCGGGCACATCCCTGGAGCAGCAGCATCGCAGCAGCACTTGGCAAAGGCTTTTGGAGAATGCAGGCAAAGGGAGCCTGGGGAGATGCACTGGGTCAGACCCTGCCTGGGAATCCCTCCCTGCAGCATCCTCTCGAGAATTCACCCCCAGAGCCCTCCTGGATGCTGGCACAGACCCCGCTGCCCCCGCCTCCGCCCCACAGCCCCCGGGAGCACAGCGCAGCGTTCCCAGCCCGGCAGCAGCCGCTGCGCTCCGGTGCCGAGCTGGCTGGGGCTTCTGAAGTTCACGCATTTGCATTCCCTTCTTTTTCTGAATAAAGAAGAAATCCCACGAGCTCCTCTGAGATCCAAGATTATCAACAATTTATCAAAACCCACAACGTGACGGCCCCGTGGTTCTGGCAGCGCTGGGATGCAGCCAGGACGGGGACACAGGGACAGAGCCCAGGTGCCACCGCGGTGACACGAGCTGACAGGTGGCACTGGGGACACCGACAGCCTCACAGGGGATGCTTGAGCTGGGAGGAGGAAGCCAGGCTTAAAGGCTCGTAATTAAAGCCCTCCTGTCAGGGTGTTAATACTCGGTGCAACCAGTGAATGCATTAGCGGGGATCCCACTGGGGCTGTTGGGCTGTTTTATTTGATGGCTTTAATTAATTTATTTCCCTGCACACCACCGCTTCCCAACCAATGGCAAACGTGCGCTCGGCCACGTCCTTCTCCGCGGGGACTCCAGAGGGGCACAGCAGCAGCGTGGTGGGCTTGGGGACCTTGGTGACAGCCCCGAGCTGTCCCCAGCCACAGCCCAGCACTCAGCCATGCAGAATGGGGCCGCTCCTTCCCGGGGAAGTGGTGCTTGGCACAGCCCAGCTCCCCCCTCCTTGCTCACTGTCCTCTCTGTCCCCTCTGTCCCCTCTTGTCCCCGCTGTCCCCTCACCATGGTTCCCCTGGCCCAGGAGGAGGCTGCAGCGTGGGGTCCCATGATGGATGCACTGAGCAAAGCCGAAGGTCCCCACCTCGTTGCTTCACCACGGAGAGGAGCACCACGGAGCTTCTTTGCAGCCGCCATCCTTTACCCACCAGAAGTGCTGCCTCCAGGCACAGCAGCCTTTAGAGGCTGGTAAATCCCTGCAGCCAAAGTGACGGCTTGGGGAGAGCGGGCGGGAGACGGGGACTGCGGTGGGAGCGGGGTGCAGCCGCCCCGGTCCCACATTCCCAGCCCTGTGCACACCCACCTGCATGCACGCAGCCACCCCGACCCATGCACGCACTCATCCTTCCACAGAACCCCTTTCCTACTCGGCCTCCAATGATCCTCATCACAAAACCATGCACCATGGAGGTGCAGACGTTCCCCCAGCTGCATGCACACAGGTGTGCAAATCCCTATGCAAACCCATATGCACACAGGTGTGCAAATGCATGAGCAAACTCACGTGCACACGGGCACACACACAGCTCTGCACACCCTGCACAGCCTCGGGGTCTCCATCTCTCCTCTTCCTGCTGTTTCCCAGCCCCTCCATCAGCCCCAGCCCCGCTGCAGGGATGGATGCTCGCAGCCCCGCAGCCTCTGCTCCCTGTCCCCGTGCTCCCTGAAGAGGCTCAGGCAGATGTTTGCTCCACGCCAGTCTGCGTCCTGCTGGATCCCATCATCATATCAATTACCCCGAGCACTCATCCGCAGAGCTCCGCAAATTGGGATGGATGGAGCCTCCTCCCCTGTGCCAGCCGAGGGGCCGGGGTCCCACACAGCGCTGCTGGGGACAGCGAGTGCTGGCAGCAGATGGGAGCTCACGGGAGAGCAGAGCCCGGGGCTGGGGTCCCACTGAGCAACAGGGAATGCTGAAATCTCCCCGTTCCCATCCTGGGAGACCCCCAGGTGGGGGCTGAGGGCGATGCCCGCAGCACTGGCAGGGCTGCCCCATGGCCTGGGGTGAGTTTTTTGGTGTGTTATTATTTTGGCAGCGCTGGAGTCAAGTAGCTCAATTAAGCAATAACTGCCTCTGCACAGCCGCCCCCGCAGCCCGCGGTAAATAATTAAATGCTGAAATAATACGGCAGATGGGAAGCAGCACGGAGAGACCACGGGGCTGAGAGGAACCCGGATGGCTCCTTCACAGCAGCAGCTGCACGGGGCCGGGATGTCATCGGGATGTCATCAGGATGTCATCGGGATGTCACCAGGATGTCACTGGGATGTCACCGATGTGGGCATCACTGCTGCAGGAGGGAGGGATGGGTCCCAGCACGTGTCATGCACGGATGGACCTGGAGCCCTGAGCAGGGAGCGGTGTGCTGAGACCACCAGGACGGTGGGTTCCTGGGGATGGGGAGATGGGGGTGTCCCTCTGCAGCTGGCACTGCCAGCAGGCTGGTGGGGACAAGGCATGGCTCGCTGGGGACAACATTGGTCATCCCGTGTGACCCAGCTCCGTCAGCCCCATGCTCCTCGCTCCGTGTGGCCGTGGCTCCAGCTCTTCCCTACACAGCTCATCCCCACTGCAGGAGGACACCAAGCCCCAAAAATGTGGGAAAACACAGAAAGAAATGGCTGGAGGGACATTGGCACCCCTGTGTCCCCCACAGCGTGGCACAGCCACCGGGCAGGAGCGGTGGCACCATGGAAGATTTTAACAGAGCCCCACTATCGATCTGGACTCAAAGCACATCCCTGAGCAAGCCTGATGCTCCGCTCAGATCATCTGCATTTATCTCCTTCAGCCAGCTACAGGAGCATCACTGAAAGGCCTAATTACCAGCGGCCGATAGATAAATATTAATGCCAAAACTCCGGGAATAAAAACACGCTTGGTGCACAGAGGGCTCCGCGTGGGCACGTTCCAGCTGGCAGAGCCAGCACAGCCCTTGGTTACCCCAGCACGGGGAGCAGCCATGGTCAGAGCTGGCACTGCCCATGGCAGTGGGGACCTGGGGACACTGCTCTGTCACCGAGGTCTTGGGGGACACCAGCTCCCAGCAGCTGCAGCATCCCCTCCGGATTCGCATTTCTATCATATCCTCCCCAGACAGCCGTGGCCACGCGGCCAGCTCCACGCCTCCATCTGCTGAATGCCACCTCCAGAAGGGATCAGCTCCAAACACCCTCTGCTCTCGCCACGCATTTCCCATCTCCCCTTAAGGATTTGCCCGTTCAGTCCTCAGAGGGCTTTTTGGAGCCCGGGGTGGAGGCAGAAGCCACCAGCAGAGCCACAGTGGGCAAGGGTGGGCACACAGCCCCCGTGCCAGGCTGTGCCATCAGACCTGCAGGCATTCCTGTCCCCAGCTCCGTGCTGCCCTGGGGCTGAGCACTGCAGGGAGCCCGGCCCTGCCCCCGGCTCAGCGCAGGAGCAGCCTCACTGCTGCTCATTTCAGGGCGTGAATCGAATCTCAGCTGACAATGGCTTTTCTGCCAGATCTACCTGCCCAGAGCCTGGCAAATCGCATCCACAGAACCACCCCGGAGACATTTCCAGATCTTCATCTCCTTTGTTATCACAGCCCATTTTGGAACAGCCCCAGCGAGCAGCTCAGAGCCGCACTCCCAGCTCCATCCCACACCCAGTGCAGTGAGATGTCCCCTGCCACGAGCGGGGACATCCCTGGGTGCATCCCCATGTGCATCCCTGGGTGCGTCTCTGCATGCCTCCCCCCCCCAGCACCCAGCTGTGCTGGGTACCACTGCTGTGTGCCACTGCCTTTGCCCCACGCACATCTGGGGCTGCCCAGCTGCCAGCCCAGGTGCCCACGGGGGTGGTGGTGGTAGCGGGGACCCGGTGCAGCTGTCCCCAGTGGGGACATGGCCGGGTGCTACAGCCCAGCACCTCCGGCGCGGTGTCGGCGGTGTTTCCCTGGAACTGCTGAATAATTTGCATCCACCACGACGCAGCTCCTGGGCTGTGTTTGTCAAAGTCAATCTGCAGCTCGCTGCCTCCGGAGACGCAAACGCAAGCACGGGGTGTGCTGAGCAGCGATCACAGGGCCCCCCCCCGTGCTGGCAGTGACACCCACAGCCCCACGCTGCCACCCAGGAGCCCCCCGGGGTGTGCAGAACGCCCACCCCACGCTGCCAGGCAGAGCCCTGCACAGCTCCCCACGTTCCCATCTCTGGGGGCTGTTCTCGCCTTGATGCGCTATCTATAGTCCCCTCTATACCTCTATATATAGATTATACGTCTCCTAACTAATCTCTTTGCAATCATAAAGCCATTAAATTAATTAACCAAGGGAAAGGGAGGGAAGGCTGGATGCTCCCCGAAGAACAGATGATCGTTTCACATTTATTTATACCAAAGGGCAGGACCGCCCGCCCCGGCGCTTCCCTTGCTGCTCCCCCGGTGATGGGCACCGCAGCTCCGCCAGCACCCAGCCTCGTGCTTTGCAGGTGGAGAAATGAAGCACAAAAAGAGATGGGGGAGGCTGAAGCCACGCAAGAGCTCCCACAGTCCATGCAGCATTGCTGTGCTCAGTCCGGAGTGTGCAGTGCTCCCAGTTTCCAGGCGGGCTGCAGGAACCTCCCCGCCAAGCGCGGGCTCCAGACCTGGCACAGTGCTCAGCGTGGGGTGCAGAGCTCAGAGCCATCCCCACTCCCCCATGCAGCCTTGCAGGAGATTCCCAGTGCTGCACAGAGCTGCAATGGGGCAGCAATGGAGCAGCTGCCGGCGCTGGGGCTGAGCAGAGCCCCTGGAGCAGCTCGGTGTGCTGGGAAGCTCAGCTCCAGCTCTGCGTCCAGACGCAGGCACCAGCTCCTGTGCTCCAGGCTATGGCACGTCCCTGCCTGGAGCTGGGCACGGCTCAGAGCTTTGCAGTGGGGTGGGATAAACGTGCTGCTGGGAGGCAGCACCCAGCACAGGGAGCACCCCGAGCCCCCCTGGAGGCCCTGCAGCTCTCTGGGTGTCCCGCAGTGACACCCCGCAGCTCGCTGCCTCCCCCGGGTGCCTGCATGGTGCCCCAACCCCCCCAGGCAGGTGGTGATTGATCGGCTGTCTGCCTGCAATCCCCGGCCGTCACTCAGCCTCTAATCCCCAGCCCTGATGCATTCTCCTCGCTGACATCGAGCTGACATGGTTTTCATTGCACTTAATCAGCTCTTTAAATTTAATGCCCCAATCGGCAGCATCTGCATTGGGACGGGGCCGCTCGGCAGAGCCGGGCTGGCAGCAGCGGGGGGGATGCAGACCCTGGCTGGGAGGTTAAAGCCACAGCAGCACGGATCCCACTGCCCAGTGATGTCCCTACAGCATTCCCCCACTGCCAGGGCCCCTTCTGCAAACTGCACTGGAGTGAGCACGCCCCAGCCCTGTGCAGCACTGCAGGTGGAGAGCTGCGTGCACTGGCCCCGCTGCTCCCTCCTGAGAAATTTGGGTGACCATCGGGAGCAAGCACAGCCCCTGTGGCATGGTCTGAGATGCAGCAGCAGCGCTGGGTGCTGGGAGCAGCGTGCTCAGAGCTGCACCAGCTGCATGTCCCTGTCCCTAAAGGGCTGTGCTCAGCCCCAAGGGGCACCCATGGGGCTGCCATGGGGCTGCAAAGGCTCCGCAGCCCCCAAAGCAGCGATGTTCCCATCAGAGTGACTCCCAGTGCGGTGATCCTGGTGTCAGAGCCCCCAGGTCCAAGGCACAACCCCTACAAAAGGAGCAACAAATCCCCCAAGGGAAGGAGGGGACCCTGCACTGAGGTGACCCTGCAGCAAAGCAGCACGGAGCAGCAGGAGGAGGTGACAGCAGAGCTGCCAGCGAGGGCTCGAGGACCCAAAACACGAGGCAGAGAGCATCGCTGGGAGCAGGGGAGCAGGGTGCTGCCGAGTGCTGCTGCAGTGAGCGGGGACAGCTGGGGGCATGGAGCTGTGCAGCAGCCGAGGGTCTCGCTGTGCCTGGAGCACGTGCAGAGCAACGGGAGCGCGGAACATGGGGAGATTTCGAGGCTGCAAAGGCAGCCAGTGGTGCTCCCACGTGGGCTGAATGAAATGCTGCTGGGGATTAGCACGGCTGGAGCAGCTTCCCTGGGGCCTGCAGGGTGCTGGGGGCAGCTGGGGGCCCAGCACAGCCCCAGGGCTCCGTGGTGGTCGGGGTCAGGCCCCCCGCTGTGGGGCTTCCTCCCTGCCAGCACCTGGGGCCATGGGGCACCCAAAATCTGCAGCACCAACCCCGGTGCCGGCAGGGCCCTCCGCCGTGCTGCCGAGAGCTGGGGAAGCAGGACAGGAGAGATTTTTCTCTCTTCACCTTTCTTTGTACTTTCATGCTAATGGCAATAATACGAATTAAACATCTCCTGCGCAGCGGAACAAAGGCTTCTATTGAGAGGAGATCAGTGTGACCGCGCTGACAGCGGGTGCCGGCGGCACGGCGGGCAGACAAAGAGCTCAGCACTGCTGGAGCCCTGCACTGGGGGGAGAGAACCCTGTGCCCCCCCAGCACATGGCATCCCCAGGACTGGGGCTCATCGGCTGTGGGTGTGATGTGTCCCCACCATAGGACCCCCAGGCACAGCACAACACCTGTGGAGGGAATTTCTCCAGCCTTTGTGCAGCTGAAGGGAGCTGGAGCACGGGGCGTGGTGCCCCCCACCTCCCCCAGCAGCCAGAGCCCGAGGGCAGCGGCCGCTCAGCCCCCACGTGCTGTGCTCTGTGCAGGATGAGAGCAGCTGCAGGAAGGGATCGCCTCGGATGCTCCAGGCTGCCCTACATTCCTCCTAAATATAGCTGGGCAGGTGCTGCTGCTTCACCCGGCAGAGAGAGCTCGGGAGAGCATCGCCAGGTCCAGCTCGCCCTGAGATGCTCAGCCATTGCGTCCCCCCACCCCACCCCATCCCATCAAATCCCAAGCCATTCCCATCCCATTCCCAATCCCATTCCATCCCATCTCACCCCATCCTATCCCCATCTCACCCCATCCCATCCCCATGCACCCCAGGGAGGGGACAGGAGAAAGCTTGTCCCCAGCTTGGCACATCCCATATCACCCACTGCCAAGCAGCGACGCGTGGGGACGTCCCAGGAGCCCCGCTGCTGCCTGCAGCCCTGGCACTGGGGCTGTCACCACCAGGTTCACGTTTCCTCCTACCTGCAGGTGCCCGTGGGTCCACGGCACGGTGTGGGGATGGGGCTGGGCTCCATCAGCACACAGCACAGCCCAGCCCCATGCTGCAGGCACTGCCCAGCCTGGGCTGTAGCTCGTCCCCAGGACACAGAGAACGGCCTCTCCCTGCTCCATGCTCCCCCATCACTGCTCCCCCATCCCTCTGCTCACTGCAGAGATGCAGAGCTCTGCTGCAGAGATGAGCACGGAGCTGGAGGGGCTGGGGGTGCCCATTCCACCCCCCCAGGCTCTCCCCGAGCCCCTCCAGGCATGGAGCTGCTTCCTCAGCCAGGATTTTTCCCTGTCTGAAAGCAGCTCTTTCATCTGCCAAAACCCAATCCCAATCAGATGCAGCTCTTTAATGACCCCTTCCCAGCACTGCCAGGGGCTGCCTCCCTCACCTGCCAGCTCCCCGAGCAGCCCAGGCCTGGGCTGTGTGCTGCTCTCATTAAGCTCACACAGCAGCAGCTGTCCTGCTCCCAGCACTGCTCCTGGGGCTCCATCACACAGCCCCGGGCTGCTATGGGGGGAGGGGGGGCTCCCATGCATAAACAGAGCAGGTGGTCATGAGTGTGCTCCCCAGGAGCCCATGCAGAAACTCATTGGGCGCTCGTGCATGGGCTGCGCAGTGCTCAGGCATCCATTATTCAGGGGCTCAGGCACGAGCCCACCGCGCTCCTGCACGGCCCTGCCTGTGCCAGTGCAGTGCAGTGCAAGGTACAGGGTGGTGTGGTTGTGGTACAGAGCCCAGCATGGCACAGCATGGCAGCATGGCACAGAACAACGTGGCACAGCACAGCACAGCACATGGCACAGCACAGCACAGCCTGGCACAGCACGCCCTGCACTTTGCTGGAGGTGGGGAACACGGTGTCTCCATCACCCGCACGGGATGCAGGCTGCGGCCCATCCCTCACCACTGAGGACAGATCCTGGGCATCACCAGCACCAGAATTTCCCCCTTTCTCTTCGCTTTCACCTTTCCATCACCCAAAGTTCTGGGATCTGTGGGTTTGAATATCACCATCACCCAAGGACAGGCTCACGCTGCCCTGCCAGCAGTGCCCAGGCATCTCCAGACCCCAAACCTCCCTCCTCCCCCGGAGCCGGGGCCATGCAGAGCCCCCCAG
>WBMW01002525.1:132419-147144 GCA_013396635.1 Penelope pileata | reverse complement strand
CCCCCCCCCCTTTGCTCCCCGTGCTCCTTCCCTTAGCACTGACCTCCCTGGGAGCTTCGAGGGGGGGAGCAGAGCACGGAGCCCTGATCCCACTTAGAGCCTCCGGACGCTGCTGCCGAATAAAGGATGCTCTTTTAAAAGCTCCCAAATGCCCCAACTCTGGCAGAAAGCTGATGTTCACCTTGAAAGAACCATTTGCTGAAGGCCAGAGAGGCGATCTCTGCTGAAGTCAAAAGCTGCTCCAGTAATGGGTTTGCAGACAAAAGCGNGCGGAGGAGCACAGAGGCTGCAGCAGGAGGGCTGGGCTGGGCGCTGCTCACTGCCAAAAATCCGCTTCCTCCCGCTCCTCCTCCGCCAGCACTGCGCAGCCACCATGCTGGGAAGGGAGCGGATGCAGCAGCCCCATTGTATCCCTTCCCCACCAGCCCCCGAATTGCAGCACCCTGCTTGGCAGCACTCGCACAACCCCTAATTAGCTGCTGTCATTAGGGCAGCCTAATTACAGCAGCGTTCCCCCAGGGTTAAATTAACCTCTTGGGCTCCCATTCCCCATCCCTCCCTTTGTTTCACGTGTTTTTCATGAGCCATTTGCACATCAGAGGCTGCAGCCCCTGCATCCCCGCTCCCTGCCCTGTGCTGGGATGCACCCGGCCCCTCGGGGACACCCTGGTCCCACAGCAAGGGATGGGGACAGCTGGGGACAGCCCCGTCCCCAAGGGCACGTGGCATCACCCAGTGCAGTGCAGCGAGCATCCTCCCCTCCTGGTTGCCAATATTTTGAGCTCGAGGAGACGCAAAGGCCTTTTAAACCAGGAGGTATCTCATAAATCCCAATATTTCAGATCACAATTGCCTTTTTTCCCCCAAACCGCCCCACCTCATAAATATGCATTTCCCTCTTTTCGCTTCCTACAAATCTATTATTGTTTTTAACGACAACAGGGGACTGCAGTTTGCATTAGGAGTGCGTAATTTATCATTAAAATGCAATTTATAACATATAGAGTGGAGCATAATAAAGTCTGGGTGCGGTGATGGATGGCCGGGACGCATGCGTTCAGGGGGGACCTCGCTGGCATTCCTGGAGGTCTGCAGGAGAGGGAGATGCGGTTCTCTGCACAGCATTACCTCTGCGCAGCAAAACCCACGGCACAGCCCGGGGTTCCCATTGCAGCCCCTCTCCTCCAGCTCGTTAGGCTTGATGAGCAGCGGCTAATTAGCTGGGGGCAGGAGGATGTCCAGAAAAATGCATCCTTGGGGGGGCTGTGTGCAGGGATGAGGGTGGACCTGGGCACCCCCTGGGCTCTGTGCAGGGATGTAAATCCCACAGCTCCGGGCACAGCCCCCAGCAGCTGGAAGCTGGATCCGGCCCATTGTTTGCAATGCGTCTGCTTCCAAATTGCCGCTAAATAACACAGTTTATCTTGGGCTGATTGAGTCTAAGAATTTTGCAATTACAGCCAAACGAGGACATTCAGCATCCTGTGTTATTTGCATTTTTAAGGACCGAGATTTGTTCTGCCTGTTTTCACCCGACGATGCGTCGGTCTGGGGCTGACAACCGCCTCCACCCCGCATCCACGTGGCTCTGCCCATCTGCTGCAGCCACGGCCGCATCCCAGCACACAGAGCCCATCCCAGGGCTCCCTGGGAGCAAACAAAACCCCCAAACGGTGCTTTCTGTTCTTCCTTTTCTATTTTTTTTACTGCAGGAAGGCGAGCTGCAGCCAGCAACCCCCGGAGCATCCCCATCACACGGCTCCATCCCGCCTGGAGCGTGGCACCCGTGGTACCCACGCTTTTATCCTGCAGCTCTGGGAGCAGCACGGCCCAACCCACACCCGACCACTCCATTAGGAAGGGCTGCATCCTCCAGGCCCCTTTTTCTGCTCTAATTCCCTCCCTCCCTCCCGGAGCGGCCCCCGCCCCGCCGGAGCTGCTGCCCTCATTGATCAACTTGTCAGAACTTTGCTTTCTGCCAGGCTGGGGCTGCGGCACTGCGGCGAGGAAGAGGAGCACGAGAGGTGGAATTAACTCCCTGCAAACAGTGCCAGGGGTCCCAGAGCTGTATGAATGATTAATTGCAGGCAGGCAGGCAGTGCCGAGAAGCTGCTGCTAATGCACTAAGTGCTCTCCCCTGCAAAATCCCCGGCACAGCCCCGCCGGGAGCAACACAACCACAGAGCATCACGGGTGGGCAGCTCTCCCCCAGCCCCAAGTGTTCCTATGGGTGATCAGTGATGCCCCACGCTGTGCCCACTCCAAAATCTTTGTGCCTACCCCTGCCATGATCCAGCTGCCACCTCCAGCACTTTGCATCCGATGTCAGAAGGCTGAGTCGGAAAAATGAGGAGTGATGGGGTTTGGGCAGGGGGATGGAGACGGGGCTGCCTCCATCATCACTGCTGGGGTGATGGCAGTGGGCACGGGGATGCTGCGGCCGCAGGAGGGGACCAGGCTCAGCCCATCCCCACTGCTGTGACCCCCAGCGGCTCCCTGGTGAGCAGAGCACCAAGGCAAAGCAGCAGCGCATCTCTCATCCCCTTTTCTCCCCTCCATTTTATTAAGCCGCCAAGCGCAATTAATCCCTGGTTCAGAGCCTGCGGTGATGGGGAAGGCAGAGCCCCAGCAGCAAGGGGAGCTTGGCCAGGGCACAGATAGCATCTCCTCCTCTTCCTCCTCCTCCTCCTCATCCCACTACCAAGGACCACTCCCACCCCCCCATTCCCACCCCGGAGCCCTCCCATCAACGCTGGGCATCACCTCCAAGAAGCACGCGTGGAAGTTCCCAGCCCTACAGTTCCACGTTGTTATGGAAGAAGGACCTAATTAAAAAGGGAAACGAGTGTGGCATCGTAAAAATGTTCAATTAAGTTTATCTCATTACAGTCGATATCGGAGGGGAACGTTGCGCTTTTCATATTTTACCCTCGGATTCTGGGCTGGCAGTTACGAGGCAGCGCCGAATCGCAGCCGCTCCCTTACGAAAGGGCACAGGGAAGGGGATGGGGAGGGGAGGACAGGGGGGAACAAGCGGCGTTTAATTAAACACACACCTCGTTAGCTCTCAGGGGGCTAACGGGACCTTTCGGTGCTGTGTTGAGCAGGCATGGGGGCTGCTGGCACGTGGCTGCATCCCCTGACCCTCCCGTGTCTCCGTGTCCCCATGTCCCCATGCACGCTCCCACCTGGGGAATGGCAGCACGGCGACAAAGCACTGAGATGTTTTGATCCAATTAGCCCTAATTTACTTTGCGCTCATCAGCAGCTCCTGCCGTGGGATTTGCAGCTTCCCGGGGACTCACAGCTCCCCTGAGCCCAAGGAGCTGCAGACCCTGGGGATGGGATGTTCCCAGGGCAGCACTGGTGGCACCGATGGGTGCCAGTGGGCACCATTCAACACCAATGGGCACCAATGGGCACCAAGGGGCACCAAGGGGCACGATTCAACACCAATGGGCACTGATGGCCACCATTGGGTTCCAATGGGCTCTGATGGGCACTGTTCAGCACCAATGGGTACCAGTGGGCACCAACGGGCGCAGGGCTGCTCAGTGCATCCCTGGGAAATCTCACCCAGCTTCGAGTGACGGGGCAAACCTCACCCAATGAATGGGAAAATTGGGGCTGGGGAGCCCCAGAGCATCACTCAGCACCGCCCTCCCCAAGCTCTGCACCGGCTCCATGTGAAATCTGTGGGCAAAAAGGACAATTCCCAACCCCCCCCCAGCCACTCTGCCCAGCAGGGATGGGCCCTATCCCCATTAACGGCCCCGGGAGGGGAGCGAAGATCTCACGCTGAGCTCTACCGGGATGAATCCTCATCAATTCACACCCTGTCCGCAGAGGTTCTTTTGGCATTTAGATTTTACAGCACGCTCTTCACGAGGAATACAGCCTCACTCGCTTCCAGGAGGGGCTTTTCCCCCTCCAACAGCCCTGGATCAGGGGAATTGCCCCATTGCCCCATCCCATGGGCATGGGGTGGGATCCCATCCCTGGGGCCGGGATGCGCTGTGGGGCCGTGGGGACCACCAGTCCACGGGCACTTTTCCTCCTCCTTTTACGAGCCGTGCATCTGAGGAGGGTAAACAGATGTTGTTTTCTTCACAGAGGCTCTAATTTATGTCTGTACCCACACACGAAGGGAAGGAAGCAGAGGAAGAGGAGGAAGAAACGAGGTTGTCTCCAAGGAGCCCCTGGGGGAGCCCAGGATGGGGGGGAATCGGGTGGTCCCTGAGGTCCCCTCCAGCCCCTGATGCTGTGACCCCCCCCAGCCGGGTGCTGCTCTGCTCCCAGCCCAGGGATGGGGATCTGGAGGCATTTGATGCATCGCTGTGGGGTAGATGCCTCTGACACAGGAGAGGCTACAAAAGCAAATTACATCCTCAAAAATGGCATTAACGCAGAAAGAAATAATCCCCCATATCCGTGCCTGGCAGTGCTGCCAGCAGCGTGGGAGCCCCAAAAGCCCACCGCTCCCCCCAGACCCACACGTGGGGGTCACGTTGCCCCACGGATGTGCTCCCAGCAGTGGAGATGCCACGCGCCCATGGATGGAGAGGGGGCAGCTGCTGGCACCTTTCATCTTCCCCTCGGCTGAGCCCTCGCTCCTTCTAATCAGCCCCGAAATTAACGGCGCGTAACATTACCCCTGATTAAAAGAACCTTTTGCAGCCATGGCAGTGGGCGGGGGGGGTCACATGGAGGAGCAGCAGCCCCCACCTTGGGCATCGCTCCCACCCCAAACCCCATGGGGGGCAAAGATGACATTTGGTTCCATGTTATTTCAGGACCGACGGCTCCAGTGCCCAAACCCTCACATCATCACTGTGAACCTCAACGAAGGGATCAGTGAGGGTGCCCCAAACACTGGGGTCACCCCATAACCAGTGGGGTGATGTCGGGGTCACCCCAGAGCTGTTTGCATCCCATCTGCCCCCATCTCGGTTGGGCTCGATCACCTTAGAGGTCTTTTCCAGCCTTGATGATTCTATGATTCCCCTCAAGGGAGGGACAAAGGGGTGTCCCCACCCCTGGAGCCACCATTGCTGTAGGAAAGCGGTCCTTGCAGTGAAGCCAGCATCACCACAGCACGTGCTGTGATTTTTGGTGTTCTATATAAGCCAATGGCCCAGGTAATGTACGCAAAATGGCACCAGCAAGAACACAACCCCAGATCAAAGCCCCCGTGAGCAGCGTCAAAGTCGTGATTGTTATCGTGACAAACACGTGGCACTGCCCAGGGCTCAGCCAGCACTGGGGAATGAGCCCAATCCAGAGGGGACAGCGAGCGGGGTGTCACCCCAGCAGAGGGGACAGGGACATGGAGACCCCACAGTCAATGTGCCCAGAGACACGGGGTGGGGCACAGAGATTGGGACTGAGCCTCACAGCCCGGGCTCCTGCACGCAGCGTCCCTCCATCCCAGCCATAAATCCTCGGAGGCACTCACGCAGCCCTGCAGGCTGTGCCAGGGACGCAGGCTCCATTAACTCCGTATTTACAGCCTCATGCTAATAGGATGCAGGTCCTGCCGGCCCATCGCACAGCCTGATGGAGAGCCCCACACTGCCACCAGAATGCCAAGGGACGGTGCAGTGCTGGGATGCTCCAGATCGAGCACATTGCTGGCACAGAGCCTGGCACCGTGTCCCCAGGGCAGTGCTGTGCCAAGAGCTGGGGGACCCACAGGACCCATGGCGCACCCAGAGCATCCCAGGATCCATGGAGGGGGATCCACAGTGCCCATGCCATGCTCAGAATATCCCAGGATCCATGGGGGTGCTGCAGTGCCCATGCCATGCCCAGAGCATCCTGGGATCCATGGGTTACCCAAAGTGTCCGTGCCATGCTCAGAGCATCCCAGGATCCATGGGGGACCCACAGTGTCCATGCCATGCCCAGAGCATCCCAGGATCCATGGAGGGGGATCCACAGTGCCCATGCCATGCCCAGAGTATCCCAGGATCCATGGGGGACCCACAGTGCCCATGTCATGCCCAGAGCACCCTGGGATCCATGGGGAATCTGCAGTGCCCCTGCCATACCCAGAGCATCCTGGGATCCATGGGGGACTCACAGTGCCCATGCCATGCCCAGAGCATCCCAGCATCCATGGGGGACCCACAGTGCCCATGCCATGCCCAGAGCATCCCAGGATCCATGGGGGACCCACAGTGCCCATGTCATGCCCAGAGCATCCCAGGATCCATGGGGAATCTGCAGCGCCCATGCCATGCCCAGAGCATCCCAGGATCCATGGAGGGGGATCCACAGTGCCCATGCCATGCTCAGAATATCCCAGAATTCATGGGGGTGCTGCAGTGCCCCTGCCATGCCCAGAGCATCCCGGGATCCATGGGGGACCCACAGTGCCCACGCTATGCCCAGAGCATCCCCAGCCCCACGGTGCTTGGCTCAGTCTAATCCAGGGAGAGAAACGGGAGCCCCGGCCCCGCAGGACGGAGCGCGCTGTCTGGGCAGAACTAATAGTTATTATCTGCATTAAGCACCACCGCTGTCAGGGAGGAATTAATTTCCAAGCAGAGAGAGATGAAAGTTCCCCATTTCTCAGGGAAATCTGCACCGTACAAAATGGCTAAAGAAAAATAACTTAAACGTGATTAAAAATGATCCCCATTTTATTAAAAATAATTCTAATTCATCTCTCCCTCCGGCATCCTGTTTCACTGGCACAAATCCCAGTGACCAGCAGCCCCGGATTTGGGAATGTAGCCCTGCACCGGGGACGGGGACACCAACATCCCTGATGGCAGCACCTCCAGGATGCAAAAATCCAGGGAAAACGGGGAAAAATTGGGTGTGGGAGGCAGCGAGGGATCCTTGGCTGAGCGACGATTCCTGCATCGCTGCTCAGCGAGGATCTGGCTGCTCCATCTCACCGAGATGTTGCAGAAATCAATTAGCTGCTAACGACATGACAGCACGGGGGAGATCTACAGCAGCACAGGGCAGGGCGGCAGCGATGGGCCCTAACTCAGAGCCCAGAGCTGAGGGATGGGAGGGTGCAGCTGGTGATGTCACCCATCTCGTCAGGGTAATTAACGAGCAGCGCTCGCCAGCACTGGGGTGAGACCGTGGTGGTCTCAGCAGAGACCGATGCTCATCCAAACTCTCACCCATATTCAGGGGATTTAGTTAATCCCTCAGATCAAAATACCCCAAAATGGAAATCTCTTTGCTTTCCAAAAATACATCTGTAACGGAAGAAGTGAGGGCCTGGGAGCAGCCGCCCCGCTTTGAGCTGCGGGCAGCTCTGGGGCTGGGTTCCGTCCTGCTGTCATTGTGCCACGCCAGCAGCATCCCCGTCCTCCCCGCCCGGCTCTAATAATATTCCATTGTGAGGTTAAAGCATTTCCCGGCCTGCCTGAAGCGCGGACGGGTTCTCCTGCATATTCAGAGACAGCCCATCTCCCTTTGTAGCTGCAGCGCAACCCCTTCAAAAGATAAGAGATAAATCCAGAGCAACTCCTGGAATAACTCCTTACCCGCACCGCCCCGGGAGGGCAGCGGGGGGGACGCACAGAGCAGCACGGGGACCCTAAAGCAGCACAGGGACCCCCCAAAAGCAGCATGGGGACCCTACAAAGCAGCACAGATCCCCAAAACAGGGACACCCCCCCCAGAGCCGAGGACAGAGCCAGGACAAAGCCCCCCATGCACACCCAGCCGTGCCCCCCCCAGCTCCTGGTGGTTTTGTTTTCTGGGTGTTCATTGCTCCCCCCCATCTGTGTTGCTCCAGGGGCTGCTCTCCCTTTGCTGCTCCTGCTGCAGGTGCTGCGTGATTAACTTGTGATGTGCAGCGTCAGGGAGCCCTGCGTTTGTTTCCCTCGTTACTGATGGAGATTTAATTGGCTGCCAGGGGTGCCGGGGCCATCCTGCAGGAGCCCGGTGCAAATGGGACTCTGCCTTCTCCTGCTCCCTTGCTGGCTGCCAAATATTTTCAATAAACAAACAAACACCGCTGTGTCAGTGAGCACCAGCCCTGCAGGTTGGTGCCTGTGGGGTTGGTGTGTGTGGGGTTGGTGCCCAGCTGTCCCCGTGGAGCACCCAGAGCATCGGTGTCCTGAGCAGGAGGTGACATTTCCCCCCCACTGCACGCAGCCCCGCTGCAAGGACCAGCTGCTCCCAGCGCTCAGAGCTGGGATGCTCAGCTCCAGAGCAGCCCAAATCCTTGCACCAAGCCCCCAGATCCCAGTGCTGAGCCCAAATCCCGCTGCCCCTGGGTCGATGCACACCTCCCATACCTCCCAGCCAGCAGTTTGGAGCCCCCAAGCCCTGGCCCTATTGTTCCCCCCCCAGCAGGGACACCCTCGGCACCACAGCCTTTCCCAGGGTGGGAGATTGACAGCTGCCACTCGGCTGTGCTGTCCCCCAGTGGATGAATATTCATGGTTGGGCCGTGCTGCAGAGCCCTTCTCCAAGTCCCCCCCTACTCCCTGTGCATGAAGCAACGGAAGATGACAACGCTGATGGGTTCGGCCCATGGTGAGCATCCTCCATCCCCACATCCCCATCCCTGCATCCCCACCCCCACATCCTCCATCCCCACATCCCTAACCCTCCATCCCCACATCCCCATCCCCACATCCCCTGCTCCGATGGCCCCTCCAGAGGGGCTGCATTGTGGGAGACCCCCACCCCACGTGTGCCCCCTGCTCTGCACTGGGGAAACTGAGGCAGGGCCAGGGCAGGGCCAGCCCGCAGCCATGGACCGCAGAGCCTCGGGGCATCGCCTGCTCCATGATCAGTGCTGTAACCACAGCTCACAGCGCCCTTAACGAGAGTGGCTGCGATAATTAAAGACCTGTTAGTGATACAGTCATTACCGAGGGCCTCAGCTCAGTGCTGCCCTGTTCCAGCCCAGCCTGCAGGAGGGACTGCGAGCCCTGAGCTGAGTGCAGGGTCAGTGCCTCTGCTCCTCCCAGCAGCTCCAGCAGTGACAGCTGCAGAGTAATTGCAGTTTAATTGTCTGCAAGCGCTGGATGGAAGGGACTGGTGCTCCCAAAACCAGTAAGCACAACCCTGTGGGGCCAGGGATGTCCCCACACTGTCCCCGTCCCCACCTGAGCACAGCAGCTGGAGATCAGGACTCCAAGCTGCTCCCTTGGCTTAGTGCTGTAATCACATCCCCAATGTGCAGCCGTGCATGGGGACATTCCGCCATCTCCTGCAGCCCATCCCTGCACCAGAGGGACCACGAGAACGCTTTGGCTCCAGAGCCACTCATTCTCACATCCTCCCCAGGCTGAGCAGCCAGTCCTGGGGGCAGAGCATCCCTCCTGGCCATGTATCCCTGGGGGCAGAGCATCCCTGGGAGGAGGGCATCCCCGAGGGCAGAGCATCCCCGGTACCCAGCACAGAGGGGCAGGAGCAGGGCTGCAGGAGCCCAGCCCAGCCCAGCCCAGCCGTGCCCGTGGTGCGTCCCCGCTCACCTTCCCGGGATGTTTGATCTTGGCAAAGCCTTGGACCGACGCAGCTCCCCCCCCCCTCCCCCCCCCCCCGGCTTTTATTAGTTTAAACACATGGACGCATGAAAAATAAATGTTGCTCAGGAAAGACAGCGGCAGAGGGCTGGGAAGCAATTAGCATCCAAAGAGGCATAATTAGTGCTCAGAATGCAAGCGGCAGAGAAGAAATAAAGTAGCATTCGGATGCAATCAGGGTCGTGCCTGAATTACAAACCGTTAACTGAATTGCTAATTAAGCACAGTGTGTGAATCACGGCCTGTTAAGGGATCCATCCCCATACTGGAGCGGGGCTGGGGCTGCCCCCGCTCGGGTGAGACCGTGGGGCTGGGGCTGTTGGTACCCACGGGGTCCAGGGGCTCCCATCCCTGCTGGGACAGCAGCAGCCACCATGTGCCACAGCCATGGCACGTGGGGTGATGGCTGCTTGCCTGGCAGCTAATTAGATGTAATTAGGAGGATTTGCTTCATTTTAACCGTTTGGGCAAATGTTTGCCCAGGGAGTGCTGGCACCCGCTGGCTCCTGTGGGGATGGAGATGGGTGAGACGGGGCGGGCAGGAGCTGCATCCAGCCCCACATCCCCATGGCCCGGTCTGTCCTTTGGGTTATCCTCATCCCTCCATCTCTCTGATTCCATCCCTGCATCCCAAGCCCTCCATCCCCACACCCTCCATCCACATCCCTGCATCCCTGATCCCTATCCCTCCATCCCTGTGCCCATCCCTGCATCCCCACACCCTCCATGCCTGCATTGCTCTATCCCTGCACCCTCCATCCCCACCCCGCACCCCTCCTGCACTGGGGCTCCCCGTTTATCAGCCCCACGCAGCAGCTGCTGCTCAGCGCCCGCAGGACCGCGAATGCACACAGAGCCCAACCCGCAGAGGGGGAGGATTAATTATTCACATTTTATCAAATTCAGACACGTCGTTTTAAAGGTCTAACAAGCTTTCTTTGCCCAGGGGGGCAGCTACCCTTGCTTCCTCCTCTTTGCTAACCCTCTTTTTTCCCCAGGATCGTTTTTATCTTCACCTTCCCATTGCCTTTCCATTGTCCCTGGTGTATCAGCAAGGCTCCTCCCCTGTCCATCCCCACAAGCTCGCATCCTCGCTGGGCACTGTGTCCCCGCATCCCCCCGCTGCTGGTACCCCATCCCATGGGCACATCCCAGCCCTGCTCGGGGGTACCGGGTGCACCCCCCCAGGGGGAGCAGCAGCTCGGTGCTGGTGTGGGGATGAAAGCAGCAGCTTTGCTTGAAGCCTCGCGGTGGGGAAAGGTCTGGGGAGCAGCGCAGCGGATCAAAGGCGGCTCCTCATCTATTTTAATCAGGCTCTGCCGAGGAAGGGGCTGTCCGGGGGAGATCAAAGCCGCACACAGGAGAGGAGGATGGAGGCGAGGAAGAGGAGGGAGGGAGGAGGCAGGGCCGGGCACCGCATGGCCCTGAGCGTGGTGGGATCGCAGAGCTTTGCTGGAGCACGGCGAGAGCTGCACGGGTGAAGCGAGGCAGCGTCCCCGTGGCTGGAGATAGCAGCACCGGAACGCATCGCTCCATCCAGGTCACCTCTCTGTCACCGCATCCACAGCCCCAAGGGTGGGACAGGGACCAACGTCCCCATTCGCCCCATGGCCCCGGTGGGACAGCTCCCACCCCGAGCAGCACTGCATGGCCGTGATAGCAGGAAAACAGAGAGCGAGGGGGAGAGCACGGGGTGAATGTGCCCAGCCCAGCTCCCGGGGAACAGACGTGCAGCAAATGGAGACGCGCAGCTCCGGAGCTTTATCGCTCCTCAGCGCCGAGCTGGGCCCTGTGGAGATGGAAGCCCTTTCCCTTTAGCGAAGGATTGATCAAGTTTTGTTTAAAAATCACCGAGGAAGATTCCCTGTTTGGATAAGGCTCCGGCTGTGCTGAGTTAATGTCCCAAGCCAGGGAGCGTGATGACAGCACGGGGACAGCAGCGATGTGGCACCGCTGGGGGACTGCAGGGCCAGCACGGAGCCCGAGGTGGGGGCACTCCTGGGACCCATGGGAGGGTTTCCTCCTTTCCGAAGGAGGGAACACCTGGTGAAGCCCATCTGTGCTGCAGGGCAGACACCTGGCTCTTGGCAGCTTCCCAGAGACACGTGCCGGTGCTCCCCAGCTCGCTGTGCTGTGTGATGGATGTGACACCCGGCAAGGTGAGGAGCGGCCCCAAACAGCCCCTCCTGGTGCCCCCAGAGGGATACCCCAAATCCTGGGGCAACACTGGGAGTCCCAGGGCTCCAGGTGTGGTGTCTGCTAACAGGGAACCCCCATACCCCAACCCATGGGATGGGGCAGCAGTGATGTAACCAGAAATCCCCATATCCTCACCCATGGGATGGGGCAGCGATGATGTTACCAGGAACTCCCATAACCCAACTCATGGAATGGGGCAGCAGTGATATTAGCAGGAATCCCCATAACCCAACCCGTGGGATGGGGCAGGGGTGATGTTACCAGGAACCCCCATATCCCCATGGACGGGATGGGGCAGCGGTGATGTTACCAGGAACCCCCATACCCCAACCCATGGGATGGGGCACTGGTGATGCCCCACATCCCTGTGCATCCCCCAAAAGCAGTGGGGAGGAGCCATCGCCCCACGGAGGGAAGGTCCTGGCAGGGCTCTGCACCGTGGTCCCTCTGCTCCTGGCAGGGCCGTGGCATCGCCCCGTGGGCAGCAGATCGCTCCCACGCTGATGGCTCAATTCTCAGCATGCAGCTCCCGCTCACCCGCGGATCCTGTAATCAACGTCTGCGGGTGCGTGCTGGCGAAATTAATCATAATTGCTGAAAGCAAGACGCATCGCACTTGTAGCTTTGGTCCGTTAATTAGGATTCTGTAATTGGATACTGCGCTCCCTGTAAATCCAATTACCTGGGATTAGCAGCGCGGGGCTCATCCCACCCCAGGAGCAGGGGGGCAGGGGATGGCACACCTGGAAACGGGATGGCCCCTCTGCTCCACACCGTCCCCATCCTTCACCCCAACCATGTCCATAAAGTACAGAAAAAAAAAAAAAGGACTACTCGGAACAATCAGCGCCTTTAATACCCAGAGATAAAAGCTGTAATTGTCTCAAATGAGAGCCAGGTAATTCAGGCTCCGCTTTATGGTGTTGTGGACTATAAAGTCCCCGCGCTGAGCTCTCCCGGAGCAAAAGGCTGCGTTTGCTGGGGGCTGTTTTTATTATTTTACTTACAGTTAGCTGAGAAATATGGAACAATTACCCCTTAATGCAAGGTGTCCCCAGGGGTTGCTCTGCTCCTGGCTCTCTCAGCACCTGATGGTGGTTTGCAGCTGAGAGAGCAGAAAGAAGGGAAAGTGGGGTCAGGGAGGGATTCCTGGGTGGGCACAGCTGCGGGGATGCACACGTGTGGGTGCATGCAGCAATAAACTGCAAGCAGGGCCCACGCCATGTGCACCAGGGTGTGCATGCCTGTGTGTGCACATCCATGCATCAGGGCAGGGATGCCTGGAGGGGTGCACACATCCATGCTTGTGCACCAGGGTGTGCATGTTTGTGTGTGCAACATGTCCATGTTTGTGCACCATGTGCATGCTTGCATGTGTGCACACAGCCACGCCTGTGCACGTGCATCAGGGTGTGCATTGCCTGCAAGTGTGTGCCCACGTGTCCCTGTTTGTGCAATAGGACATGCAGGCATGTAGGTGTGCAGGAATAGGGGAACTACAGGGACGGTGCTCGCTGCTCCCCACGGTGCAGGGCAGCCCTACAAACGTAATTAATTAGAGCAGGGGCTCGTGGATTATCTAATTAGAAGCGTGCCCGGCTTTGATTTTCCTTCTAATTAATTTGTATTATTTACACACACCAACAGCTGCCCGGGCAGAAGTCAGAGCAAACGTCTCCTCGCTGCTCGGCCCCAGGAGCAGGTCCCCGTGGCGGGGGGTGACAATCTGGGGACAAACCCTGCGGCACAGTGCATGGTCGGGGGCACCCAGCCCAGGGCAGGACCCCCCCAGGCCGGGGGCAATCCCAGCTGCTTTGGGGTCCGTTGAAGCCTCACACCACAGAGGACGCAAATCCCAGCACGCAGCCACCGGGGGACGTGCCATGCCCTGGGGACGTGCCCGTGGGTCCCCAAAGGGACGTGGCAGTGCCACGGGGACCCCAGACGGAGGCCAGCAGCCGGGCTTCACTAGAGGGCAGCAAAATGCTGCCGTTCCCAGGGCTGGTGACACGGGGCCGGGTGCAGCTGGCCACGGGCTCCTCGGGGTCCCCCAGCCCTTGTCCCCAAAACTCGGGCACGGTGCTGCCACCACGCCTGGCCCAGAGCCACCACCCGGCTCCGTGTCCCCAGCAGCCTCGGGGCTGCGATCTGCCCATGTCACGCTGCAACGCTGGGACCCAAGCGCTTTGGGTGCTGTGCTCTGCTCCACGCAGCTCTCAGGAAACGGGGATCAGACTGCAGCAACGCTGCAAAATCCTCTTCCAAGGAACTGGGGCAGCGGTGACAGCGAGCAGCAGAGCCCCGTGCCCGAGGAGCACAGCCCTGCTGTCTGCCCACACCAACATCTGGCAAAAAGCAGCCCCGAGTGCAGCCAACGCCAGCAAGGTGCAAAGCTACAACCTCCAGGGCACAAACCAGCAAAGCCACCTCTGCTCTGCTGTCTGTGCACTAAAATCAGCATCGAAATTGCTATTAAAGGCCCAACTCTTCAGCCTGTGCCAGGTGCAATTAAGGCTTCAGCCCCTTCCTCCCCACAGCGTGCTGCTTCCCATGGGGACACGAGGGGCAGGAATGCTGCGGGCTCCACCTCGCTGGGTGCACAGATCTCCCAGGGCTGCTGCAGAAGCCCATCCTGCAGATGGAAGCTCTCCATCCCATCTGTCTGCTGCTCTGCTGGGGGCTTCCCCCTGCTGCACCGGGAGAAATGGGAGAAGGGGCCCCTCCAGACCCCCCCAGGCAGCGGCCGCTGTGTGCCCAGGGAGCTGCAGGCTGGCAGAGGCAGGGGAGCAGAGAGATGCACGAGGTCATCGCTGCTGTTTGCGTGGTACCCTTCAGATGCACTCAAGGCCTGTGTATGCAACACGATCCCGAGGCTGCTGTTGCTATTAATCTCAATTATTTATTTCCAACATCTAGTAAGCAGCCTTCCCGCGGGCTGGGGCAGATGCTTCGCATTTCTGACACCAGCAGCAAGCACCGGGGAGCAGAAGGCTCTCACCAGGACACAGCTGCCCCCC
>WBMW01002525.1:111279-132366 GCA_013396635.1 Penelope pileata | reverse complement strand
ATGAGGCTCTGGAGAGGGGTGAGCAGCAGCTCCAGGGTTGCTGCCCCCCCCATCCAGCAGCCGTTTGGCTGCGTGCATCGCAGAGCAGCTCGCTGGCAGCACCGTGCTGCAGTCCCAGCCCCAACACAGCCTCGCTCCCGAGGGTTTGAGGAAAGCAGCAGCAGCTGTCACACCGCTCAGTAACTGCACAGAGCGTGCCTGGAAGGCAGCAGCACGCTCCCTGCCCTTACTGCCCACGAGCTGCTCTGCATCCCCTGCCCCTGCAGAGCCACCCCACCCAGCTCTGCCCTCCAGCTGGGCCAGGCACGGGGGCTCCTTTGAAGGCACCTCCACCATCCCCAGCAAAAGGCAGAGCCCCGAGACCTCGGCCCCGCTTCCCCTAATGAGAGGGATGGGTGAGCATGAGCATCCTCTGAGCGGGAGCACGGGGCCAGCGCGCTGCCCTCATCTCTTCCTGGAGGCATCTCTGAGTGCGAGCATCCAATTAAAGCTTCGCCTCCCCCACACCTTTCTTCCACATCCACGTGGACAGCGGAGGAAAATCATTTTTTGCCGGAGACGGCTCCCTCCAGGGCTGCAGCCCGTCACACCGCCTCCTCGCCAGCGGCACCAGCGGGGATGGGGCGATGCCCGGGGGCACACAGCAGTGGGACAGGGTGAGGGCGATGCCTGGAGCACGGCCCTTTTGGCACAGCCCCGGCCCCATGCTTTGTGCCCATCCTCCCAGCAGAAGGCAGAGGACGAGGACAGGGCTGCTCTGAAACCCCTGGGCTCACAGGTGGGCAGCAAGAAGAGGCAGAGCCTCGGAGCCTGGCTGAGATGCTGGCCAGCAGAGAAATCCCATATTCAGCTCCCACGCTGCTGTGGAGCTGCAAGAAGAGGCACAGCCCCATTGCAGCAGCCTGGTCTGCAACAGCACCCGGAGCAGGGCAGCCCCGACGCTCCCAGCAGCACGGCTGGAGGGAACCAGCTCAGCACTAATGTGGCAGCGCTAACGAGGCCCTGCTAATTGAGAGGGCCGGGAGCAGCGGGCAGAGGTCGGCGGCTGCTCTGTGATTTGCTGCAGCACCACAGCCCCCAGGGATCGCTGCAGGGAAGGCACCGGGGTGAGAGCACAGGCTGTGCTGTGTCGGGTTCAGACCCCAAGCTGTGTGCTCAGCCCGAGCAGCACGGGGCTGGGAATGAGCAGGATGCTCCAGGGCAGCCCCAGCCTGCAGCAGGCTAAGCCAGGCTGATCCGCAGCCCTGCAGGGAGCAGGAGAGGGGTTAACAGCAGAGAGCTGAACCGCAGCTCAGCCAGGGTCCATCCACACAGCGAAACCCATCGCAGCGCTTCTGTAGAGACCGCAGGGATTGCTGTAATCCAATTGCCCCCTTCTTTCCCTGTGCCTGTTCATCAAAAGGAACTGAGGATGCTGACGGTTTGCCAAAAAAAAAAAACGAACAACAAACCAAACCCACGGAAAGCAGTTCTTGCATCTTGGAGCCATGGCCTTGCACGGCTGCATGCCCAAATCCTGCTGCCCAGCTAGGAACCATTTCATGCTCTGGAAGTGAATCTCTCAGCCAGAAGGAGCAGTGCTGGAGGGCTCCAGCAGCCAGCCCCCAGGACAAATTCCCCAGGGGAATTTCCACCCCAGGAGGCTCCGAGGAGGCGGCTGCAGCGATTCCAGCTCCAAGCTTCTGCGGCCTTCAGACACCGCTTCCAGCTGCCTGGAAGCCTGCACCAGCCGTGGTGCTGAGCCCAAATCCCCACCCAACCACGAGGCATTTGTCCAAGGTCAGAGCCCTGGAAAGTTCCCCTGTCAAGGTGACTTCTCAAGCTGTTGAAATCCAGCATCTGGAGGATTTTCCCTGCTAATAATAATAATCCTGCTGAGATTTACCTAATCCGGGTGACTCATCCGCCCGCCTCTATCCCGTCCTAATTACCGTAACCTCCCCATCTCCCTGCACATCCACCTTCCACATCAGCTCATCCCAGCCTGCTTCGCTGCTTCTCCAGGCCTGGAAAGAATCTCTCCCTCCTCCTAATTCCTCCCCAAACCCCGCTGGGTGCAGAGCATCCTCATTTTGTTCAGGGACAGAGCTGGGCTTTCCCCCGAGCTCTGCTGGACCGCGGCAGTGCGGGGAGGCAGCCCCTGCCCCTCTGCCCACGGAGATGCCAGCACCTGGAAACCTCCTGCTCTACACAGGACCTTGGACAGATCTGGATGAGCCACCACGGGGCAAAGTGCCCATTCCTCAGCCCTCCAAACCCTTTCTCCACCATTTCATAATCCCCTTCGGGAAGGGACAGCCGTGCCTATCCCCTCCCCTCCCCAGTTCCTTCTGCTGCAGTTCGTGGCACTGCAAGGGACGAAGCACAGCTTCCAAAAATCAGCAAATCCCTCACCATGGCAACTCAGCCAGTGCCTCCCTGCTCTGCCTCCCAGGTGACTCTGAGCTCTGCTCGGGGCAACCCGCTCTGCCTCGGGCACCTTCTGCAAGAGCAAAAACTGCCCGTGATTAAGCTGTCTTCAAGGCAGGAGATGAATGCTGAGCAGGGCCCGAGCTCCAACCCGCAATCCCCCTGCAGCAGAGCCCCGCACAAAGCAACAGGCATCAACAAACCTTGCTCACTCGACATGAACCAAACGTGGCCGAACTCCCAGAAGAAGCTGCCGAAGCCAAGAAATTAGCAACACTCCGAGAAGAAGCATATGTTTATCTGCATAACAGTGAATCATCTTACAATAGTTAGCAGCACACGGGAAAACAAAGGGAAAAACACCCTCAGCCTTCCTGCTTTGGATAAACCCTTATCAGGGACGGGGCTGACACGGTGACAGCGGGGTCTCTGCAGGGCAGGGGGCTGCTGCTGGAGTTCTTTGTGGGCAAGCGGAGAAGCACGATGGACACTTTCTTCCCATCCCACCACACTCATCTTTTAAGGATGGAAAACACAACCTCATGGGTTAAAACCAAGGCCCACAGAGATCTGCCCTCGACCTCCCAGCGCTGCACATCCTCCTCCCCAGGTGCGGGCAGGAGCTCGAGCCTCTGGGGCCAACCAGAACGAAGCCTGTTTACCCGAGGCACTGCCAGGCAGCCTCTTCCCCGTGTCCTCCCTTCGGCGGTGTCTTTCCAGCCTCATTCTTTCACTGGCAAAACCAGGTCACCATCTGCTCTCCCCCCTGACTCTGGCTACGCGACAGCGGCTGCCTCTGCAGGAGCCAACGCGGCCGCTCTGCAGAGCTCTCCCTGCCGCACGCAGGGGAGGACACACGTTCCCTCTCCCCAGCAGATGACCAACAAGGACAGCGGCACCGGAACGACGGCTGTCACAAGGAGCCCCGCAGGCTATGAAATAATGACCAGGGAAAGTCTGCCACGTCCAGCAGCTCGCCCCCGGGAGACGGGAGATCAACAGCGTCCACCCACCAGGCAGGGACGGAGCCTGCTCCACTCTGGAGGAGAAGCCAGGGGATTTCAAACAAGAGCACTCTTATTGATGGTGGGAAAAAACCCAACAGCCACCTCGGCAAAGCACGGCCACACGCGAGCATCCTTCCTCGCCGTACCGCTCCGCATCCATCCCTGCATCCCGGCACGTTGGTTGCCATGGCAACAGGCCGTTTGGAGGCAGGGAGGTTTATTATCAGTTTCTCTATTGAATAAAACCTTGGATGAAATTTTGTTTTCTCCCTGCTGATGCAAAACGCCATGGGTTTGTTTCTGACCCCGCTGAAGCTCCCTCTTTATTTATAGATTATCGAGGCCAACTCTCAAAGCATTTTTTCTGCTGCTACCAAGGGAATGCGATGCTCACACGGAGTCAGGGCAGCGCCTGCATCCCCATTAACAACTCGCCTGAGCCCTGGGGTAAAGCACAGAGCAGCATCCTGGAACAAAGCTCGTCTGGACACTTCCCAAATGCTTAACAAACACGCTGGCTGTTGTTAATTAAAAGGCAATCAGCTGTCTCTAAGTTAAGGGAAAAAAAAAAAAAAAAACAGCTTTCCTGCAGAGCAGGGCTCATTGGGATGGATCCTGCAAAGCGCAGGGTGCTGAGCTGCAGCACGGTGCAGGAGCACAGTGCCACGTGCCCTGGGGCTGAGCAGCAGCCACGCAGGTTGGTGAAGCAGTTCCAGGAACGTGAGAAAACCGGGTAGGAAACAGCTCAACAAATTGGAGATTTTTATTGCTGTTAAACTCTCTGCGTCGCAGTGCCAGGCATCCTTCCCATGCAGGCTGATTCTCCGTGCTCCAAAAGCTCTCCAGAATTTGTTCCCCTTGCATTTGCAGGCTGACATCCCCTGAGTGCTCCCTGAAGCACAGCGATGCGGCCCCAGAGGTGCTCTGGGGTTCTCAGCAGGTTCTGAAGAGCTCGGAGGGATGGAGGAGCTCTCTGCCACCCCACGCCCACCTGGCTTCTCCCAGCAGAGACATCTGCCAAGGGACACCCAGAGAGCTCGGGGAGCCAGGTCACAAACGTCCCCTGTCCCCCTCCAGGACTGCATCAGAGCAGAGCGGGGTGGGCAGCAGATGGGCTGGGCTGCAGCTGAACTGGGAGCAGCATCCGCACTGCTGCTGGTCACCAAACACAGCGGCAGCCCTGGGACGGGCTGCAGGGGATGGGTCGCTGTCCTCAGCATCAGCGTCTGCCCTTGGAACGTCCTTGTCAAGGGAACAAGAATCATTTCCTGCCTGACTTCTGCCAGGGCATCCATCTCCAACCCCTTCTGTCTTGCACCCAACACAAGACGCTTTCCATCGACACCCCCGGTGCTTTATGGCCGTCTTCTCGCTGGAGAGGCAGCGCTGGGTTCCACGTGAGCAGCAGCTCCCTCAGCCCTCAGCTCCCACAGCCGCTCTCATCTGTTTTCTGCGCGGGAGCCTCCAGTTTGTAATACAGATTTTATGAAGCGTGGAGACACAACACGACGACGGAGCGCGGTAATGGGACGGCAGCGAGAGCAGCATCAGGGCTCCGTGCAGGGGGCCCTGCAGTTAGGAAATCACTTCAGGAGTCCGCAAATATCTTCCTTCCACTTGAGGCAGGAGGTCCTGAGGAGGAAAGGGTTTAATCCTGCTCCATTTCTAGCAGGTATTGATCCACTATTGGCGTTCTGGAGCGCTCCCGTCAATTAGGGAGATGCTCCCTGCTGCATTAAGCCCTGCAGACAGCAGGCAGAAGCCCTCAAAGGCAGACTCAGAGTGCCACTGCTGTCTGTATTATTGCATTTTCAATATGAGACCAATCTCTAAGAGATCATTTATCCTCCTCACCAAAAATCGCTGCCTGGACAGAGGACAGAAGCAGCCGTCAGACAGCAAGGGCACGGCAGGGACCTGCAGCGAGCGGGGCCAGTGGAGGCGGTGGGGGGCCCGCTGCCCCCTCTCACATCACATTTCAGCCAGGAGCTGCTCACACCTCGGTGGTCCAAGGCCTCCATCTGCCTGGGAGGAGGATTTCCATATGTTGGGATGGTGCAGGATGGAAAACTGGAAAAGGAAGGAAAATCGAGGGGAAGGAAGAAGCACAGGAGGGTGCGGTCGAAGCATGCAGAGATGTGCAGGGGTGCGTCCCCAGGTTGGGAATCCCTGGTTTTGGGAAGTGCAGCGACCGGAGTCCTTCCAAAAGCAGGGGAAGGGCTGGCTGGGGTCAGCCACTCCCCACAGCTCCCAGTTTGGAGCTGGACCCAGGCTGAGGCCGTTATGGAGAACAGATGGGCACGAGCAGCAGCGCCTGCCCAGGCGGCTCCGCGAGCTGCCGCAGCTGAACACGCTGCCCAGGCTCAAAGCACCGTGCTGGATGGGGCAGGGAGGGAACTGCTGCAGTGCTTTCCCCGGCCTTGCTGTAGCAAGGCAAGCAGCACGCACGTGGGTCGCAGGCAGCGCAGCAAACCCCTCGCTGCCTGGCTCAGAGGCACTGCCTTCGTGCTGCAGCTGCTTCCTCGAATCAGCCCACCACTGGGGCTGCGAGACAACAGAACATTTTCTCCTCCAAACAAGGAGCTGACTGCAATTGATCTGAAGGTGGAAACAGTCCTGTGATATCCCAGTGAGGGCAGGGAATCGCCAGGCACGCCTCGGAGCCTCCCCTCTGCCCCCAGCTCCATCCCTGCACCCTGCAGAGCCCCGGCCAGGGGCAGGGCGAGCAGCGCTGGGCTGCCCGTGCTGGAGCCCAGACCCGTCTGTATCCCACAGCTGTCCTCCTGTTGGCACAACACGACAGGGTTCTCCTTGGAACCAACGCTGAGATGATGCTCAGTGCATGCGCTGCTCAGAAGTGCTGTCTGCACTCAAAGCCCTTTAGCTGGGCCCTCCTGCAGGGAACGCCTTCCCCCAGCACTGCTGGTGAGCAGGGGCCCCAGGTCCATCACGGGGAGGAGCAGGAGCAGCACTCACACAGAGCTCCCTCCTCTAGAGGAGCAGCTGGTGGCAGGAGGCTGGCAGCTGGCCATGTCACGACAACGCAGCAGGGACAGCAGGCTTTTTGTTTTGTTTTTTCCATCATAGAACCTTAAGGAAATTACTTTTTGAATCTCACAGATTCGAGCTGCTCCGATTTTCAAACCCTGCCACAACTCTCTGTCACACAGGACGGGTAATTCCTTCTTCCATTTCTCAGCAGTCCCTCTAGAACAGAGCACAGATTGCTCTAATTCACATTATCAGCACCATTTGCCTCATGAAAGACACAAGGACCACCTGAGACCAAGAGGAAAGCTGCTGCCCTTCAGGTTTTCCCCTCTCCCAGGCTACATCGTGCCTCTGCTTTCACGTTCCCATCTCAGAGCCGTGCAGAGCTCGAAGCCGCTGCCCAGCAAATGAACAGCACATGCAAAACTCTCTGAAACAGCAAAAAAAAAAAATCCATTCCCTCCCCAGGCTTTCAGACGCCATGGATAATTGATGCATGACTCCACGAGATAAAGAAATAAACCATTCTTCCTTCTGGAGGCCCCTTCCCCGAGCTGGGTAGCCTTTGACCTTGAGTTTTTGCATTAATGCCTGCACACAGGCAGGCAGGGATATCACACACGCACTCAGCTCATCTCCTGGGGTTTCGCTTTCTTCTGCCCCTGAATAATGGCAGCTTTGTCCTCCAGTAAACGAAGGAGCAGCCAGTTTATTGCAGGCCCAGCTTGTTCGCCAAGATAAACCCGGTGAAAAATGTCACCTGCTGATTTGATCCACCCCGTGTGCCACTTGGGCAGCTGCTCCATCCCCAACACCCATTATCATCAAACAGGTGGAATAATACGAGTGTATACGGTGTGTATACATAAACATGAGTGCTGGAGGGAAGGTGGCATTTCAGCTCCCAGCCCTGCCTTACAGACCTGCTTCGTTTGGGAGCCGCAGCAGCCCAGGTTCACAGCCAAGCCTCCTCGTTGCCCTGTTGGCAGCACAGTGTCTGTGGGCAGAATTCATGGGGTGGGCACCAGGCCCCTGCAGACAGCTGAGCTCAGGGCATGGGGCAGGAACCCCAGCAGCGATGGGGTCAGGATGGAAATGCCCCAGAACTGCAGAGATGGTTTGGACTTCAGTGCTGGAGCAGCTTAATGCACGTCTGCGCTGGGGCTGAGTCAGTGATCACACAGCTACGGGCAGGGGAAGGCAGAAGAACACAAATGTTTGCAAAACAGCTGCCCAGAACTGCCTCCCATCCCAGCCACCACTACAAGGCTCAGCTCTGTGAGCACCACTTAAAGCCATCTCCAAGCAAAGGCAAACAGCTTCGTTCTGCTGCCCTTTGGCAACCCTGCTTTGGTTCCTTACGGAGGTCCTGAAATAAACGGAAGGCTTGGATTCAGCTCAGCAGAACACAAACAGCAAAACCAGATGATAAATTACCTTTGCAGGCACGAAGGATTCACCTGGGACAGCACTATCACTTAGTAACCAGGAAGCAACCGTGGGTTATCAGCGTCACATCTAGCTGTCAGGAGCTCAGCTCTCACCCATGATGTGAGTGTGTGGGAGACATCAGCTCTCTCCAGCTCCCAGCAAAGCAGCTCTGGTGGCCTCAGCCGTGGGGTGACGTTCCTGGCAGCGCAGCAGCAGCGTTCGGAGCTTGGCAGCTCCCCGCAGCCCTCCTGGGGTGCTTGGATTTACCGGCATCATTAAGGACAAAGACGCCAATGTCACATCCTGTAATGGATTTAATGTAGGCTGGAGAGGAGTTAACTGAAAGGCAGAGCATTCGTCTTGCTTTAAGTAATTATCCTTGCAGGAGGAGTCCTGCTACCAAAAGCAAGCCTGCTGTAATTTCTGACACCTTCCTCCTGACCCCTCTCCTACTTAAAATTTCTGGCTAGCTTTACAGCAAGGAAAGCAAGGCTGGCTCATTAAGGAAGGTACAAAGAATAACTACAGTAGGTTGGGATGGAGTCCACGCGGTAATCAAAACAAGGCTTTGTAGTTAGCACTGAATTCCTGCTGTCTCAATTACGTTTGTGGAGCCTGCCCCGTGCTGCACGCAGCTCTGCCGTGGTGAGACTTTTCTTTGTGCCTTATTGGCTGCGCCGAGTGGTACTGGGAAAGCAGTTTCCTTGACAACATCTTTTTTTTTTTTCTTTCCTCACTTCATGGCTGCAAGATCAGGCCTGACTTTGAAGCCCAGATACCTCAAATATGAATGAGCATCACACAAAGGGGGACACACCGACAAGATCCCTGTCCCAAGCAGTGCAACCAGGCAGGGTGAGGCAGCAGCAAGCTAACAGCTGGGAAGAGACACTGCAATTAGCATCAAGTTGTGCATTTTGCAGCTCTTCCTCCCCCAGCCCTGGGGAGCCCAGCAAATCTGCACCCACCTCCCCTGTGCCGGAGCTGACAGTGGGAGACCCACGGCTGCCTGACTGCTCCCAGCAGCACAGCAGCACGTGTCAGGACTACTGAAAGATCTTCCAGCAAAACAGATGCTCCTCTCCCTGCCAAATGCCAAAACGATGGGATTGAAGTGCTCTGCTGGAATGTATTGATGCCAGCGTTGCTCTCAGAAAAGCAGGAGGCTCGCCTGCGTTCCCAGCACTTTGCTCTTCCACCCAAGCTCGCAGGCAGCACCAAGAGTCAGAAGTCACCAGGCTGCTGGTGCTGCTTGAGCATCCCCCCAGCCCTGCTCAGCGCCAGCCTGATGGGTTTTCCTGTCCTTTTCATTAGGAAAATTTCTTATTTCAGTCCTGAAGCTGTTTATATTTCATGCAAGAATGTCCTCTCCCCTTTTACCGCTGTAAATTGAAATTTGAAATTGAAATGGCAATAAATCACAAAGGAAGTAGCACAAGACTCGGGCTGCACGTGGAATGACTGCAGCAAAAGGTACCCCAAAGCACTAAGTCTAGCCAATTGGAATAACCAGCTCAGCAAGACCGTGCCACCCTGCAAGCTAATGATCCAACAGCCTTCTGGATAACAAGGACAACACAAAACAGAAACAAAACAGTAGCCCAGGAAGGTCAGCAGCTCAGCACACAAGGCCTTGCCAAAGATAAGTAAGCAACAGCTCTCTGAGTGCTATCTCAGCCAGGGGCTCACGCTGTGCTCTGCACTCTGCAAAGCACCGCAGCTGTCAGCAGCCCCAGCTTCCCCTTCACAACACTGCACCCTCCTGCTCACTGCACGTGCGTCCCCGCAGGGTGCTCAGCACCGGGAGAACCCTCTCAATACAGGGCTCCAGCCCCAGCAAAGCCTCCCCACCCTGCTTCCACCAAAGCAGCTTCAGGAACCACAGCCTGACAGCCCAGGTCCAGCTTTGTCCCTGCTGTTGACTCACGGTGCAGCCCTACAGGAGCCACGACATGACGCAGTGCTTTTGGTTTCCCTCCCTGCACAGAGAAGCAGCAGCTCCTTACCTGTTTCTTTTCCCCCTTGAGCTCTTCTAATTCATCCACAGGTTTGCATCAGGGGTTTTCCTCCAGTGTCGACTCTTGGAGCCCCTCATTTGTCTCCATCTACAGAGTTAAGCCCTGTAAGAAAGGGCACAGAGACAGCCACCTCCAATCCTAGCTCACCCTGGAAGCAGGCTCTGCTCGGTGCCCAGCAGGGCAGGGCAGAAGCCCAGGAAGCAGAGCTCCTGCACTGGGTGGTGTGCAAGCAGCTTCCAGCATCTGCACCAACAACTGTCCCATGAACGCTGTGAGACAGCTTGGCCTTGCTTTGTCCCACCAGTCATCAGCAGCACTACCTAGACCAAGTGCAGGGCATGAAAAGCAATTAAGAGTCCACTTACGTCACTTCATTCATCCATGGCTGCGATTTAAATTTGGTTGAAACAAGCAGAGAGAACAAGGCAGGTCCTGAGATTTGGCTCCACGCCTTTCTTTTGGGGTGGGGTTTTTCTTTGTTTTCAAAACAGAGCTACGAACATTTACTACAGGACTGTCATGGAAAACAACGTCTGCACAGCTCTTGGACAGCCCAAAATCACACCCCTGAGAAGCATTACCTACAATGTCCCTTTGGGGAAATGCACAGAGCTTAGCACCACGCTACCGAGCTCAGATGGAAGCAACAGCGTGCTCCAAGTGCCTGAGCTTAAGCAGCCCTCCTGCCTTTGCTAGAGAGCATCACACCCCAAAGCCAAGGCTCTGGCATCCTTTAACACACACACAAACATTTTCTTCCAGTGGTGACACATCTACAGAGGCCACAGGACTGATAGGAACTCTCACATTTTACTGACAAAGAGCCACTCTCCCCATCCCCCAAGTAACACGTGCTTCAGGTGCTCTCTTGAGCTCCCTAGAATGGATTTGCAAGTGTTGAAGATTAAGTAAAATGATTTGTCATCTTTTAGTTAAAAGAATATAGGCTATTACAGAAGTGCAAACCACGATTCCTGCAGTTCCCTACCCACAGAGTCACTCCACTTCTGCTTATTAACAGCTCCTGAAGTACCACCTTAGGAAACAGAAATGTGAGAGTTATCTTCTGCTAAAAGGGACCATCAGTAACTGAATCACCTAGATATGAGCAAAAAGAAACACCAAGAGAAACAAGCAGCTCATAGCACGTACAAACTGCTCAATTCCAGTGAAGCATGGGATGTTTTTATACTGGCTAGCCTTTGGTTAACAAAACGTGTCACTTTTGTGCACCGTAACCAAAGTAATAAGAAAAAAAAAAAGGCAAGAGCATGGTGTTTAAAAACAAACAAAATCTAGCACACTACACAAAGACATCCTCCCAGAAAGAGGAGATGAAACCTGACAGCTACTGCTTTCAGTCTCGTGGTCAAAGTGGTTTATTGTCTCATTGCCAACAGGGACCAAAATTTTGTTGTAGTACACTGCTGGGAAAATCTGATAAATATTAGGAACATGACACTGAATTGCAAGTAACATATTTCTTTGATGGCAGCAAAGCAAAGCTGATCAGATTGTTATCTGTGAAGCCAGAAAACAACACCTCAGTGTTATCTCAATAAATTGTGCACATCAGCTGAGCGGCATCCCACTCCCAACTAAGGGAACTGCCTGGGATCCAGGACTCTAGAAACCCACTGTTAGCCCAACACAACGACCCAGCTCCAGCTCTGCCAGGGGGCACGCTGTCTGGCCTTGCCCAGGGCACAACAAAAAGTTTTGCATCAAAATCTTTCACAGTTCTTAGGAACATCACGAGAATTACTTTTGTTTAAAGGCAAGTTTACATGTTTTCAAAGAGGTAATTTGAAAGAAATGATTGTTGTCTGCAGCATTGCTCCCTCTCCTCAAAGGCAGAGCAGCATTTCCCAGGAGCCACAAAGCCACCTCCAGGCTCAAGCCATGTAGCACTGAACAAGGATTAGCAATACACATGGGCAAACCTGTCTCATCTGTGAAAGCCTTCAGACCAAAGAAGAGCATTTAACATTAATGACTTGCAATAAATTCATTAAGAGCCAGAGGGAAGAGACATTTTACTGCAAGAACTTTATTGCACTCCGTTCAAGTGCTGAACGAAATACCGTGCCTACTGGACATTGGTCACAATTACGTTCCCCCCACTTGCTGGTGTCTACACCGTAGGACAGCCTGCACTTCTCAGCATTTTTTCCTCAATTCAGGCTGCAGAGTCATAGTATATGATAATTAGCACATTATAAATCAGAGTAAAACTAAGGGGAAGAATGCAAAGGTATACATACAGTGTGTAAAATATATATTTTTATTGTTCTTCAGAAGGGCTTGGGTTCTTGTTTTTAAATCCAGCTCAACGCCTTCCCCTCCAACCAACTTCTGACATTGGTCAAACTGGCTTATGTACCACTATTTCATTTTACTAAAAACACCAATTTTCATTTGCAGAAACAGTTACAGCATTAGCTTCTAGCTTGCAAGAGGAAGGTAAAAGCCAGAATTGGATACTTCAGCATCACCTACCCTCCAACGTGGACTCGAGCATTATTTCCCTATTGGAGGCACTGACATCACAAACACTTTCGCATCTCTTATCTATTAAAGAAATCAGAACCATTACACATCTTAAAGGGAGGAAGGAGCATAGTACAGCAATACCACTCGAGTTAGACTGAGTTCTGTGGGCTGCAGAGGTTTTTTTTTTAGCCACAGACCTCAAAAGAGGCCTGCTGGCCCATCTGTAAAAGGAGGGGCTTGACAAGTACCATTATTCTTTGTTACATTTACAAATCCCTTTGAGGAACAGAATGCTGAAAATCCATCACTTTTATGAAAACCGTTTGTGCAGTTAAGCTGCAAATTAAAAACAGAACTCTAGAAGACGAAGAAATCCTGTGAAGGCAGTTCAGTTAGCCAGCAGCTGAGGTATTGGTGTAAGACAGGTACCATTCTACACCTGCTACAGGCACAGACAAACAAAAGCCTTTGGTGCTCCAGGGTAAAATATCACAGGAGAATATGACCCTAAGCCTGTACTCAAAGCCTTTAATTGTAATTAATATTACAGACAATGTCAAGGTGAAAGCATGAAGTTCCTCTTGGAGCACAGCACTAACTTTTGTAGAAATAGCCTGAATGGAACTGCTCCTTAGAGTCTGCAAAATGACTTGCCTTGATTAACTCACAGACATCACTGATGGCCTTACAGAGAACATGGGGCCAAGTCCACACTCCAAAAATCAGCATATCTACAGTCTGCCAACAGTAAATGCATGACAGGCATGGTGGTGTGCAACTAGAGATTCTCCCTCCAGAAGAGCCTAATAAAGAAATAACAAGGCAATCAGTGGTTGAACTGAACTGTACATGAGGGCTGGGGAAACCCCCATACTGGGCAGTTCTTCGTGGACAGCATTTCTGTGTGCACACTGTCTTTACACCTCATACACAACACAAACAAGACCCTCCCCACAAGTCCTGGCTATTGTGTTCTGCAAGGCAGAGAATCTGGACAGCAGCAAAAAGCCTTTTTTTCTTCCTTATGACAGATAAACTTAATTCCTTGTCTGAATTGTCCCTTGCTCACCCAGGACACTTGAGCATCAGGCTTCTGCCAGGATAGATTTTCTATCTAACAACAGAAAGACAATTAACATTTCAGCCAAATTCTTTGGAGAAGTTAAGAATTAGACACACACACACACACACACAAACACTCACGCTTCAAATCATCTCCCACCAACAAGAAAAGGCCTTCAGGAGATTCAAAGATATCAGGGCAGTGAGTCTTCTGCTAAAGCCCACCAGGAAGTTTTCCTCACACCTGCAGAGTCTGACCACCGTGCAGACACACAACACAAACATCACTGAATCTCCAGAACGCCCGCGTTGGGCTTAAGGCTGTCAGACTGCTCCCACACAGCAACAAAGGCTTCTCCTCGTGTCTGTCTGCCAGCTCTCAGCAAGGTTTAAAAAAGGCAACTCTATTTAAAAGAGTCCTACTGGAATTAATGCATCAGGCCCTAGCTGTGGGGTACTCTCCTCACGTCAAGAAAATAGTTTCTGCACAAGCCAATGCTCTGCTGGTTTTCCTTAGACATAAAATTTACTTTATTTCTTTTCTCAAAAAGTTAAAAATACAGAAGGTTCAGAAACTGATTTTCTCCTTGCAGATGTTCAAACTGCAGCTTAAGGAGAAAACAATCCTTCACTGAAATGTTTCTCTTAATTATTTTTTTTTTATTTTTATTTTTTCCAATCATCACCATTAGGACAGAGGTTGAGGAGCACTAACTCCACCACTAATTTGATGACGTAGTTTGATTCCAGATTCACATTTCCAGGTGCCAAGAGTCCAGAAAACAGTGCCATCTTCGTCTGAGATTTTCTACTGAACACAGCAGTGACTGTTGGCATCTTTGAAGCGTAATCGCATCTTAGGTCGGTATTTCTCAAGGTAAAGCAGCTGTTTGGAATTGAAAGCTCCCCTCCTTTTCCTAAAACAGACAGAACGAAGGCTAGTATCAATGGAAAAAGTACTGCTTCAATCACTATGTAAAACAGCATCCATAAAACAGTATTTTGGCTAGGTCATGTACCCACTGGCAGGCTGAGGAAACAAGATCAGCACATGCAGTTCATTACCTACATGCCAGTATTAAAATCAAAATCCTGCTAGCAAATTTCAGTATATTCTCTTGCAGTGTTGCACTTGCAGAGTTTACTTCCATCACCAGCAGCAGTCACTGAACACCACAAGGTCACCCTTTCCTTGCAGATGAATGTGCTACTTCTAGGAGCTAGGTAAGACCATGACAGTCAGACAGAAATATATAAGAGGTGCTGAAAAAATAACTTCTCAATGTGAAAGGTACTGTATCTAGGAAGAGGGAAAAAAAAGAATTTAAGAGAGGGAAAAGTTCAGAGAAATCTGTTGACAGCAATATAGTTTACAAAGATAAGTAGCTGAAGACCCTGGGAATCCAAGAAAGGATGAATTGCTTTTTTGGCAAAGCTCATTCAACATCATCTTACCTGCTGGGCTTCATTTCAAGATCTGATGTTATCACTAAACCAACAGAGCTCTGCAGTATCATCCTTTACCACTTCTGCTATTTTCCAGTTAAGGTGGCTGCTGACATTTCATGAGTGGATATTGCACTCATGCACAACACCCACAGGAGTGCCTACCTGGAAAAACTGTGCTGCTTGGGGGCCCAACCTCGCTAGTTTTTTTTGAGCAAGGAGCAATTCGTCCACATCCAACTCCAATCACAATGTTTATAACCCTAGTTTAGGCTTCCCCCCACCCAAGTTCATAAGCTTTAGGATCTGATCTAATGGCTTAATAAAAACCCAGATTTAAAAAAATAGAAGTGGAGTGATATTTTTTTAATCCTCATTTTTAGACAAAAAGGGTCACAGCCTCAGCATTAATGTCAAAGTTGTGTCTGTTGTCATTAAAGCAACAAGAAAATAAGAAATCTAATGAACTGCTGAAGATGCATCTTGTTCAAGTACAACACAAACCAAGAATTTTCTTGGAGAAGAGAAAGTTTAACTTACTGCCTTATAAACTGAACTGCATCTTCGTACTTCATTCCACATTCAAGGAGAGCAAGTGCAACCAGGACAGGAGCCCTAAAGGAGAAATCAATATTTAAGGAAGAACTGCAGAAACAATCTATTGAATCCCTCAAAACACATCACATTTATCTATAAACAAATAGCTTAAGTATTTTCTCTTTAAATGTTATCTACAGAAAGTCATTTGCCTGCTGAGTACCTAATGCATTACTTCTGTTAGCAGACAGCTCTGTTTGCAGGGTGTGCACACAAATCCATAGATCCTTAGTGTTTGGGGCATAAAACAGTAATTCCAGATTTTTATGCTTTCTCATTTCACTATAACCTAATTTTCCACTTTGCTAAAAGAAGTCTGTAATATCCCTCAGATGCTTTTTGCTTCTTATGACACTGCAGGTTTAGCTGTACACGAGACAGATCTACAAAGCATTCAACAGATGACTTTCAGAGATAAATCTTTAATATATGCTGTACACATAGCTGGGTGTTCCAGCAGCAACCAAGCAAAATTCTGTACTTTGGGATCTTTGTTTTGGTAACCACTTTAGTGCAAAGAGCTGGCTTTTCAAACAAGCTGAAATCATGGCACACATTGACTTTCTCCTGGATTGATGTTCACTCTGCTGCACACACAGAGTCACAACAGGCACTGCTGATGGATTAAACAGGTGGTAGCAATTGGACAGCTTGTACTTAGAGCTCAACAAAAACATGGCTCAGGAGACAGCTCCCTGTCTCCGCCATCCTGCACAATCACAGAATGGTTCAGGTTGGAAGGGACCTTAGAGATCATCTTGTTCCAACCCCCCTGCCACGGGCAAGGACACCTCCCTCCAGACCAGGTTGCCCAAAGCCCCATCCAGCCTGGCCTTGAATACTTCCAGGGAGGGGGCATCAACGACTTCTCTGGGCAACCTGTTCCAGTGTCTCACCACCCACACAGGGAAGAATTTCTTCCTTATATCTAGTCTAAATCTACCCTCTTCCAGTTTATAACCATTACCCCTTGTCCTATCATTATCTATCCTTGTAAAAAGCCCCTCCCCAGCTTTCCTGTAGGCCCCTTCAGGTCCTGGCAGGCTGCTATCAGGTCCCCCCGCAGCCTTCTCTTCTCCAGGCTGAAGAGTCCCAACTCTCTCAGCCTGTCCTCGTAGGGGAGGTGCTCCAGCCCTCTGAGCATCTTCGTGGTCTCCTCTGGACCTGCTCCAACAGCTCCACATCCTTCTTGTGCTGGGGGCCCCAGAACTGGACACAAGACTCCAGGTGAGGTCTCACAGAGCAGAGCAGAGGGGCAGAGTCACCTCCCTCACCCTGCTGGCCACGCTTCTCTTGATGCAGCCCAGGATCCCGTTGGCCTTCTGGGCTGCAGGCGCACACTGCCGGCTCATGGCGAGTTTCTCATCAACACACACCCCCAAATCCTTCTCCTCAGGGCTACTCTCAAGCCATTCTCCACCCAGCCTGTATGTGTGATATACATACCAATACCAACCAACACCAATACCAACCTTCCCAACCCTGCAACACAGTGAACAGCGACACAACATCCACTCTCTTCACGAAATTTGGTTTTCAACAGGTTTAGCCAGTCATCAACGATCTGGTTCGGGGGCGGCGCTCCGTCATCGAACGGCCAGTCCTTGGGAGGTAGAAAAGACATTGGCTTCAGATGTTCCTCAACTGGATGCACACATTCAGAGCTCAACATGGGATTAACAGCAAGGGAACCTCACTTGGGAAGGACAGTCCTCCATTCAGCAAGAAGCCCACATTATTACAGCTCTGTGGGCACTTTTCTAGTTACAAGTTTGCAAGTCAATATCATAACACAAGGCTACATTTTCAACAATCATTTCGTTAGGCTTTTCAATAAAATTTCAATAAAACTCTATGTTACCTTCCTTGTAGTATAGAATTTTTAGAAAAACAGCTGCCCTTGAAATCTCATTGTATTAAAAACGTGTAAAAATCAATAGGCATTTCAAATAAATATTTGAAAGATGAGAACTCCGCAGACTTTTGCCTGTGGTTGTGTCAACCTTTTACAGCACTATTTGTACTGCAGACCTGGTACAGAGGAAGAGGTACTTCACCATAATTCCTGTGAATCAGCCTGCCCAGCTGCCCATGCATCCAGTGAGCAGGACTTAGAATTGCCTACGTGTTTTCAAGTCAAAAAAAAAATTTCACAAGCAAAAAAGTGTGTAGGCAACGTCGACAGCTAAGCAGCATTTAAGATTTCATTTCTGTCCATAAAAGGGGCTGCCAATATTTCAATCACCCAGGCCACATTTCATATCATCAACACAGCTCTAAGTCAAAACTGCACATGAGAAGCTTCCCGTTCTCTCGAGGTCACAGCTCCTCCTGGATCCTGTGCTAAGGGGAGGACTACGCGTCCCGGATTTCAGGCCCAAGCACATCACGTCTCACAGTCCTGTCAGACACAGGCAGTGCTGCAAGAAGAGCCCTCCTAGATGCAAGGGGGAAAGTAATACTTCAGAGTTATTTGGCACTTTTCATCAGCACACTGCCATGCAATCTTACAAAAGAGGCTCTTAACCAGCTTCATATTCTACAAAAATCTCTCCAAATGGAAGGGAAATGGCTTTGAAAGGAACCCTCTTCTTCCTCATTGGCTACAACCAACTTTTTCACGTAGCATCTTGAGAACAGGTTAACACCAAGCCGTGTTCTCTGAAGCCTGGAAGAACATGCAGAAACCAAACAAGCACAAGTTTTAAAAGAAGGCAGATTTTCCAGTTTGAAATGTGCTTCTTGCTACCCCAACAGTTCCTGAACAGCAAGGACAGCTGAGCACAGAGGATCTCAGCCCAAGAGCACCTTACAGGTGTGCTAGCTGATAAAAAGCTGCAGGGTGCAGATCTGTCTCTTGTAACTACAAAACCAAAAGCTGGAAGCTGAAATAACTTTATACGTGATTAATTCAGAAAGATACAAAGTCTGAAGACCGTGGAAAACTCCTTTAGAAAGGAAGTGGGAAACTAAAAATACCTGGGACAACAGAGCGAAATAAAAGGCGACAGAAACGAGATCATACAGGAAATCTTGTTCTTTCCAATAAAAGGCTTTTATGAGATTTTCCACCCAATCACACGCTGCTGGCTTTATTATTCCAGGCCTAGTGTCATGCACTGTCCCAGGAAGAGACGTGTGAGCCCTCGAGAAGAGGCACTGCCCACTGCAAGATGCTTTCTTCTGAAACTGACTTGCAGAGAGCAGGATTTACGTGTCAGCTCTGTGTCCTACTTTGGGGCTGAATTAAAATCCTTTCCTGCAGACCAAATACAGGATGTTATTATATTGCTTTTGTTTGTGTGTTAATCCTCACGTCCGCACGAGCCTTGTGCTGGCCTGAGTTAATGACAGCCCTCACTTCTTCAGAGCATCACCTTCTCAGTAATGGTACAGCACTGACATCACGTTAGTGCTGATGGGGTGCTGCCCAGAATGAGAAACAAGAATAATTCTGGGACTAGGAGAGACACAGCAACAAAGTCTTGCAGGGTTTTTTTCTGCTAATTATGAGTTCTGCTACCAACACCTCTGAATTCCTGTCAGTCAGCACAGAAAACAAATTGCTAGGCTCCGTGACCAAAACAATCATTAACAACCAGGATGCTGCACTGAGTTTGCACAAACAGAAAATGCAGCTCTTCCGTGGCACCCTGCAGGAGCTGGGAAGGATGATGGGCAAGGAAGGGTTGCTGCCATTTACCTGTGTGTGGAGCAGCCCTGCTCAGCTGCACAGCTCTGGGTTTGCCAGCCAGCAACGCCCGCAGGACAGGCAATGCAGAACTGAGATGAGCAAGGAGCAGCACCAAGGCTTTCAAGTGGCCAAGATGCCTTTCTTCAAATGCTCCCACAACTTCCAGAACAGGACAAGGCTGTGCCACCAGCATGGCACTTTCCCACCTCCAGGAGCAGCCCCGAGGCCATGCAGTGAGCATCTGCCAGCCCCGGGCTGCTGGCACTGCTGGAGGGCACAGAGCTCTGACCCAGGCGTGGACAGCAAATGAAGAAGTGGCAAAAGCAGAACAAGGGTGTGTGTCCCAGATCCTGCAGGTGAACAGAACTGTCTCAGCCTCCCTGGTTGCTAGTCAGTGCAAAACCACTTTCAGGAAAAAAAAATAAGTTTTTCCTGATGTTACATTTTTATATTCCAAGACCTGTGAACGTAAGAACTGCTCAGAAACCCACAGAAACAAAATCCATCCCCTCTGCCTCTCTCTTGGATTTAATCTCTGTTGATAAACACGTGTATGCAATAGTACTACGTCAAACACAGAGCATCTAATTCTCTGGTTTCTCACTCTGCCATCTGCCAAAGCATCCCTCTGCCACGCTCCCCCCCATCTTGCCAGCACAAGATCCTGGATCATGGCACGAGGGCAGGCTTTGCTCAAATGCTCTCATTTTCAGGGGTTTCGCTACGCTTCTGACCCCAACGGTTTTAAAATAGACACTAATCTCTCCCAAGCTGCGTTTTTAATCTTTGTTATTTTTACAAGCAAGTATTAGCTCTAAATAGCAATGTGTTGTTTTTTTCAGCCAGTCGGTAACTCAACACCGCTCCCGAACAGCGACAGGACTCAGCTCTGTCAAAGCATGCACTGCCAGGCAGGAAAAGCTGGGCAGGAGGGGCTCGTGTCAGGGACTGCTTAAACTTATCTCATGTATCAAAACACCGCTGCAATACAGTCAGTTCCTAAGACAACATCACGAGTGGGATCATCGGGATCAGCGATGGCATTGGCAGCAAACCTTCCCCCTCGCCTCCTGCTGTCTGCAGCACACAACAGATGCCTGCAGGATGGATTTCTGCTCTCTTGCTTTGCCTTCAGCAGCAGTGAAATACCAAGAGGAGCTGATACATACCGATGTGGGAAGGCAAACGTGCCCAGGCACATGACTCTCGCGTGCGTTACTCGAAGTGAAAGGCTCTTCAAGGGAGTGATGCTTAGCAGAACTGGCAGCAACACCATTTCCAGTTTTTGAAAAGCTTCCTCAAAAATTGCTTTCAGTTCAAACCTAGCCAACAAATTGGGGTTTTTTTTTGTTGTTTTTTTTTTTAAATGTTTCTTGAGAACTGAAATCCCCAGCCCATTTCAGAAGCACGAGCTCCAGAGCAAAGAGCACTCAGGCTCCTGCTGCTGCCTGGGGCACGGACTGGAGGGGAAGGTGGGCTTCACCCCAGCTGCAGGAACCATGGGCAGCGGGATACAGGGGAACTGCCCTCAGCCTTGGAGGAGGAACACAGAAATGCTCTAAGCCCCAGCTTAAACAGGGCTCTGATGGCTGACACACCACAAGTGTAACCCTCCAGTCTCTGGCATCTCTAGCAGTGTCACAGCTGGAGGATTCAGAGTGCCTGAAAACCCAGCGCTGCCTAAATCCAAGACAGCTCTGGAGTGAACAAAACTGCTATTCCAGAGCGCAGCCATGGGAGCCTGGAAGGGCTGATTTTTCCAACAACACAGGCACACGTGGCTGCCTGGAACCAGAGCAAATGCTTACTAGGGCCAGGAGCCAAGGAATCTGACTGACCTGTGTGTGGAGCTTCCAGCTTTTGCAGACACGCCAGGGTACAAGTTTTTCTCCTAATGGAAAACTGTGGAGGTTTTCCTCCAACTGAGCCATTAAAAAAA
>WBMW01002525.1:101190-111241 GCA_013396635.1 Penelope pileata | reverse complement strand
AAAAAAAAAAAAACAACCAACCAACCACCACACACAACCAGCAAGAGTCGATAGGACTACCTGCAAGAAGAAGGTCAGGTGCAATCTCTGCCCTCACGACAGTGTTACTCACTCCAGTAAAACAAACTGACTATATCTAATGCACTACAATAACTCAGAAGTATTGCCTGGAAAAATACCGCCTGCAAGCTTACCATGAGCACATACCTATTAAAAAATCCTCCCTAAAAGACCAAGCAGCACCAGACAATGCAGTCACAGCCACTGCATAACGCCAAGAGCAGCAGCTCAGGGCAGCCACGCTGCACCTGGAGGCGAGCAGGGATGAGCTACAAACCAGCATCCTGCTGCACAGCCCGTGGAAGCCTCAGTCTTAGCAAAAGCACCAGCCCCTCCGTGTGTCAGCTGTAGTCTCCTAAGGCAGCAGCTGGAATGTGTGAGAGTTTTTTCTTCATCCTGAGAAGGCCAGCAGAAAGCCAAGTGTATCTAGAGCAAAGGACTGAGCCAAGCTGCATGAAACATAAAGCTGAACAGAAGCCCTGTGAATTCACATCGGATTAGTATCAACCTAGTCACTAACGTGCAACCAAAATATCTCAACAAACCCAGGAATACACACTTCTATTCCAACTGATGCTGCAGAAATGAATCAGCAAGCACATTTCAGAGAAGCACAGTGAGTTTCTCAAAGCCAGCTTTGTCTGATGCAGGGGACCACACAGCTCTGGGTCACTCTGAAACAGTTGTCAGCTCTTCCCAAAGCATGAAGGCTGTGCCCACCTCTTGTAGACAAGTGATTTTCAATCTTAGACAGTTTTAAAGGCTACTCACTAGAACTTGGATTCCTTCTTTTTCAATTGGAGCTTTATCGTAAGTGGCATCACAAACTCGCACCAAGGTTGTCACTCCATACTTCTTCAGCTCCTTTAAAAAGAAAGAAAAAGATAAGAGCACACTGGGAGAGGGAGAAATTGGAGAACAGCTACAAAACTAAACATTTTACACCAAGTCAGCGGTACTACTCGCACAGTTCCAAGGTGACTGCACAATGAAGGAGGGAGGGCCAGCTCTGAAAGGAGCCTTTATGACCTGCGTTACGACCAGGGTTGCAAGAGACAGGAATAAATGTGAAACACCCCTGAATTATTCCTCTGCAGGGAAATGTTAGAGTGGGAAGAAAAAAAAAAAAAGATATAAGAGCAAAATTAAAATAGCTGCTTATACCGTCCATGCAGCTTCTTTTTCTCTTTAAATAGAAGCCTGGAACTGTTTGCTTCAGCCAGTGTTGACATTTTGAAGCAGGGAGGAACAGAACGCACACCACCATGCTCCAGCTTCCTTGTAATGCACTATAAGTAGCACGTTGTGCTAGATAAATAATCAGAAGATCAAACAGAAGTTGTTCCAGTTCCCTTTGAAGGTTCATACAGCAAGGAGAATTTCCTCTGATGTTTGGACCGAGTCACTATAGCCTCTAACAATTAGCAATGAGATCTATTCCAGACTCAAGCCTCCTGATAAAGGAAGACAATCCACAACAATAAGAAAAAATAGGACCAAAAACGTGTGGCATTCAGACAAAACTAACCACTAATATCTAAGTGGAGTCATGGTGAAGAGCACGCTGCTGGGTGATGGAAGGCTGTTCATAGCTGCAGTCTGACATCAGTATCTGATGACAGGATCTCTCTGGAATGAAAACGACCTACACGTGCAAGATAAAAGTCCTCTAGATATAAAGGGCACAAAGACAGAGCAGGTTTGGAGCAAACTAGACTGCAGAACTGCACTGCTCCACTATGTATCTGATTATATCATCTGTTAAATCTTCAGATAACTGAATATTAAGTTTTGTGTTATTTATGACATTATCCTGTCAGTAAGGGTCTGATCCACTGCCCATCATAAAGGGCTCTCCCTATAGTTAGACCCAGGCAGATGCCATTTTCCAGGGATAAACTCTGGTACCTGAAATATCTGACAACTCTGGGATCAGCAGGGCAGTTTGAGAAAACATCCTGTAAACCAGAACATCTGTGTAAGTATTGCACTTAATCCTACTTTAAGGGATAAGAAAGATCAGAAACCGCTTACAATTTCATCAGCTAACACTTTGAAAGCCAAAAGATGAGCAATATATTAGAAGCAATGTATTATTTAATGAAAAATAGTGCCCAGAGACACAGAACACGCAGTCCTTCAGAAGCCAGGACAGGAACAATGGCAAGGGTGCAGGTTTGCATGCTAAAATGGAAGCTCATCCAATCTCTCTTAATTACTGATTACTTTTTTTTTTTTTCTAAATACAGCACTTGTGGGAATTCTCATACTGTCAAGTGAATAAAGATTATATTAAAGAAACAAAACGCCTTGTTTCAAGTAACCTGGTCAAAGCTCTGTCACCAAGAGGTGTGAAGAATACAGCACAGCACTTCTGCCCTGTTCAGTACTTCTGCAGAACCCACGAGCACGTAAGGAAAGAAGGGTGACCCTTGGTCTGAGTGCTTACCTCTATGAACCTGCTGAGGGTGGCATTGGTTGGGTTGTGAGTGATCAGGAAACGCATGCCGTCATAGCTAATTTCCACGGGGGCTGGACGGTTCATTATGGCAAATAAAATGTGTGAGGGGCCAAAAAAAAAAAAAAAATGTAGGGGAAAAAAAAAAAATCAATAACCTTGGAAACGTTTCACAGCAGAAAACATTAAAAGATTGCTAAAATGGCTGGGATTGATCAGAGCTTGCTTTGACGTGTTTGTTCCTTAAAGGTGTCGCTTCTAGACAAGCAGGTTTGCTTCAGAATCCACTTGAATTCAACTTGGGCCTCAGTTACTGCAGGTGGTATCCTTCAGCCTCCAAAAACTCTGGCTACGTGCAAGACTAGGCAGCCTGTTCTACATTTAGGCACTGGTGAGGCAAAAAAGTAAGGGCAGATTTTCTCTCCACTTTGTTTTCTTGACGTTTCGTTTCGCTAGAGTCAGTAAAAGGAATACGCTTCCAGTGTGCAGAAGATATCCCATATATTTGAGTGTGTTTGCTGTGTCTGGAGTCTTCAAGGCAAAGTAACTATGGCACGTAAAGGCCCTGTGCTCAGCTCACTTGTCGGCCAGGATGCTGTGCTGGGCCTGGCAGAAGTCTGCCCTCACGCTCAGAATCGCCATAAATGTGCGACGTATATTCCAACAGAACACCTGGAGGGAAGGAAAAAGATCATCACGTCAGAGGAGCGGTGCCTTCCGATGCCAGAAGCACCAAATACTGATGGTGCTGTAGCTCTGAACTATTTGCAGTGCTGTGGGCTTTGGAGATGAGTTGGTAGGAAGTTAATCGTTTCTTTTAGCGTGGTACAAAGCAGCTTTCCCCTCCTGCCTTGGGAGAGCTCTGATCAAATGAAATTGGAGACTTTGATCAACCATTGCCCTAAGAGCCCCAAAAATAAACAGTTCAGAAGAAGTTTCCACGCATCTGACGCTCATAAACGTTTCATAAGAGAAAACAGGAGACCAATTCCACGCAAATAAACAGCACCTCTGAATCAAGCCTGCACCATTTATAACCATTTACGAAAACATGCATGACTAAAACTGCTAAAAAAAACCATGTTCCCAGTGAGTACCACCTTGAACAAGCAAGGTAACAACGAGCAGAAAGTCAACAGGATGCTGAGGACAGCAGAATTAACATCTGTAAGTCATTATGTTCAGAGCACTCATCATAAAGGGAAACCAAAACCTTCCAAGTGCACCCGAAGCAGCGTTCACCTCCAGGAAGCTCCAAGCCCTCCAGGTACAACAGAAGAGCAAAGACACAGCTACTGCACAACTCACAGCTGCTGGTAGTGATGTTCCCCACTCCTGACTCTAATTACTCATGTCGTGGCAGTTCCAGCTAGCTTTCTTCCCCAGCTGCTGCTCCGTGCTGGGGATACGCTGTTAGGTCCCAAAGCACGGCAGGAGCTGTGCTGTGCTCTGCTGCTCCGTGCCCACAGCCCTGCAGAGCAGGGAGCTGCACAGAGCCCTACAGCCAGAGCTGCCCACCTCCAGGCTGCAGCACCAACAGGAGGAACACCTGTGCTGGGGCTTTGCTGCTGAATAAAAGGAGCCTACAAGCAGAAACAAGGGTGTACCTGCCCTGCACTGCCAGCACAGAAACACCACCGACCTCGTACCGCCAACCCCAAGGGCGGTGGGGAGATACCCCCTAGGAATCACCCATTTTAAAAGCAACAAAGTGGTCTTCTAGAGTAATAACTTGTAGTTATTTGCAGTCTTATCTGTGTTTCCAGCCCGAGGCTCCAAGGCAGCAGCTCCCAATCTCAGCACAGAGGACTCAAAACACAGCAGGCTGAGCAAGAGCAAGGAGAGCCGGAACAGTGCAATCCCACCACGACCTTTAGGGATGGCAATGGGGCTGAGCTGAGCTAACCCGAGGGCAGGGATGGAAGGCAGGAACACCAAGCAAGGCACCCAGGCTCACTGCTGCAGGTGGAGCACTGCCTTGCCAGCTGTCCCCGAGCAAAGCTCGGCATGCTCGGAAGGCGAGCGCAGCTCTGACGTCACACAGCAGGTTGAAGTTTAACCTTGCACAACAATGCTCCACGTTTCACTTCCTGCCCTTTCGCAACGCGGCCCCTCAGAGCCCGCACAGCTCTCCAGCAAATTAAGTAGGTCAGGAACGTGTCACATCTGAAGGAGTCGGAATAAAAGGAGCTTCATAAAAGCACCTTCACCGAGCAGAACGTTACCAAATGGTATCATCTAATCCGGAATAACTTCCTACCGAAACAGACCCTTGAGCTGGAAGAAATGAGATAGGTAACAAGTGTAAAGCCAAAGAATCGCTACAGACACTTGAAAGGAAGTTTTAACAGCTGAATAAAACCCAAACCAGCACCCAGCAGCCCCGGGGCTGGGACTTGCACTGCGAGGTCAGCGTGGCACGCTCAGATGAACACAATTAGGGAACTTGCATGCCTGGAAGTTCACACCCCGCACCTCTGGTGTGCTCAACATTTTAATGAGAGCCTCATTTCAAAAGAGTCAGATTAAGTACTACAGAATTACCTTTTTCACTGACACCAAGTCAAAAATCACCCAAAGAACAGCAATTATTTCCTTAAAGAACAGCTTTCAGTGCCAAAAAAACGCATTAATTAGATTGCCAGAGGCAAGAACAAAGATGTTTTCAATAACCTCCCCCAACCTTAAAGCAGCTCTTCCTCCGAGTGACTCCAACACAAATTTCAGAAATGAATCCTGGAGCATGTCAGCAGCACAGCGACTGCGGGATGGAGGCTCACCCCGGATGGCAGAGCCCCATCTGAGCACGCAGCATCCACCTCCTTCCACTCCTCAATCCCTGCACCGTCACCCTAACTCCCTCACAAACACCGCTGAACCCCAGATCTGTCAAGGTGCCCTGCAGCCTGCTCCAGCTATGGCATGCCAGGAGCAGAGCAGCTGAACTTACAGCATCCACACGACACCTGTAAAAGTAGGCAAGAAAGTCTTCTTGCATAGAACACTGAGATGGGTTTCCCCCCTGTTTAAGCACACGCTCACGTCACCTGATGCATCCTGGATACGGCCCGAGGACTCACTTTAAAGGAACAGTTCCAAACGAACTTCTGAGGCCCTAACGAGGTCATCTGAAAGAAAAGCAGTCATCAACAGAGCTTGGCACGGAGATGAGGACTTGGAGCCGAGCACCAGAGGCTCGCAGCATTACAAAGTACGCTGTCTCAAGGGGAAGAGCTATTGTGACATATTTAAAGCAATCCTTGAAACGTTTTTCTCTTCAGCACCGATGATTTCGTTGGAACAGCCTCATCCAGTCGCATCAAACCGGGTCATTTCAGCGACACTTCTCCTCCCTCGAGCAAATCGATGAGGGAATTTCAACCCAATTACTTGAAAAGATGCTTTAAACTCAAGGATTTACCAAGCCATTAGGGACAGAAGCGGGGAGGTGGCACGTTCCAGTGAGCTCAGCATGGCACAGGGCATCACCAGACCTTGGCCAAGGCCCTTCCATCTGCACGCCAGGAGTGACACCGCCTGCCTTCCCCAAAGGCACAGCACAAGAGCATTTAATTAGCTAATGGCTCAGGAGTGATTAAAACCGTAAAGCGCTGTATTTAAGTCTGAAAAATGATTTCCAGAAGGATGAGTGGTTTACAGAGCGCCCAATCCTATTTTTAAAGCAGCTTCATCACTGCCACACCAATCCCTGCCTCCTGGGACTTTCAACTGCAAACTGCTCAGCTGAAGTTCAGTACTAGAAATCAGGCTTCTAATTAGGAAAGCCCTATGCCTAAAAGTTCTGATCTCCCCAGGTAAATACTTTCAGGTTTCTCCCTCCCTGTGTCAGGAAGCAGATCTGCACTGCAGACTCCCAGGAGCCCCAAGCGCTGTGGAACTGATGACAACAAACAGCGGTGATGTCTACGCACAACATAAAAAAAAAACAAGAAATGCTTTTTCAGCCAATTAACCCCCACCTTCTTCTTCTTGAAGAGTGAGACAGAACAGGGGGAGAAATCAGAGAGTGACAATGTGTTATGGGGCTGCTCGGCCAGGGAGCAGCAGCATCCAACGTGTGGATGCTGTGAAGGAGGTGCAGTGGCTCCAGTGGGATCCCAAGGAGGACGAAGCCCAGGCAGCAGCACCAAGAGGCCCAGTAACGCCATTCGTGCACCTGAAAAGAGCTGGGTATGCCTGGGAGTGAGTTCCTGGTGTCGTTTAACTTCATTATCAGGGAATAATCAGTCAAGATGCTGTCTGCACAGCCAGGTTTAGTGAGCTGTGACAGCCTCTGCACCTACAGACGTGACCAAGTGGAGGCACAGGCACCCTGTGCTCCCCACCCCTCACGCTCAGCTCCGTGCACTGAGAAAGCGTGATAAAGCCTCACAGGGCCAACTGCAGAGGGATGGCTTCCCAAATACTACAAAGGTGTAAGAATATGATTAAAATGTAAGCAAGGGGCAGGCCTAGCCGTCACTTCTGTATTTATTGAGGCGAGTCAACTCATTTAGAAAGAATACTTCAATGGATTCCCGACTCGAGATCGCCTTAAGCAAAGGCCAAGACACCTCCAAAATCCATCTCCAGCCGCTGCCCCGTGTAGCACCAGAGTGATTCCTGACCCAGCAAGCAGCTTGCTCTTCTGCATTGCACATAGGCAGTTCCAGGGGGACAGAGGTAATGCAAACAAGGAGTGACACTGTAAGGAGCTCCCAGCTCCATCAGCTCCAGAGCATGTGGCTGGGAGCGCTTCCTGAGCCGCACCGAGGGCCCGGCAGCCCGCGACAGCTGCAGCCTCCAGGGATTGCACAAGGCAGATACCTTCGGAAAGGTCACCGGGATCGCCTTGCAAAACGGGGCAGAGCACAGGATGCAGCGCAGGGCCCGCTAACTCGTCAGTGTCAGAACTGCCGTGCCCTAAGAGCAGCCTTCTGAAGCTGCCCCAGCTCACTCTGCTCCTCTAAGTGGGAATTTGCATTCCATGTTCGTGAGTACGCAACGAGCTGCTGATTCCTCCTCTTTTTCCTCTTGTATAAAATTTTTATTCCTGTGGGCTTCACCCCAAGAAAGTCTCCACTCTATGACAGTGCTGCAGCCCTGCTCCACTCTCCCCGACATCCCGCACCCCACTGCCTCCTGCACGGCCCCTCCGAGCAACCCACAGCCCCTCAGAAGCATCCTGAACACAGACCCGTTCCTCCCACAGCACGAGGTGCTTTGGGCTGGAGGAGATTTCACCGTTACCCACCATGAGCTGAGACAACACCTTGCCCAACACACACTCAAGAGAAGAGCTCTGCAACCAGCGTTCTTGGACAGAAGCTCCAAGGCAGCTCAGCAGGACGCGTGCCCGGAGGGGTGAGGCCAAGCATCTCGCCCTGCCCACCCCCTGCTCCCTCCCAGCCCGGCTCTGCGGTGACTCACGCTGTTTCCTCTGCTCTAACCCAGGCACTCCGACCTGGGGCAGCGAAGCCAGCAGCAACAGATAGACATCTGCCCTAGCAAGATTAAAAAAAAAAAAAAAGTCTAGATTAAAAAAAACTCAGCTGAGAAGTGACGCATCACGAAATAGCACGGGGTGTCAAACACACCGGGCCAGAGAGAATCGCTCTGAACCAAAACTCAAAGTTGAGCACTAAGCAAAAAGTTTCCCTGCTCCTTCCCCCTGCCCCGTGTTTGGGGGAGGGCACAGCCAATGCAGAGAGCATCACCAGGCACAGGGGGAGGGCTGATGGGCTCCTGTGCCATGGCTGCCAGCTGCAGGAGCTGCTCTGACATTTGGGATTTGCTGAACGCCCTCCTCACCCACCACCAAGTTTAAAAAAAACCAACCTTCCGAAGATACATTTGAATATTATTTGCATACTGTATCCAAAAAGTTTGAAGTTGCTGAAAGTGAAGTTAAAATCCCCTCTTCCCTAAGAAAAAGGAATTCGAGCTTCCTGTCATCCTGCTCAAGGCATAAAAGTACATTTAACTTTGAATATACAAAACCCAAAGTAACTCCAGACAATGGCCCACGGCTGTGTGACACTGAACTCCTCCTGCCAAGCAGCACGGCAAGCTGAGCTGGCAGGGTGTGCAGCTACGGCTGCCCCGACGACATGGAGGAAATATTCTCACACTTCAGGATGAAGCATCTAAAAAAAATTGCACTAACAAGTCAAGCAGGACTTGAAAGCAATTTCAAACCACGCAGCAGTGGGGATATTATTCTGTGAAGCTACAGAGCTGAATTACTTGCACCTTACTCATCTCGCTCCTTTGAATGTGCCATGCACCTCTGCTAGAAAAACGCCTTAGTGGAGAGCTGGCTCCTCTTCATGCTCCTGCAGCAGGAAAATTCAGCCTCACAACTGAAACTGGAGCTGATAAATCTCACTGCGTGTCCACAAAGTCGCAATTGTTACAATCCAGAGTCCATTCTTTCAAGCAGAGCCTGGCTTTCAGTGTAAGTCGCCAGAAAGAATTTAGCTTTGTAGTACAGAACAGAGAAATAAGGGGAAACAAAACAAAGGTAGAGATAAAGGTGGCCTCAATAGAGACAGCAATCCAGCGTCTCAAGTGTTGGAGCTGAGAAAGGGATCAAGGGCTTTCAGGCTGCTTTCACCCTCACAATTAGCAAAGGGCCAGGAGATGACACTGAAGCCAGGCACCAGCCTGCTCCAGCACCGCCTTCACCTGTGTCCAACAGAGCAACTTCCAGCCCAGCCCCTCAGCCTCCAGCTCTGCTCCTCAGTGCTCAGACAGAGCCATTTCACACCTCCAGCTCCCCAACAGGCAACACAGCTGCATCACGGCGAGTTCCTCTGCTAGCTCAGCACGGCCGCGTCACTGACAACTTTTCTCCAAAGCTATTATCAAACCCCACAGCCTGTACTGCTCCCAGCAATTACCCTCTTGGCACTACGCTGTCCTGAGAGCTGCTCCCAGCCCTGCAACACATCCCTGGAGCCAAGGGCAGGCGAAATCCAGCTGTCCCCGGGCCGAGGCCGCCCGGCAGCACCCAGCACTGCCTTCCTCAGGGGGCAAAGTGCAGCGCTGCGCCCACAGCTCAGCCCCACTGCAGTTATTGTGTGGGGAGAAAGGTGTGTGCAGGTGACCGAGCCCAGGGTCAGGCACCTGTGTTCCTTGGAGATGAACACAGAAACATCACAGCCAGACCCACGCTCCGGGCACCCACACCACACAGATACCAGCTGCTTTCACCCAGACTTCAGGCTGACCTTTTCTTTCCAGTAGTTGAGTTCACTAAATCTAACTATCTCTACACGTTGAGTCATAGGAAGAGAGCTCTCAGGCTGTCGCTAGCGGTGGTTTTTTATCCTTTTTCCTCCTTTAAACACAAACTGCAGCTCTGAGTCAGCGCCTGCCTGCCTCGTTCCGGGAGTTTTGAAGCCGTTTCCATTTATACCGCAGCCTTTACAAGCCAACGTGCTGCCTCCTCACACCGAGCCCAACGAGCACGCAGCCACCCAGGAGAACACAGCTCGTGCCCACCCCCAGAAGCCCCCCCCCAAGGGTGTC
>WBMW01002525.1:76013-94211 GCA_013396635.1 Penelope pileata | reverse complement strand
GTGCTGGAGCGACTTGCTGAGGAGCTTGGTGGGGTTAGAGGTGGGACGAGCTCCCAGTGAAACCCAAACCAATGAAATGTTCAGGAGCTTTCTTAGCTTGGAGTTAGGGCTGTGCTGAAATGGAGAAGATGGACAAATGTCTGCATTTCCAAGTGGGGTCCTAGCCCTCCAAAGGAGCCCTGCCCAGACATCATGGACTGAGTGATCTGCTGATGCTGTTGCACTAGGGAACCTGCTTTGGCAGGAGGGTTGGACTGCATGATCTCTAGAGCTCCCTTCCAACCCCTACAGTTCTGTGATTCTGTGGTTTTTAAAGGTGTACATTGCTGAGCTGCACCAGCCCCTCTGGGTGCTGATGCTGCCCTGCCTGTCGCTGCCCTGCCCTTTTCTCCTCAGCCTCTCCTGTGCTATTGCTCAGAGCTCACCTCCAGCCTTCCTCCTCCTGCCTGGTGCTTGAGCAGTTTCTTCTCTTCTCCATCCCCTCCTCCTGTGCCAGTGTCAGCCCTTTCCCCTCCCAGCAAAGCCCCGCAGTGGAGCTGTCTGTGTGCACCCAACAGGCAGGCTGGGGGGGGGATGTCTGCAGAAAGGGGAGGGATGTGCTGGGCTCAGCCCTGCCTGGCTGAGCTGCGTGCTGTCGGCCAGGTATACCCAGGTCCTGCTTCCTCTCCTGTGAGACCAAACCTGATAGGGAGCAGCATCCTCGGAGATGGAGCTCTGCTCTCTTCCAGAGGTTCCTATCCCCAATTTCCTTTGTTGTGTTTTTTTTTTCTTTAGGGCACGGGGTCAGTGTTACCATGCTGTTAACAGAATCCTCATTGTTATGAAGGATCAGAACGCGTCTCTGCCTCCAGAGCGCAGGTGCTGCAGGACCGTGTTCAGTGTTTTTGCCAGGGGAGAGCTTGGGCTTAGCTCAGGAGCAGCACAGTGGCTGCTGAGCTCCTTCCTGTGAAGCAGCAGCGTTACCAACCCCCTTTACCTACCCCGTAGGATTTCTTCTGCAATCACTGCCCCACACGAAGGCCGGGAAGCCACTGCCACGCATGCTGCCAGACTGCTGACATTCCCCATGCCAAGAAGGTAACCTTCTGCTGCACCTCTGACACGGCTTTAAAAAAAATCAGCACTGAAATGAGGCGTGCTTAATCCCTCAAGGTATCCGTACGCTGCTCCTGCCTATCAGTAAGTGGTCTGACAAAGTGCTGCCACCCGTCAGCTCGTTCGGTGCTGCTTCGTGTTGCATAGCTCGTGTGCAGGCAGCCCCAGGACCCTGAGCAGCGGGGCATGGAGCAGTTAGCAGCGGGGTTCTGCTCCTCCTGCACGCCTGTGGGAGGCCTGCAGTTCCTGCTGGGGGTGTGAAGGGGAACAAGAGGCCACCTGCACTGCCCTGAAACACCAAAGCTGCTTCAGGGGTTGCTCTCTGTGTCGGGGTTTTTTCTTCTTTTCAGTTTCGGGTTTCACTTGAAGAGTTCATAGAATACCCCGAGCTGGGAGGGACCCGTGAGGGTCATCACGTCCGCTCCTGCTGCACGCAGCACCGTCCTGCTGGTGATGCTGGACCCGGGGCTGTTTGCAGCAAGCCTCTGACTGTTCCTTGCTCTCCCAGAGCGCTGTGCGAGGCAGGATGGGGTTTGCTGGGTGCTCCTTGGGAACGTGACTCACTGCTTCCTTACATCTGGTGGCATCGTGCTGGCAAGGCAGCGTGAGGGAGCTTTATCCCCGGTGTGTGCGTAGAAAGTCATTCTGTTAATACGCAGAGCACGTTTTTTTTACAAATATTGTACTGTTCTTGGAGAAAGAAAATACTGGAGAGGTAATCTCATCGTCTCGTGGGGTCTGAAGCTGCGTGTAACCCGTGGTGAGCCCACCCATGCGATCTTTACATCCCACATCCTGATTCTCTGATGTGTTCTTACAGCTAAAATTAAAACCCCGTTGGTGAAACTAACCAGGGCAGCCATCTCTGCTTTAGCCATTTGACAGTGCTTGAACATCTGTGTTTCCATATTTGCATACCGTCTTCAGAAAGTCATTTTTTTGTAAAGCCATCTTTTTCAAAGCCGATTATATCCAGTAATTATTTTTTTAAAACCGAGGAGTCATGGTAACACTTCTGTAAGTGATCCAAAGTGCTCTTGCAAGTAGAAGAGAAAAAAATCAGGCTATTTTTCATAATTATGCAACATAATATCCAAGTTCAATATTTAAACCTCCAAACTAAAGAGCAATTTGAGTGTGTCCATAGCTGAGAAGTGTAAATATTGATTGCTGAACATATTTCCTTAGGGGTTTTTTGGTTTCATCTCCCATGGCTGGCCAGGAGAACGAAGGGGACCCACTGTGCCCATCTCTGTTTGGATTATGGGAATGGAATTATGGTGCATAACGTGCCAAGCATCTGCTATGCCAGCCTTTGAAAATTGGAAACACAAACATTTAATGCAAAAGATATCGTTTCTGGCATGGACAGAAATCATGGGAAATGTGAGATATTGCTGCTGCCCTCTTTAAACCTGGTGAATGACTAAGCAGGCTGTCTCGCAGCTCTAATCCAGTTATGTGTCTGATCTTGTGAAAGTGTCTCTCTCTTCCCCCTGAGGTGTGAGAAGTTGTATTTGGAGCACTTAGGACTCAGAAGAGATATTTATAGGTCTTGGTTAGCTGCTGAAATGGCACACGTCAGCTTTGGAGGAAGGGTCCTTGCTCTGTAAGCCCCTCACTCAACAAGCACCTGTAGATAATAGTCAAAGGTGGCTGTGCACACTGTGACCATCTGGGGGGGGTGGGCCAAAGAGCACGCAGTGGTCCATCAGTAATTTGGTTTTGATAATGATGCACTGACCTTAAATTTGGGGGAACTTGACATCTGGTTGTTGGCCATTACATAAAACTTGTACGGGAGTGGGCAGCGTGGGAAAGAGAAGCCACTCAGCCAGGTTAGAGCAGGTGCTTGTGCCAGTCCCTAATTGGCCTCCCTTAACGACCTGCTTGCAGAAGGTAATTGGGCATTTCCTCTGTTCCCTTCGCTCAGGCCACCGTGGTGTTTTTCCAGGACTCCAGAGCTCTTCATGTACAGTTAAAACTCAGAATCTCAACTTGGGCAGACACAACGTGTAGTTAGATTGCTTGAGGGTGGTTAGGGACTTCTCTTCAGGTATGAATGTGTGATCAAGGGGCATCCAGGGAATGGAGAGAAGGTGTTCATAATTTCATAATCAGAAAATTAGAGTTACACTTAAGAATTATTCATAAATAAGAATGTCATAAACCAATCCAGACTCTAGGATGCCTCCAGCTGGGGCTTCTGGCTGTTAGGAACGTTACCAACGTGCTGCGGTACGTGCTGATGCCAGCATTGAAATTACAGATTTAAGGTAGTGCATCAGCTTGAGGGTGAATGATTTGTCCCATTTGGCCCCTGCAGGCAGTGCAGCTGGGTGGGCTCTGTAGGGTTGGGGTCTGCACGTGGGGGTTGTTGCTATGGAGGAATGAGTGTGGGGACCAATAGAGAAAGGCACAGCGATGCACAGAACTACTCACAGTTTCCTGCCCTTAGCTGATGAGGCTGTAAGGCATTCCCTGCTGTTCTTTGACATTATTTTGTTCCTTGTCCTGTTTTTTGGCTGCCTGGGATCCCTAGATGTGGAGGAGGAGGAGGCCAGCGGGGCTAGCACTGAGGGTGTCCTGTCTGTCCAGACTCCATGAATACAAATGCTTCCCATAAATGTTCGTGTATTCGCAGGGAATGAAGGGTGGTGCATCCTGTTACGATTCCAACACGAAACTGATGCTTGTTTGAGGAATATAAGCAGCCCTATTTTTATCTTGTTTAGAAATTGAAAAAATTCAGAAGGGTGAAACAACAAAGAAGGATGAGGAAGAGAACTACCTGGATTTATTTTCTCACAAGAATATGAAACTGAAAGAACGAGTTCTGATACCTGTCAAACAGTACCCCAAGGTGAGGGCCAGCAAATAGCTTACTGAATCTCTGTGATTTGCTTATTTTCTGGGGGTTTTATGGCTGAATGTTCGAGATGGTGGCTGTCAACGTGTCAGCAGGAGTTACGCCAGCGTGCCGCTATCGCTGGGGAATTTTTCCTGTGCGAGCTTGCAGGATCTTATTTCTAATGTATGACATTTCTAGCATGTCTAGGGATGAAGCTAAATGGTGATGTGTAGCTGTGATCTTTCATTACTAGAATAGACATCCATGTGTAGAGCTCTGTGTTTTACAGTTCAGACCACGTTTAACTCTTAAGACTGCCTGTAAGTCTGCTGGAGAGCAGAAGTTAGAATTAAACGTTGTACTTGAGTTAATTTAGCTTGAATTCCTGGTGGAATGTTTGAATTTGGAGTTTAAATTTTCCTGTGTATTTTGTTGGTCTGATTACTTTTGGTGTGACTAAGCTCGTAAGCCAGCTTAATGTTAAAAGAATATTTCGTTAAGGTTGCTGAGTTTTGGAGCTAAATAATTTCTTTTTTCCTTTGTATTTACAGTTCAACTTTGTTGGAAAGATTTTGGGACCTCAAGGCAACACCATCAAGAGGCTTCAGGAAGAAACTGGTGCTAAGATCTCTGTGCTTGGGAAGGGTTCAATGCGAGATAAAGCAAAGGTAATGCTCCCCCTGTGAACCCATCCGCTGACATTAATGCCTTTCACCTGGCTGTGAAAAGCAGATGTTCTCAAAGCATTTTATAAATCAAAATTCAAAAGCAAAGGCAGTAGGAAGTCACCTTTCTGAAATTGTTCTGTGCTTGTTGGGAGCATTCTTGATGGAGGGAGACGGGTGATGAACGCCTTCTCTGTGAGCAGTATTGCTGAAACCCATCATCTTGTGATACACGGAACCTCGGGTGCAGAGATAGCTTATATGAAAGGTGATATACAAGGTCTTTACAGTAAGAACCAATTCTAGCTACTTGTTGAAAAGTCATTTGCTAAAGTAATATGTTTCCCCTCCAGAAAAAAAAAAAAAAAATTCCCATTTCCAACTGTCCCCTCTGAAATCCGTAAATTCTCGTGGTTCACTGAGGATGCTGGAGCGGTGTGTTCCTGGTAATCTTTAGTGAATCACAAAGTGCCAGGAGGTTTTCTGAGCAGAAAAAATGGAAATATTTTTTTTCCTCCTGCTTGCTCCTAAAACTGAGCTAACAAACAATCAATGGGGCTGTAACTTAATTCAGCTTTTACTTCAGCAGCCTGCGAAGCTTTTACACTCTAGATGTATAGCTTCTTAAAGCCAGCTGAATAACACAGGTATCTAAGTGCAGAGGTAAAGAGCATGTGTGTTTGAGGTATTAGACTTCACTTTCACTGTAAAGAACACCTCAGGCAATAAGGGGGTGTGGAACAGGAAGAGCATTGATTGCATGTGCTTAATCTTCTGGAAAAAGTTGCTGGCATGATCTATGGCCAGGCACAGGTAAAATGCTTTTACAGACATCACCTGTTAAGGCTTAGGAAACAGGAGAAGAAAGGCAGATTTGCTGTATCTAACTTAGTCTTAGGGCTCTCTAATACGTTTTTCTTTCAGGAGGAAGAACTGCGTAAAGGGGGAGATCCTAAATATGCTCATCTAAATATGGATTTGCATGTCTTCATTGAAGTTTTTGGACCCCCTTGTGAAGCGTACGCTCTGATGGCTCATGCCATGGAGGAAGTCAAGAAGTTCCTTGTCCCAGTATGTATACTGATGCTCTTTTCTTATTGAAGGAGAAAGATGGGTTAAGATGTGTGCAGTGTGCATCCGCTAACAATGATTAGGAAGAGGTACACTTTCAGGGCAACTGCCCAGCAAACTTGCAGTAGGTGTTTCTTTCCCAGTGTTAGCTGTGGACACAGGTGGATGGAGAGCTTGTCTTGCTCCATGTGTCATGTTAGCTGGTGAATCTTTATCTGTGTCTGGCCTGGATTCCTCTAATTTGGAACTGGGACGTAGAGTTGGTCAGATCAGAAACTCTGTACACAGAGGTGTTTGCTCTGCGCTGGAGGGACGATGTGAGGATGAGGAGGGTGTCTGCCCTGGAGCTTGGTAGTAGTAGCACCTGGTGTTGGGGTTAGGTTCTGAGACACATCTGTTAAATCAATGGTTCTGCTGCTTTTAACTGGTGTGACGTGAAGGAACCTTTTTTTTGCTACTCAGGCATTTATACAGATGACATTTGTTGTCTTTTTGGGGATTTCTTGTACTGGTGAAGTTTATAAGCCCTTTATGTTCAACTTTGTGTTGGTTTTATGCTAGCATGTAGTACAACGAAGCTCGAGTATCACCTCTAAGAGCTGCAGAACGTGAGGGAGTCTTTCATGCATTATTGAAATGGTGGTATTGCTCACTAAACGAGGAAAAAACAAAATGAGAAAAAAGCATGCAGTGCTCCCAGCTTCTGGCTAGCTCAGCCTGTGATTCAAAGACCTGGCAGGCAGAGAGCTGAATACACCCCAGCACCGTGCTGCGCTGCTCTGAGCTCAGCTGAGATGGGAGAGCTCAGATGTTCTGTCTGAAACAAAAAGGGCGGGTGGAACCCGAGAGCTGGAGGTGGTGGGGAAGTGAGGAAAAGCGTCTGGTGACTGGGTGGTTTCCAGGAGTCTGACACAGAGAGGAGAGATGACAGTGTGAAGAGCCTTTGAAGGAAAGAGGTCATCTTCAAGGAGCCCCGTGGATGTACAGAACTTCAGCTCGCTAAAGCAAAGCGTGCAGCCTTGCTATTTAAAGTGTCTTATCTATGGCTGCCTTCAAACAATGCGTTACACTTGTGAACACTGACAGAGCAGTCACTATGGAAGCCAGCAGTGCTGTGAAGACGCAGCTGGTAGGAGACTCCTTGCTTTATGGAGTTGCCATGGCAGCATGAAGATCCCCTCTGTGTGCTCAGGAGGGGTGGGCTGCAAGGACCTCTGATGGCTCACCAGGGACTTGCACTAATTCCTGGAGCTGGATCCCCCTGGGGCAATAAAAATGCACGGAGCAGAAGCATACTGCCTTCGTGAGACTGTGAGAAGACAGCCTGCATTTGCAAATTGGTATTTCCTCTTCGTCAGGCTGCATCCTCTGCTGTTCCTTCAGCGTGTCAGGAGCACAGCAGTGTGCTGTTATGTTATAGGGCTCACTGCCACCTGCTTGCCTTTAAATGGGAGTTGTAAGGTGCTTGAGGGGAGGTATATCTCGCCTGACCTAACCTCTGAACTCTTCAACATTTGCAAATAAATCTTGCTGACATCCCTGGGGTGCCAAATACTGGATGTCTCCAGAACTCCCACGGGCAGGTCCTCTTCCCAGGGTCTGGGAAGCGTGCACTGCAGCTCCCACACATCAGAGCAGCACGCCCGCCTTGGCTGCTCTGGGGAAAGCTGGCATTTGTGCTCTGAGAAGATCCCAGTAAAACTGAGCAGCAGGTTTTCATTTAGCACTGTTAGGTCGTTTCTATTCCAGCATGGTAGCCTGTGGTGTCCTGGAGCAGAGACTGTCTGGTTAGCTGATCTTTGGAGCTGACTCTTTTCCTTCTTTAGGATATGATGGATGATATCTGTCAGGAACAATTCTTGGAGCTCTCCTATCTGAACGGTGTACCAGAGCCAAATCGTGGCCGAGGAGTCCCTGTGCGGGGAAGGGGAGCGGCTCCACCACCGCCTCCGCCTGTTCCAAGGTATCTTTCCCAAAAGCATGGACCTGGAAATGCTGCATCTTGGTCAGAGTGGTGCTGTGAGATCAGGTTAAGCTGCTTATTCTTGTACATCAGCTGTTGACCTTGACCTTGGCTTCTGGCCAAAGCTTTCTAGCCTTGTTTTGCAGGCTTGCTTTAGCAAGCTGACATCAAATGTTTTATGTGTTTTGAGATGCGATCTAGCTCAATTGATGTTTTCTGTATTATTTTTGGTGCCTGAAATTAGTAGCGTCGTAAAATAACCAGTCGAAAACTGAAAGGATAGCTAGAGAATCTTTTCTTAAAAAGAAAGTTGGCCTGCAAAATCATGTGCAGATGTGTTGTGTTTGCATCTACAACCTTCAGCAGAGTACACATTTTCAGTTTAAACTGACCTTCCTTTGAAAGTCGTAGGATAACATTGTTCTGTCATTGCTGCCAGGGCCTTGGGATTGATTGCTGATAACGCTGTGACTGTAGTTGCTTCACTACATATTTCATGGGGGTAAAGTCTTTGCTTCTGTGTGGCTGTTTATCCCAGAAGTGTCTCTGCTCATCTCATCAAGGATCTTTACAGTCCTGGAGGTGTGGCAGTCATTACTGATTGGTGATAGAGGGCTGTGTAAAAGGAGCTCTGAGGAATGACTTGGCTGATGTTCCGTATCAGATTTATTGCTGTATCCCACACAGTGCAGTAGTGTTCCCATCCCAGACGAGATTTTTTTAAATCATGCAATACAATATTAACAATTCATTCTCGACAAATAATCCATAACTTAATGAATGGTAACTGAATTTCTTTATCAAGTGACTGTATTCTAACGTAGCTGTAAGAAGCTGTCCAGCAACAGCTGCTCACGATCCCTCTCATCTCTTTTCAGAGGCCGCGGCGTTGGTCCTCCCCCTCCTCCTCCTCCTCCCCGGGGGGCCCTGGTGCGAGGAGCCCCGGTGCGGGGTGCCATTGCCAGGGGAGCTGCTGTAGCCCGTGGAGTGCCTCCCCCCCCAGCAGTCCGGGGTGCCCCCGCACCCAGAGCGCGTGCAGCTGGCATCCAGAGGATACCGCTTCCTCCTCCTCCCGCGCCAGAAACCTACGAGGAATATGTAAGGAGCTCTGTGCCTTTGGGTTTTAATGCAGCCAGCTGGTCCTGCATTAGATATTGAACATTCTGGAAATACAGGCTAAAAACACTAAGGTTGCACTGAAGTGGGCTAACGTGGGTATGGTGCTGGGGCACCTGCTCTGCATGTGCAGTCCTCGAAAGAAGGAGCTGCTATTGTCATAAATACTAAAGGATTGTTGTCATAAAACTGAAGTGTGCCCAAGATTTTGATGCACAGCAGCATCTGGGGAGCTATCATAAATAAGACAACTTCTAAAAGTTGTTTTTCCTCCTAATAAAACTTCTGAAGCCAATTGTAAGTTAACAGATTGGTTTTTGTCTACCTGTAAATCTGTGTAACACAGTTACAGACTTCCAGACACAGGGATTTGTACTGCAGGCAACCTGTAGCCTTGGGCATGTAAATTACTTTCTAATCCATATTAATGATTGGTGATGTTCATTTCTTGCAAGCCACAGGACACAAGCAGCTTTCAGCAGTGTTCTGTGGTGGATCCACCTCCCTGTGGCAGGCAAGGACTGGCAGGCTTCTCTGAAAACTGCTGTAACCTGAATGCACATTTGCTTGGTCAGTCATTAGCCTTCATCTTTCCATTAACACCATTTATGTCATCGTTCATTTCAGGGCTATGATGACGCATATGCAGACCAGAGCTATGAGGGGTATGAAGGCTACTACAGCCAGGGCCAAGGGTAAGTCTCCTATCTGCTACTGGGAACATTGTGCATGATCTTTTTTTAACATTCTTTTTTTTTTTCTTTCTTTCTTTTTAAGAGAATGGAAACACTTATTTCTGAGTTTTAGGCGTAAGGAAAGTGCCTTGTTCTGCTTTAATCCTGGAGTCCCTGGGAATTAACTTTTGGGAGTGTCCCAGTGTTGTTGACAGAGCTGTAAAAGCAGTGAGCACTCACCAGAGCCATGAGCAGTACTGGGCATCTTTGCTGTTCAAGTGTTTGTGCAAGTTGTGTCAGTTTAGGAATACTGTTTCAGCGCTGTGTAACCAACGTAATTACTCTTCCAGGGACACAGAATACTATGATTATGGACACGGGGAGGCACAGGAAACCTATGAAGCTTATGGTATGTCTGGGAATACTGTTCTCTTGGTAATAGGGAAGGGGCTGCACGTAGTTGGGGATTGCCTGTAGCAGCTGTACGTAGTTGGGAGCTGTTTTCCAGTGCTACTCCACGCTCTGAGCAGAAACTTCTGATGCTGAAAAGGACCTCAGGTTGTTCTCATGATAGAACATTTTTACCCTACATATTACCAGGTCAGAACAACTGAAGGCTTTGTGTGGTTTTTAGATTCTTATCTAGCTCCGTTGTCTCAAAGGTGGTGAAAAATTCCATTTTTAACTATGGAAATGTCTTTTAATTTCCTTGTAGCTTTAGAGTATTTTAAGAGCTATGGATTTCCACCCACAGCGCTACTGTCGCTGCAGTCTGGTTTCATGAATTATATTTTGTTGAGCTGCATGAGTGCATGGCTCCATCTGCTTCCTTATCCTCAAAACCCTTCCAGCTGACACCGACTGCCCTACACATTTGCTTGAAAAATGCTTTTAAATGTCATGTTGAGGCCTCCCTTTGACTTGGTGGAATGATATTGTTCAGTATGACTTGCAGGTAGTCTATGAAGTTTGGCTAATGCACGTTACCTAAAGGTATCAACTTAGGCCAGACTGAGGAGTGTGGGAGACCATTTAACCACAGCTGGGTAAATGACAGACTGTTGAAAGCCATAGGCCTTATATTTGAGGTGCTGGTAATGAAGGATTAGGTGACTGCACTGGTTGTTTAAGCTAGTTCATAGATCTGAGCTTATGAATGGCATCTGCACGTGGCAGTAAGACTCATTTTGCTTTCTCTGTAAACAGCAAAAGGCCCACAGTGAGCTGCTTGGTGACATGGAAATACGCTGTTCTGAAGGCAGTGCCTTCAGCAGAGCATCAATCGGTCGCCTGAGGGTGCGAGTGAACTGAGCTGGCAACGGAAATGACCAGCACAGAGGGACTTCTGGGCTTCTCAGAAACAGGGAATCCCCTGCCTGCTGTCGTTGGGAAGCAGAGCTGTGGTTCTGCTGTGAGCAGAGCCAGACCTGCCTCTGGGCGTGCTCTGGGCGTAAGCTGTGCAAAGGGCAAATTCAGGTGCCTACCCAGGGCTGCTTTTCCAGTCTGAGGCGGGTTTGAACAGACAGCTGCTGTCAGTAGTGCTGGTATCTTCTGTGCCTCTGTGCTCTGAGATGGCTTGGGTTGCTGCCTGCTTTCGTCGCGCGGCACAAAGAGGCTTTTGTGCCTCCTGCTTGGTAGGAGAGCGGCGTTCTTGTCTGGGGTATGGAGGCCAAAACGCTCATTGTACACTTGGCATGAAGTTGCCACAGTTAATCTGTTTATCCACAGTAATTTCCTTTGGTCTCTGCTTTCATGAAAACAAAATTAGAAGAATAAATCGTTGAGCCAGGCTGGAGACAGTTTTGAGAAAATCAGAACGTGCTCTGTGGCGGTGGGAGCGGTGATCGGCTCTCTGCCGGGCTTGAAATGCTGAAAGCTGAGCTTGGATATCTGGGGCTTGAGTGAGCTCAGGGGCAGTGGAATGCAAACTCCATTTGCTGTGGTGGTAGCTGTGCGTGGCAGAAGGATTTTGGCTGTGCTGCTGAGCACCGTGTCCCATCAGCAGCGTTGGTACAGTGCTGGCACAGGACGGCAGATCCGAAGACTGTGACCAAAAAGATGTTCTTGATCCACAGCTCTGCTGGAAACGTTGATTTCTTGCTCTCTTTTCTGCAGGCCAAGATGACTGGAACGGGACGAGGCCCTCCCTGAAGGCCCCTCCAGCCAGGCCGGTGAAGGGCGCCTACAGAGAGCACCCATACGGACGTTACTAAAACAAACATGAGGGAAAAATATCAGTTATGAGCAAACAGTTGTTACTGATTCTTGTATCTCCCAGGATTCCCGTTGCTTTACCCACACCAGACAAGTAATTGTCTAACTGTTTTTCTTCGTGGCCCTTTTTCTTCCACTCCATCCTCACCCTGCATTCTGGCTTCTGTACGTAGTATTTTAAAATGAGTTAAATAGATTTAGAGGACCGACTTTAATTTTTATTATTTTTTTTTTAAAGTGTGTAGATTGCCTTTCTTTCTTTGTTGTTTAGATAAACACAACTGTACCTTTTTTAATAAAAAAAAAAAAAAGTTGAGTTAAAAATGTTAGTTTCAAAAGTGACATGCTTGCTTAGCAGTTATGAAATTAAGGTTTTGTTAACCTTTTAAGTTCGGTTTTAAGGAACCCATAAAAGTTGTAGTTGCAGAATCCCAAAGTAGGCTACATTTCAAAATTCAGGGCTGTTTCTAAGAATTAAAATCATAATGTAACGGTAGTAGTTGCCACCGTTTAAAAGTAACCTCAGACGTCAAACTTTCCTTAAAAGCAGATTGCTGGCGAATCTTAAGCTTAAATTTTAATATGAAAGAGATCCTCAAGCAAATTAAATAGCATTTTTTAAAGGTAATTGACTTAAAAGAACAAAATTAGGTTTGTAAAATTGACTTTTCTTACGTGGGTTTTGAAATCTAGCCCCGAACATGCGGTGTTGAGAGATGCTTGGGAAGCAGATTTTGCAGGGCAAAGGGGTTTAGTTTGGTTCTGTATGAAGAACTGACAGAGGGAAACAAATCAAAGCACGGCTCTAACTGCCCAGTGCTTGAAATTAGAAAACAGAGTATTAAGTGAATAGGTCTGAACTCTGTAAAATTGCAGTCTTCTCATTTTTGTAGTGTTTGGGGCAGGTAATACAGTGCAAGCTTAAAACTGACCGAATTGTCGGTGTCAGCAATCCCACTGACTTGTTCAAGTGCATCTCAACACTAGCTCTGCATAAAAAGGGACGCTGCAGCTGAAAAAAAAATGAGGAAAAATTTCACTTTGTACATAGGTTAAAGTCCTAACTGGATTTGTACACTGTCCTCCCACTTTGTTCTTGGAGATTAAATGCTACATGTGTAAGTCTGCCTAAATAGGTAGCTAAAACTTGTCAAAATGTCTGCCGCAGTTTGTCAATAAAGTTTAGTCCTTTTTTAATCAAAGTTAATGTGATGAATTGTCATTTTCTTTTTTTTTTGTTGAGCAGCCAAGTAGCTATTCTTCTTTTCCTTTTCAAATAATTTTAAATTAATGCTAAAGCTAATTGTCGTTTTAAAATATGGAGACATTCTTAAAATGGTGGTTTTGTGGCAATTCTTACCAAAAGTTTATCGAGCTCATTGCACGAGCTTAATTTAAAGAGAAAAAAAAAAAAAAAAGGACAAGAAAACTTGTTTTTCACCCCCTGGAAGTTCTTGAAAGCAGTTTGATCCCAGCCTATGGCAGCAAGCTGACTTCTGTCTGCTGGAAAGCCTGAATTACTGACTCAGATTGCAGGTGGCCTCAGAGCACGCCAGGCTGCAGGCTCCAGGCTGAGGCTGCTTTAAAATTAATGTGGCAGAGCGAATGCTGAGCGATCCAAGGAGGAGGGAGCTTGCTTTCTGTTCCTGTAAACTCCCCTAACCCACTTGGCTAAGATGCTGCCCTTCCTATTGGAGGCAGCCTTTACGTGGACAGCCACTTCCAAACGAATCCCTGTTGAGAAGGGTGCTGCAGTCGCTCCTCGTATCCTTCTGGAAGGGTGTGTATGTCTCTGTGTGTATACATAGCAACATCGAGAGTAAATTGCTTCTTAGAGATGAAAAACTGTTTGCATTTCCCAATGCCAAGCGATCTGGCATCCTAGGGGGAGAGAATAAAACTGCTCGGGGGTGAAAAATAGAGCATTAGGAACCAAACTGCTGGTAGCAGTGCATGATTGAGGGGAGTACTTTAAAACAAAAAGTTGTCTGTGTAGATTGTTATTAAAGTGTAAATAACTGAATTTTCAACAATGGTTTGGAGTCAGCTTTCAGGGCATAATGTCTTGCTTGATGAAAAGATCACCCTATGCCCCCCTTTTAAAGGAAAATTATCGCAGGAGAATCAGGATGTGTAAAGCTAACATGCATCGCAAAACCCAAAAGGTAACCTAAATGTCTGATTTTAATAGCACATTTCTCTTTTACATAAACTGTGACGGCAACTTGCATAAACTTTATTGAAACAATTCTTCAAATGTTAATTTTAATGTAAAAATTTGCAAAAAAAAAAAAATGTTTAAAATAAACGTTTTTAAAAAAAAAAAAAGACATGCTTCTGCATAAATTAGCAATAACTTTAATACTGTGCCCTTTGAAAATGCACTGTAATGTAATGTGGGCAAAAAGGAATCGGCAAGCTTAAGTATCAGAAGATGTAAAATGACAACGAATGTAGATAGTCCTGCTACTGCCAAAAAAAAAATTCTGCTCAGTTATTTAAAAATGTAAAATGATGGCCCTTTTTAGACCCCAGTATTGATACTTACTGTGAAATGTTCAAAGCTCAGCTTAAGTTGCATGTTTTCCTTCCTGTGTAATTGCATGCAGGAATCTTTTCTGTTGGTTTGTGCTCGCGTTAAGGGGACTCACAAATGTCTTCAATTTGCAGGAGCCCGGAGAACATGGCTGTGAATCACGTGGGTGACGACGAGCAGGGGCAACACGAAGTGGGTGAGTTTGTCCCTTTATTTTTGCAACTTACTGCAAGCTGCTAACATGTTCTGTGGGGGAAGAGGGGGTGGCACCATCTGAGCTGTTACATTGGAGCCATTCTTTATATACCCACCAATAAATTCCTCTTGCAGAAGGGCAGCTCCTTGGCTGCTGCTCTTCAGAGGTTACGGTGTGGAGGAGGCTTCAGTAGGCAACTGCTTACAGCTCTCCCACCGAGATCCCGTGGAGAAGGAGGTTTGGGGGAATTGTCATAAGGAGATGTGGATCTTGGAGCTGGCTCCTGGCTGAGATGCTGGCTTTCATGTGAATGCTCGCAGCTGCAACGTAGTGTTGAAGTTGTTGTTACTCCATGCTGTAGAAAGAGAGCAGCCCAAGGAGGAATCAGTAGAAATTATATCATAGAATGGTTGGCTTGGAAGGGACCTTAAAGATCATCTAGTCCCAACCCCTGCTGTGGGCTGGGTGCCCCCAGCTCAGGCTGCCCGGGGCCTATCCATGGCCTTGGACACCTCCAGGGATGGGCACCACAGCTCTCACAGCCCTGAGTGAAAAATTTCCTCCTAACATCCAACCTATATCTCTCTCTTTTAGTTCAAAACCATTCCTCCTTGTCCTATCACTATCAGACCACATAAAAAGCCGGTCCCCCTCCTGCTATAAGCTCCCATTAAGTGCTGGAAGGCCGCAGTGAGGTCCAAGAGGACCCCAATTCCAACAGGGCATTAAACAGTGCATTAAAATTACACACTGCAGTTTGACCTTGCTGCTTCTGCCCCTTCCACAGTGCTGTGATGGGCCCTGAAATGGGATCTGGCAGTTCCTGTTATGGCTTTGAATGCAGTACGGTGTTGCACTGCTCAGTCAGTGGGACAAGCCCAGCTGGGAACCCTGGGGGTAAGGAACCACCTTTGGGTGCTGGTTAGCACCCATGGTGACAGGGCTCCCTCTGGCGGCTGCTGTGGCCACAGTGACTTTTTCTCCTGTAAAAACCTTAATAGAAGCACACACGTGCTTGCAGGCTGAGTGGTTCCTTGGCTGGGATGCTGATGCTCCAGCATCACGCAGTGGTGACACGCTCACGCACCAAGGACGCGTCTCCCCGCTGGCCCCAAAGGCAGCAGCCCCAAAGCATTTCCTCTGGGGCCAGCTAATTGGTTTCTCTCATATCTGGAGATCACTGGAAGTATGAGCTCCAGAAATCAGAGAAGAAAGAAAGAAACCTTTGTACTGCTGAAAAAGTATTATGGCTTCAAAAGGCTGCTGTGAAAAGCCCCGAGTGTAGGACATAGAAGGACATAAGTCTTATTTTATATGGAAATGTAAAGCTACCAAACGAGCTTCTCTTAAGAGCATTAGGAAAAAGAAAATGGTAATATGTGGAAATGCTGCAGCAGAATGAGATTACCCTCAATTCTTTGACTTTAACTTGAAAATTGCACCCATAATTTTGTTAGGGAAAGTCGTTATGTCTGGAATTCTGTGGCCTGTTTGTGTAATGCATCTCCATTTACAACCTAACTGAAACATCAATTTATGTGGTGGTGTTCCAATCTTTCCCATTTCTCTCTTAATAGGCACAGCTTTTATATCAAGTGGAAAAGATTTGATAGAGATCATCTATTATGATGCAGTTTTTTACCAGTACAAGTGGATCTTGTGATGACACTGCCTTTGGAGTTATACAGTCTGCTTGTGTGTTGCATTTGTTGCGTGTTTATGTGAAAAAACTGAATGTTATGGAGGAATGTAAATCTTCATATATTGAAAATAACTGTATATGCTAAAAATATTTCAAAAACGTGTCCTGCATCAGACATCTTCCTCCCTCTCAAAGCATCACTATGTTCAGATTTTAGCCTAGAGTCTGCAGGAGCTAATTTGAGATCCCAGAATAGCCGTCAGCATCGGATGTGTCTCAGAGATGCTCTAATTAGCCAGCCTCTCCGGGGTGATACAAGGCTCACTGGAACAGGCAAGGGGTGGAGATTGCTCTGAAGTCTGAGTCACCTGAATAACCTTCCCTTGTGCTGACACTTAGCCACTGGAGGTGGTACTTATTCTGCTGGCTGTCAGCAAACAGAGTGCAGGTGTTCTTTAATCTCCTGATTTGCCCCAGGAACTAATCCACATCTCATTATTTGTAGGATGGTGGTAAGGACCATAAATAAGACAAAACCCCCATGTATGTGGTACAGCACAGTGATACACGGCAGCAGTCACATCTCTGTGGAAGCATTTCCCAACAATGCTGTTCTCAAGAGAAGCTTGGCTCTAGAGCATCCTCTGCTGCAGAGCACTCCCTGCTCAGCAGTGCCATCTTCTCTGGGTGGCTGCTGCTGCTTCAGCCCCTGGTCCAGCCCTTCGGTATGGCCCAGCCCTCCAGCCTTGCTTGGAGCTGTTACAAACCCTGAATGTGTGCCCCTTTGGTGGGGTGTAGTGGCTCACAGCCAGCATTTGGGCAGCAGCAGGAGAGACACTGAGCTCCAGCTGGGATTGCAGAGATGTCCCAAGTTCCTGGAAGGTGACTGTTGTGCTGTGTGCATTCCTTACCCCTGGTTTCAAGTTGCTGTTCAGATTATTAGATAAAGCAAATGACTATGAGCTTTATTTTATAACTTACTTAGGATCATTTTAACTTAAAACTGTTTTCAGTGTGGCTAAGAAACTGTCTTGATATGGCCTCTGTAATACTTCATATTCAGCAAGCTGGCTCCAGCTGGGGTGTGAGAGCACAGCTGCATTCCCTGCTTGGCTGTTAGAGCCAAGAGTCTTTTTGTACAGAATGAGTTCTTAAGTTTGTATGAGGGCATCTGCCGTGAACAGAGCCAAGACACACAACTGAGACGTGCACTTCTTCCTTCCTCGCCCCACACTGCTGCTCCCAGGGAGCGCGTGGGCAGGGAACAGGCAACAGACCCACAGAGAACCCCGGAGGGAGGGAAGCAGCTGCACAGAGCAGGAGGTGCTGCTAGCACAGCCCTCCCCTCGGCTGCAGGTCCAGATGGTGCTCCTGGGGAGGCTTAGGGAAATCCTGCCTTCATCAAGCCTTCCACATCTCGGGTGAGGCGTTGGACATCAGCCCCATTTGTGAGCTTTGAGGGGGAGGAATTTCTGCGGGCTCATCAGAGCCCGTGGGGAGCTGCCATCTCGGATGGAGATAGCGTTCCTGTTTTCTACTCAGGAAGCTCAGTTCCCTTGAGCACAGAGCAGAAACCTTTGCTGTGGTTGCTCAGCCTTCCATTGCTGCCATATGTTTCAATAGAAACGTTTCTTTCCACGCTCACTTTGCTCCTTTTGCGGAGCTCGGACGCGTTGGATCCGGAGATGACAAAGGAACACAGTGAGGATCACAGTGAGTGATGGGAAATAGGAGAGTGCCAACTTTTGCTGAGAGCATTGGCAAACACTGAAGGTCCTTCAGCTGCCTCCAGAGCTGCAGAGAAGCAGCACTGAGCCCTGAAGTGCAGCATTTCCCAGCAGAGCTGGTGCTGCTGGCTGTGGAACCAGACCCAGCAAAGGTTCCCCGTGGTGATACACGCAGAGCTGCTGAGGGACTGAATGGAAATGCTGCCAACGGTCGGTGAAGACGGTGAGAAGCGGTGGAGGTGAATCGCGGTGTTAAAATCACTTGTATGGGAGCTGGCGGGCTGGAAGTGATTCATCATCCTTTGTAATAAAGGCCTAACGTGGATCTTTTGGCTTCCAGCTGTGTGAGGTGGTGTTTCTGTTCCTGCTGCGGGGTCGCTGCTCACCAAAGCTGTGATTTGGGATCTGTGTGCCACAGGGGTGGAGGGGAGGGCTGGCGCCAGGGGGG
>WBMW01002525.1:41606-57397 GCA_013396635.1 Penelope pileata | reverse complement strand
CCAGGGGGGAGGAGGAGGATGGCACCGCGGGGGACAGCAAGGAGCAGCGAGAGGAGGAGAAGCAGCCGCCGCCCGGGGGGAGCCAGGGGGACGCGGCCGAACCCGAGGAGCCCTCGAACCCCGCGGGGGCTGAGCCCGCGGCGGAGCAGAAGGAGGAGTAGAGCCTCGGTTCGNTTTTTTTTTTATAAAGTCTTACTCTTGGCTTAAAACCGTAAAGCTTGTAAGTCCGCTGTGTTTAATTCTGCCTCTAAGGGATAACTTCGGGGGTCCGGGGTGGAGGGAGGGGCCCTGCCAGCTGTATAATGTGAAGCGACGTTTGTTTTCTCTGTAAATAATTTTTTTAATGGCCAAAACACTTGATTTGCAATTTTCTAACTTCTAAAAAAAAAAAAAAAGAAAAAAGGGAAAAAAAAAAAAACAAACAACTGTATGGGTTCTCTTGTAACATTTGAAAGGAATAAATGGTGACCCCAAATGGTGACCCCTTCACGGGTGAGCTCGAGTCCTTCTTGTCCTGGGGGCCAGGGAGGAGAGCAGGTCCCTGCTGAGCCCAGCAGCTGCTGCAGGCCGTGGCTCAGATAATTGACTCGCAGCAGATGCAGAGCTGCAGCCACAAAGGAGCCTCTCACAGGAGCCTCTGCTGCTGCCCTGCAGGGCTCTTCCTTCTGCTCCTGGTTCCCTGGAGCTCTGGCCAGGTTTTTCCTTGGAGGTTTTTTCTCCAAGAGGGCTCCTGGGTGAAATTTGGTATTGTGAGATTGGTTTTTTGAATTTAGTTTTGTGGCTTTAGGTAAAAGAGAGCTGATCCAAGATGTCTGATTGCAGGAGCTGAGTGCTGGGAGCAGAGATCCTCTTCCAAAGAGGAAGAGGAGGCATGGTGGGTGGGTGCTGCCATCACCTCTCCCAGGGGCTGCACAGGGACAGAGGGGTTTTCCTGCAGCCTCCACCAGCTGTCTGCCACCCCGGGCTGAAGCAGAGCCTCCTGCAGCTCATGGCCTGCTCCTAATCCCCCCTTAATCAGCTGCCCCTGCTGCTGCGGCTGGCAAAGGGGAGCCCGAAGGAAAGCGAGCAGCAGGGGTTGCCCAGAGGCTGCTGGCAGGGCCCTGGGGTAAACGCTGCAGCTCTTGAGTCAGGTGGAAACAACAGCCACGAGGTCTGGCTGCGGGCAGCTCATCCTGTGGCTAACAGAAAACCAAAGCCCCCTGCTCCCCAGTGCATCCCTATTAAGTGCATGGGGATGGGGGGGGGATAAAACCCCAAAGCGTGTTTCCAATGCCAGGCACTGCGGTTTGCCAATTATTTCTGAGCTTGAAAGATCGCTGCCCCGTGCCCCACTGAGAGGTGCTGGGCTGAGGCAGCTGCCAGGGAAGCGCATCGGTGCCGGGCGGCACGGCGGCAGCCATTTTAGGGAGCCTGGAAGGGAGAAGGACTGCAGCTGCACGCTGCCATGCCCGATATAGCAGGGGGAACTCCAACTGTACAGCTGTTTTTGTTCAGAGAGAAGAGGGTTTTAATTGTGAGGAGAGCTAAATTGCCTGGGGTGTTATCACAGCAATGAAAGGCAACTGTGCCACTCAGAGCTCTTCCTGAACTACCCGCAGCAGAGTTGGCTTAGGAACCTTCCATGTGCATTTCAGCACACAATGCTAAATTAACCTGCTCCTAATTTTATTTTCAATTGAATGCCAGATTAAAAACACTTATGCTCATGCAAAAAAAATGCTCTCTTCCCATATCTACTCTTCCCTTTCCAGATTAACACTGCCTTCAGAGCAAGAGTCAGTGCATGCAGCACGGTAACACCAAGCAAACCCTGAGCCCACCCAGCACCAGCAATGCTGCTGGCTGAGAACCCAGCTGCAATTCAGGGAAGGTGAGAGCTGCCCCAGTGAGCAAACAAGATGTACAGTATTTCAACATACCTTTTCTGGAGAGAAGGGATCACGAGGGGAATTCCAGGCCTGTTTTATACAACGTAGGGAAACAAAAAGGAAATTTCACCATCCACAAAAGCCACTGGAGCAACCTTTTACATGCTGCATGGAGTGTGTTCCATAGGAAATGCTAGGGACTTCAGCCTTTAAACCAATGTATCTATTCCCTCTTCCTGAAAGAGGGGGAAAATAATCATGCCTCACCTTCCTTTCCATAGCCTCCTTACAGCTGTCATTTTTTGCTGTGGGATCTACACCACACACCATGCTGGTGACCACTGCACCATTTTCCAGCAGTAATTGTGAAAGAAGCTGAGCTCCCACTCTAACCAAGTGTTTCCTCTCAGCAGAAAGCAGCACAAACTCAGGCCAACCATAGAAATGTACGTTTTATTACAAAGGTTCTCAAAATTCAAAATAAAAGCATCTTTAAAAAACCACAATATATTTCCCCCCCCAGACACAAAGAGACACTGATCTCTCTCGCTTCACATACAAACACTGAAGAGCGGGAGCGAGACGTCGCTCAGATTCCAAGAGACTAAAAAACTTACGGTGGAAAAGGGAAAAAAGAAAGTATTTAAAAAAATAAAACATTTTAAAAATAACCTGTGTTAAGTTAGCAGCATTATTAGAGTTGAAACCATCAGCAGCACTCCGTGGGAGGTACAGATCCTCTTATGGACAGAGGAATCCCCCTGAGAAAGGAGAGCAGCGAGTCAAAACTGCCTGCAAAACTTCTGCAAAGTTGGAGCTCAGCAAAGCATTTCACAGAAAGCTCATCTCCTGATCAGCTGTACAAAACGAGACGCGAGAGAAAGGCCAGCTCCGATCACAAAAGACCTTTGGGTGTGAGATAACGCGTGGGAGTAGGAAGAGGAGTAGTTATAAAAACGCACAGAGCCCCATCTGCTGTTCCCTTGTACAGATAACAGCTCAGACTGCTGATAGAAAGGTTCTCTGCGTGTACTGGCCTTGAGAGCAAAGAGAAGGAAGCTTCAACTTGAAAACATTTGTACTCCGGAGGAGAGTTTGACACACGTCAATGAGAGGCTTCAGCTGGGCTCTGTTGGCCTGGTCTTTAGATGACTCGGGAATTTCTGCTGTGGTTTCAGCTAGGACACAGATCAGTACTCAGAAGCACAGAACAGCACACGTAGCTGAGGGCAGAACAAGCAGGAGAAGTGAAACAAGCGGCCAAACGGGCAGTAACTCACTTCCCCCCCGCAAAGAGGGGCGTAGGTATAGAAAAAATTTATAAAAATTTCATCCCTTCTCTTATTTGAGATGCATAATGCTGCCACGCTAACTGGATCTGCAAGATCTTGGAAAACGTTCACCACCACATTAGGGTGAATCTCTTTTTGCATTTTTCCAGATCTGCCCCTGCAGGGCTCTTGGGCAGATTCACTCAAGCAATTTTCAGATCTGCTTGTGAGCTGCTTCGTCTCTTTCCACAAGTTTGCTGCAGGGAGGTAGTCAACTCTGTTCAAGAACTGCACGATTTGACCCTGAGAAGTGGCACCAGCTTGCAGTTACTTGCCACGGTGGAATCAGACTGAAGACCAAAGGAACAGTCAGTCTCTCACAGGCTTAATTTGGGAATTCCTATCTCCCATCAAAGAAAAAAAAAAAAAAAAAGAAAAAGTTTCATGGCCATCTTTCCACCTAACCTGAAACGCAGATACTACTTCTACTTAAATTATTCTTTTCCAAGGGTGGTTACTTCAGAAGAGAGCAAAGAAAGNGGGGGTTAGTTAAAAAGAGGGAAAAAAAAGGAATTTTTTTTTTTTTTTTTTTTTTTTTTTTAAGACACACTAAGGAGGCAGTGGAAGGCAAGAGTGAAACTTCCCAGTCACCAATCCTGGGCAGTGCAGGTCTCTCTACTCTGCAGAATCCTCCCTATCTGCTCCCAGCGGAGTGCAGCAAGGAATAATTTACAGTTCTCAAGTCATTTATATATTTATATAGAAATATATACAGAAACATATATAAAATATAAATCCTGTGGAATGGGAGGCAACCAGAGAAGCTAACCTATGACAACTACGCACTGTCCAGTTGCAGCCATCTTAGGTAGATTTTGCCTCTTCCTTCACCCTGTGGAAGGAAGCAATGGAAAATTTGGTTTAAATGAGTAACTCAGGCAGTACCCAAGCTCTAAAAACAAGCAAGAGTTATAAACATGCTGTTTAGATGGCCCATCCTAAAGACACTTACCATACTCTGATGTCAGTCTCCCTCTAACACTAGTCACATGTTACTGAACACCCAGTATTTTTGAGCCCTTTTTCCTTTGAGGGCTCTCACAGTGCTTTATCAGGTACACTGCTCTACCCATGCCAACTTCTCCCTGTTAAGAGCCCGTGGGTGGCTCTCCTCCATCCCCAGAAGCCGTGCAACATCCCATCAGGGGCACAGGCAAATGCACAAGGAAACACAAACACAGTTAACTGCCAAGTCAAGAGACAGTGGGCTCACCCTTTGGGCTCTGCTTTCTCCTCTTTTGCTTTTTCCTCTTCTTTCTCATCTAGAAAAGAAAAACAAGACATGGTAGAGCAGTAGCAAAGCACACATCAGGCACAGTTCTACAGAGCTGGGAGGGCTTCCAGTCCTAGCTCTCATGCTTACCTTTCTTCTCCTCTTCCTCCTTCTCCTCTTCCGTTTTCACACGCTTAGCTTTCTTGAAGTTGGCAACGTTTTTGCGCCCTCCTTCCCCTTCATCTTCAGAGTCAGAGAATTCTTCGTCACAGGATATTCTCTTATCAGAATTGCGGACTGAGAGCGAAGGGGAGAAGAGGTGATTTCAGCAGATTTAGGAATCAGAGGACACCAAGCACTAATGCCTGGAGATGTAATTCTCTAAGTACATCCGTACACATGGGAAAGAACTAATAAATCTACATAACTCTCAATTAAGGCCACAATAAAAACACTTCATCTTTCTACCTGCCGTGTCTGAACCCAGTGCTCCTGACTGCTTATGCTTAATCTAAGATCACATGTGGGACTTGGATTAGATACAGTGTGATGTCTAGACTTGACAGCATAAGCAGGTTAACCAACCTCACACTGAGAAAATCTGACTGCCAGATCTAAAGGCCATCAGCCAATCTGGATAAAAACTAGCATTTCACTGAGGCAGGCAACTCCTGGGATCAAACCTGATAGTCTCCCAGAAAGTGTTGTCACAGCACCTGCATCACAGGAACTGTTTAAATTCTCACACTGAGGCCTACGTCCTTCCTTTACGAAAACTGTCTGGCAAAAGTGCTCCCAGGGAGAAGGAATCTCCCAGCCCTGAAGCACTCAGCATCACTGCTTTATCTTACAAAAATCGATCAGAACAGCGGGCACAGATTCAGACTGAAGGACTCCAGAATTGAGATGAATTTAAATCACATATCCTCCTCTCTTTATTAAGGTAGTTCAGTTTAGTGCCTGCCTGCTCCTCCAGCTACCTGATCCTGTTCAGCTTTGGCACTCACAGTACCCTTCCCAGCAGGGCAATGCAGCTACGCCAGAGGCAAGCACGTACTTGAAATGCGTTTCTCAGGATCTTCTTCCTCTTCATCTCCACTGTCTTCCTGAACAGCATCCTCAGGAATTGGCTGCATCTGGACACCAGGGGCATGAGGCAGCATGCGCAGATTCTCAAAGAGACGTTGCCTAGAGGCAGCCAGGGAAGGAATACCTCCGTCAGCAAGAAGCCACCCACAGCTGTGAAGCCCCCAGTAGAAGGTGTCAGTCTTGTGAAGGAGAGCACTTACTTGATCTTCTCGAGATACTCATTGGTATTCTGGTTAGTCATGTTTGAGGGACTGATGTGCAGCTTAAAGTCTGGTCCAAAGTACTCAAAATAGTCATTATATGGGAGTTCTGCAGACAAGTTGAACAAAAATCAAATTACTGCTGGATCAGTAATGAATCACCTCCTACACAATGGACTTCAGTGCTACACAAGAGCACAACTGCCTTTTCCTTGGGATAGGAGCTGAAGATTTCAAAGCCCAAACTCAGATCAAAACAAACTACTTAGCAACAGGGCAGTCTAAGCTAACTTGGCAGTTAAACACTATCACTGTGCACAAAAGTTTTCAGTAGAAGGTCATCTCATTTCAGCACAACAGCAAGACTGCTGGGTATCTTTTGATAGAGGGGAGAGCTACAGGACTGTAGCACAAACAAGAACTGCTACTGCAAATCACAGAATCAAAAAGCTCTCTCACAGTAATCATCAAGAGCTAATGAAACATCTTAGTGTTTCTGCCTCTCCTGCAGCAACATTATTTTCCTGAGCTCTGTCACTGGACAGTCATCATCCCTTGTCTTGCCTTAAAGATTCCATGGTAGAATTTACCATTTGGGATCTCAGTGTCCAAAGCCACAGCAGTCTCATAGGTCCAGCATCTAGCCACGTTGCGGATCGTATAGCCACCTCCTCCCAGCATCAGCATAGGCAAATTAAAACTTTTTACAAACTCCACACACTTGGCGTGACCTGTAGCAAAGGCAGCGGGGAAAAAGGTCACAGCCTCATGGCAGAAGGACAAATTTTTCAGTGAAAAGTGATTATTTAGGCCAATTTAACACAGGCACTGTACTGTATAGTTTTGGCTTATCATCACAGACCCAACCTCATTATTTCGATGGAAACAGTGTATTCTTACCTTTGATGGTCAGATTAAAACAACCCAGCCTGTCCCCTGACAGAGAATCCGACCCGCACTGCAGAACAACTGCGCTAGGCTGGAACGTCTCCATCACTTTGGATATCACCTAAACAAGAAACCCCTTGTTACACTTTCTCCACAGGACAGTGCCACAGCAACACAGTAATGTCCATGTCAGCAAGCGACATGAAGACATCCCTAGTGCTCCCACAGCTGTTGACTCCCCTGTACTGGTAACACTGGGGCTCTCACAAAGAAAAGCTCACTGATGACAGGCTGCAATTGTTAGGGAGGAACACAGCCCCTGAAGAATCTTACAACAGCAGTCTGAGTCCCCCTAAAGCATGGCTTCATGAGCCATCCAGTGACAAAGCACGATACACAAAGAATCACTCAGCAAAGACACTTACTGGCTTGAATATTGCCTCGTAGGACTCATCGTCAATTCCGTCCCGGAGGGGATAGTTGACAGCATAGTACTTGCCCTTGCCTGCACCAATGTCCTGTTGGAGTGAAAGACAGGACAGAGAACAAGGTCACCAGAGAACCAACTGCAACACAAAAATTGCACCACAATTTATGAATGGAAGTCTGGGAGTTCATCAGCATAACTCCAATGTAAGCCTAAGCTCTCATGGTTTAAGTACTGTCGTGGTGTAAGAAGGCAAGAGCCAGGTGAGTCCATCAGCAGTGTATTGGGCAGAAGAACCTACTACTGTAATGTTGTTCTGAGGAAATGCCAACAAAATGCACCAACACACAAAAGCAATCTCTGATAAACTTTCACCAAAAAGCCTGTGTGGCCAAACTTAGCTTGGAAGCAGCTGTAGGTGACCAAGATGCCACCAGAAGGCTGCTGAGCGACCAATAGCAAAGCCTTGATTCTATTACTATAGATCTATTACATAACTGTACAAGTCATGATCACAGGAACAAAGCACCACCCTACAAGCCAAGCCAGCTGCCTCATACACACCTCTGCCCTCACTAAAAGGATGCTACTTTGAAAGCATATATTTAAAGCAGGACAACTCAGGAAAGCAGTGATTTTAGTTAAATTAGTATGACAGCAAACAGAAGGAAGAGACCAAATTTCAGGGGAAGTTTCTGCCAAGCCTGCATTCTCACCCGTAGGTCCCCTGTTCCTGGGAAGTATTCTCCATACTTGTGAAAGGAGACGGTCATCACCCGGTCTGTGGTATAAAAGGCTTCCTCCACACCATCTCCATGGTGAATATCAATGTCAATATACAGGACTCTCTGGTGATACCTAGGGTCAGAAAGGAGTCAAAACGCTGCATTTCTTCAGAGAAGAAACTGCCTTCACCACCAGAGCAAATGGGAAGAGGGCAAAGAACTTTGTGCTAATCCCCTACCAGCCAGCTGTCTTTCTGGAGCCTGCATGCAAAAGAAGCATGGTGAATGGACACGTGCCTTGGTCAGCAGTGGCACAGAATCACCAAGGAAAACAAAGTGGCTTTTACTGCTGCAGCTGATCTTTGAAGGCAGACTTGACTCAGTTTATTCAAATCCAGCCAATGGACTTGACATCTTTATGTCAAAGCCTCCCACTGAGGTTTGACAGCTGTCAGGGTGGTAACCAGCAGACAGACACATCTTACAGCTGTGCCCCCTTTCTCTTAAGGGAGGAGGAGGGCCTAAGAGCAAATGCACGCTGCACCAAGCCTTCTGCTTCCTGCAGTGTCCCAATTAGACACACCCCTTCTGCAGAGAGGGTACCACAACCCAAAAAGATTAAGCTGATTAAGACCTCCCTGGAAAATACAGCTAAAAAGGCAACAAAAACAGCAGACTGGGCAGGATGTGACACTGGGAAGTGGTAAAGACTCCGAGGGCTGCACCTACTTCAGGAGCTCCAAGATAGCCAGGACAATATCGTTGACATAACAGAAGCCAGAAGCCTCTGACTTCTTAGCATGGTGAAGGCCTCCTGCCCAATTCACAGCAATATCTGTCTGTTGCTTGTTCAGCTTCACAGCACTGGCTGTTGGGAGAAGAATTACAGAACGTTAGCACAAGGGCAAAGGACCCACAGCAGAGACTCAGGGGTAAAGCACAGGTCTCCTGTCATCACATCACTGCCTGGGCACAAGCACAAGTCCAAGGGTTTAAACACTGGATGTCTCAACAAACTAACAAAGGCAAAGGAAGAGAAATGCTGCCTCTGTTTTGCCTGCACATGCTTTTGATGGCTTCTCACTTATGGCTCAGAGTATGAAAACTGCACAAACAAGTCCACAGCTTCCTACAGTCTGGGTCACACCTGACAACAGTCTAGAACTCCCAGTGTCCCAAACAACAGACTTTAAGGAAAGGTTTTATTCAATCACTGAATCTGCATTTAGACAAAGGAAGTTCTCTTCCCCCAGATCCTTTATAAACTTTCTGTAATTTTGCAAGTCTCCAAGGACTAAAACAAGTGATACATTCTTAGCATGGNTGTGGATGTGCAACCTTGGGACCACAAAGCATAGCTACTTCAGAAAATAAAATAAAATAAAAATGCTGCAGTCAGTACTTGTATGTACCACTGAAGTGTGCTACAGGAAATACAGATTTGGAGATGTCACTGGGGGAGTAGCAGCCACAAAACCTTAAGGCCTATGCACAGTAACACACAGTTCCTTTAGAATCAAGTCTTTTTGCAACAAAGTACTTGAAAACAGTGAAAGTTTTTAAAATGTTCCAGCTTTCAGGGAGCATACCCACACCTTGCAAAATCTGTTTTGCCTCAGGGCCAGGGACAGTGACTTTCTGTTAAAAACAACAGATAAAGCAATCTTTTGCTTTCTAGTTTACACCTACCTAAAGCAATATTTTTTACAACTTTTTTTTTCTGTAAAGCTCACATCATTTTTTTTTTTTATTACTAAACATTTTGTTGCTGCTGCTGGCATTTTGTCTTTCACTTGCAATGCCTTTGCAGAGTCACTGAAGTAACTCAGCCTCGTGAAGAAATGCTTAACAAACGTAGAGGAATCTGTCAATACACAAAGCTGGAATTCCAACATGGGGAGAAATCTGGATCTAATTATTAAGGAAATCAGAAATAGGTTCGCAGGGCTTCCCCACCACCACCACACTACTTTCCTAAACAGAGCTATTTTACATACATTTGTGTAGGAGAAGAAGAACACAGGACTTGCCAACTTACCAACCGAGCCTCCAGCAGAGAGCTGACAGAACTCAAACAACCCATCGAACACAGGGCAGTCCTCCCCAACATTAACTTGAAAAGAATACATAAGAATTAGTAAGGCAAAGTCACAAATAAATGGTAAAGCTACCAATCTGATCCTGAGATTGCCTGAGGCAGAAAGGTTGCTGCTGCAGGGAAGGAGCTGCTGACCTCTCTGTAAGGAAACAGCACAGCAAGTGCAGGGCACTCTGGAGAGAGAGGCACGCCATCTACTGGGGTGTGCCACAAAGGGATCCAGAAACCAGTCAACCACCTTGGAAAATGAGTGGGCAGAGAGGAGATGCTATCAGTAAGAGCAGCATAATACCTAGACAGATCCTTACAGAAACTCCAGTGACACTTGTCAAGGCTGCACATTTATGGTTATTTGGTCTATTCTGGCAGCTCGTGCTGGTCAGCAGGGGAACGCACAAAAGGAGGCCAGCACCCCTCGTGATTAAAAACAGCAGACTTGTATTAAAGCTACATTTTACAAGATTTGCTTTTACAAGCAAAAAGAAAATCTGTATTTTTTGTAACAACATCTGGAAAGTGTGTGGGTTTTTTTTTTTCTGTGCTTCATGAGAAAGGCACGAACAACGCAGATCTTGCAGCATTAGAAACTCAACAGTACACAGACTTCACAAAGACTGTTTGATAAGGGAATCCTCAGTTCAGGACAGAGATTTCTGACAAGGACAATACCCACCAACAGTCTCAGAAGGAAGTAACTGTTCCACTCAACACCTGTTTCAGCAGGGCATGGCAAACTGCAAACTTTGAATAATTAATCTAAGAAGCTTTCCACGTTAAATGAGGAGAATTTAAGTCATCAGTTTCTGCATGCTTCCTGTTACAACAAATGAAACTTCTTGCCCTTTAGGTTACAGAACAGTATTCCCGAGTCCTCAGGCAGGCAGCACAGCATTACCAAAATGAAATTAGACACTGTTCATCTTTAGTGCCCCTCAGAACATTGTGGGCAGCACTGACAGTATTTGAGGGCTTCCCTTCACTATCCTGGCAAAGACAGGAGGAGCTGCTTTATGAATAGAAGCCAGTTCGGCTTCTCACCAAATCAAAGCAGCCAGGACTGCTAGGGAGGGATATTAATAACTGAGGTCAATCACTCGGTTACAGGCATAAAGCTCAGGTGGAAGATGAGAGGCACAGATGCTTCTTGCTCCTTACAGTGGGTGAGGAGCTTTGTATCTGAGACAGAATCCAGTATGAAAGTGGAGGCATCCTTGTGGAAATCAGAACCTCTGTCCTTTCCTCAAAGGCAAAGCAAAAAGCACCAAGCAGGCTACAGAGACCTGCCACTGTGCTGGGGTGACCTCATCTCCTGTGTCAGTCATCTCTGTTCTGAGCCTCTCGTGCTACTCCTTTAGCCAGGCAGAGGCTTGGTTTTTTTGTTGAAGAAAAAAAAAAATCTGTCTTCGTTGTGTCTAAGATCAATTTTCATATTTTGCCTCCTTTAGTTAAAAATAGTTTGGTGGAAATACAGTAGAGAAAATGTTGACTAGCAGAGAGCAGAGTGGGCGTTTATGAGCCGTATCAGCTTCAGGGGTAAACAGTTCAGTTTGTGTAAATATGTACTTTGGTACATTAAGGCATATTTATTTACTGTAGGAAGTCTTTCAATATACATTACTCATGAACCATACTGTTCATTCTTCTGACGTGCCTGTGCCTAAATATCTGTCCCTTCCAGCTAATACCAGGCTTTCAAGCGCCCCTATTTCAGACTCAAGACCCGTATTTCTTTTAATTTGGAAATTACACTTGACATAAACAAGTCCCATGGGTTTTTTCTTTTTTTTCTGCTCTCAAGGAATGCAGTGGGCATGATCAAAATAATGTTTAAATGAAGCTTAAGCCTTCCCCTTGTATTTGTCTATACCACCTGAAAACCTAGACAGTCACTGACAAAGAGCATCACCTCTTTTGAAAAAAACCAATTAATTTAAAAATGCACAACCTTTTCCCACCCTGAGCCCTTTGGTTAAAGACAAGCAATTACACCAAATACATGCAGCTCATAGAAGGAGTAGTTCAATCATCTCTGAGCCAGGACAATGATTTAGAAGAATTTCCATTAAAGCACAAGATCAAAAAAGACTGCGAGGTCAAATGGCTCATTTGGTATGCTGGCCTGAGAGGGACCCATTTCTAAAATCCTTGATTTACCAAGTAAATAAAAAATAAAAACAAAGCCAGGAGAAAGGCAGCTTCCAAGGGCTCTTCCTGCTCTTTTCATCACACGCTTCTAAAGTTCGTTTAGGATGCCCAGAAGCACAAATTTTAAGACTGACAGGAACTACAGCACTACACCCAGAGCTTACATCTTTGCATCTGCTTGCTGTACTCAGACATGTTATCTGGGCGAATGGATCTCAGAAATTTTATGTAGTCATCACTGTGGTACTTGGTCATCTCTTCAGCATTTGCCTTGAGAGGGCGCTGCGAGGACAAACAAGAGCAAGGTTTGTTTAGAAATGCATCTTTCCCCAGCCACCCATTTCCAGTCTCAGATTTAAACCAAGGAACAGCAAAAAAAATCAAAGTAGCAGCATCAGACAAGAGAAACTTATTTTCAAAGGCAAAAATGCCTTCACCAGAGACTGGAACACATTACAAATCTAGACAAAAAATATTTAAGTTACGGAGAGAAAACCAATTTTCCAGTCTCCAAAGCTTATCTGAAGCAAAGAACATCTCATTGCAAGAAATCAGGAGACAGCAGAAACACATCAACACCACCACCTAATCTCTTTTTACCTTCCCCTTTGGCTTGTCAACAGAGAACTTATAAGTCTGGAGCATCAAAATTAAAACTGACAAGTAAGAGAAGGTCTTTCATACACACTTCTCCTCATGACCAGCCCTCCACTTACATATATCTCCATCTTCCTGTAGAGGCCATAGTTCAGCAGTAGGTTGTGGGTCATCCGGATCCTGTGTGGTTTCATTGGATGTCCTTGGCCATAATAATAGTTTCCAACATCACCTGAGAGCAGAAAGGATTTTGTTACAGCAGGGGAAAACACGAATTCCTCCAAATACAACCACAGCCAAACCACATCTGATGTTTTGTGTGTCCATCAGCAGCCCATCTGTTCACAGGGGGAAGGCTCTCCCGTTGTGTGCACACATCTGCAATGGGTCAGAAAACTTTACCCTGGTCTCAAATGAGACTGACTCATGGACAACAGGGTATGGCCAAACAAGGACGCTTGTAATGGCAGTTCTGGGGAAGGCAACCCAGCTCAGCTCTGAGCAACTGACACAACACTGTTGAGTTAGGAGGAGGAGCTCCAGCCTTCCTGGGCACCAGGAGTTCAGGCACACCACTGGTCGGTCCTCACTCAGGAAAGCACAGTTCTCCAACATCCTCCCCAGATGATTCACACCCATGATGGGATCTCACAGAGCTTCCAGGCTTCACTGAGAAGTTCAGCAGCTCTCAGTAGGAACCCGCATGCCAAGAGGCACACAAGTTTAATCCCAGCTCAGACAATGACTCATCAGACAGCGCACGTAGCTGCTCTGCCTCAGTTTACTACTCCTTACCTAGCAGACACGATTCAAACCAGCTAATTCTGCCAACAAGCAAATCACAGCACAGCTATAGTTTCACAGCTCCAATTATTTTCATCCTTTATTATTGCCTGAAGACTCCCAGTCCCTGTCAACTGTGCACCCTGACAAGTCACCCTGTGGGCACCAGGTTAATTTTCAGGAAGTCAGCACCCTGCAAATACACCCCACAGGTCAGCTCCCATGCAGATGTTCTTCTGTCTACTACAAGCTGAGCTCCTGCTATCTCCCACATCAGGCACTGCTTTTCCCTCCTCTCCCAGGGTACAAATTTCATGACATTTTTCACAAAATTCAACTCGCAGATTTCTGTCACCTGCCTGATTCGGTGCACAGAGCACAAACCCACCAAAAGCAGGGAACACGCAGAGAGCCACGGGCAGCAGCAGCAGCACACACTCCTCATTTTGCTGGGAAATCAGACTGAGTTGTTCAAGTAGTTCTACAATCAGTTTAGGAAGCGAGAGATCCAGTCTGGTCTGGCTGGTGACTCAGCTGGGAGCACTAATATTTCATCACCAGCCTTAACATACAGGAGAAACTGCTGCTTCCTCACAGCACACAGCTATAATTCCTCCTCCAGCAGGCATGCCCCTACTTTCAGAAAAAGATGCAAACCCCACACCCAACAATTCTGCTGCTAGAGTTGACCTGCGTGGTGCTACAGTGAAACCAGGTGGTTTTTGCCTGCAGCAAAACACTTCCTACAGCAAAATCAGGTTAAGTCAAGCTTTGGGGAACTAGATTAGAGATGCTCAAGACTCCATCTAGAAGATACAAACGCAAAACTAACACAAAGCTTTGAAAAATGATTACTTCTCCACCTCGGGCTGTCAGCCCTAAGGTAAAGGCGTCTCACCGCAGCGCTGCAGAGCGGCAGCGAGCCCGCGCCTGGAAGCGGGTGCACGTTGAGTGTGTGAAGTCAACAGACACCTCTTCCTGTCTGCTGGGGTTAAGTAAAGCCCCACATGGGAGCTCATGAAGGACAAGTCACCATTCCTGCAGTTCAAACCCTTGCTCACCACCCCAGCACACTGCAGGACATCCACGAAGAACCCCTGTGATACTCAATTTCTTTTTCCTCTTTCTCTCCACCCTGCTGAGACCCTTCCCTGCAGCTCAGGTGACGCCCTCTACTGCAGATTCCTTCTTCAGCCCTCTGAAATCTCTGCCTCATGGAACAGACACACACACAGTCCATAGCAGTGCCCAGAGCCCTCCCTTTGGGGAACTCCTGCACCAGATTGCTCTGCTCAAACCTCGCTGCACGACAAATAAAAGACCCTAACAAAATGGTCTCCTCCAACTGCAGATTACGACAGATAAAAGCACACGCTCACCCTAGGACGTGCTGTGGATGTCTGCCAGCCCCTCGTAAAAGAGCAGTGGAAACAAGGCACTAAAACCTCACCACAGAGTAAATTAGAGAGGGCAGCTGCAGAATAAGGCTAACTTCATGTAGTCACCGAGCAATAAAGACTGCAAGGATGTCAGCTCTGCCCAGCACTCACAGCAAGATGACGAGCTATTTTGTACTTAAGACATCATCACGTGCCTTTAAAGACTTCAGCTTGTCCACAGAGTGAAAAGTTTCCTTGTGAACACGTTGTATTCTAAGGAGAGGAAGAGGTCTGGACATAGTTTTCTTTCAACATCCAGGGCTCTTGTGCATGCACAGCACCCTGGCACTTCCTGCAAGCACTCTAAGCTTAAACCAGGCCTGTTTGGGCCCAGGGCTCCAGCATCCCGCTGCATTTTGACATGATGGGTGCTCCAGAGGTGAGCTGTGTGCAGCAATGAGGCTCTGTTCTGCTGCTCTCCTCCCCTCTCCTCCCCTGAAGACACAGGACTGTCACCACGGGATGCAATCCTACTGCCCAGGTTTACTTTTCTGCAGAAATGAAAGCCCTCCCTACCTGCCCGACACAGAAAGCAGTTTCAAAGAGCTCACTTTATTGCTTGAACACGGAGCACATCCACATACCAGAAAAAAAAAACAAAAAAAAAAAACAGCCATCAAGTTTTAATTTGACTTCATAGACCGAAAACCACAACGAAATAGAGAAGGGCACGATACCTTTTGCACAGAGCAGTCCCACACCCCAACAACAAGCAGCCCCCTTCCACCCCCAGGGCACCAGGCCACCCCCAAAGGGGACTGGGCTGTGCATGCACCCCAGAGGCGATGCAACGTGGTTTCTGGCAGGGAGTGCAAGGCAGAGGGGGGGAAGCACAAAGCAGCCGGCCGGGGCTCTGACACCCCGCTCCTTCCCTACCCCAACGGGATGATTAAAAAGCCAGAAACCAGCGCTTCACGGCTTCCTGAAGGAAATACAAAAGGCAGCCCCGAGCCCAGCCAAGCACAGAGCTAGGGCTGTGCAGCCCCTG
>WBMW01002525.1:8724-20598 GCA_013396635.1 Penelope pileata | reverse complement strand
CGCGGGGCCTTCCGTGGGGGGGGGGGGGGAGGGGGTATGGCCAGGGTTGGAGCCTCGTGTGGTCTGTCCTGAGGCTTGGGGCCGTGGTAGGCCCTAGGAGGGGCTTCCTTAGAGTTAGGGGCACGGTGATCCGGGGGAAGGGCTTCCCTTGAGAGGGGATGCGGCCACAAACGGGGGGACACAGCAGCAGGGTTGAGCGGGCTTCTCTCAAGGTGGATGTGGCCATGTTTTTGGGCTGCTGTGGGGCTTTCCTTCAAGGGGAAACCTGGCCACAGGCTCAGCTAGCCGCGGTGCTCTCCCTGAGGGAACGTGGCTGTGTACAGGGCTGCACGAGGGGCAGCATGCCTGGGGGGGGTGGGGCCCTTCATGATGGGAGGCGGCGGTGAGCTGAGCTGCTGTGGGCTGAGGGGCCGATGGCGGCCGGGCTGCCATCCCTGGGGCTGAGCTGAGGCTGTGCCACAGGAGAGGCAGCGCTGCTGGTGCTGGTGGCCGTGCTGTGGGGCAGCACGGGGCCGTTCCTGCGGACGGGAGCAGCGGGGCTGGAGGAGGTGCGGCGCCAGGGCCGCCTGCAGCAGCTGCTGGCAGAGATCAGCTTCCTGGGCCTCAACTGCAAGGTGCGACTCCATCCAGGCTCCTGGGCCACGGGATCGTTGCTAGCTGCTTGCTTCTGCACTTGGTGCCTTCCATCTGTCAGAAGAATTGTTTGTCCTGTGTCACTTTTCATGTCACTCGCCTGTAGCACTGCTCTTCCTGTGCACAAGTCAAATGGCTTCATAGGAAGGAATCACAGAATGGTTTGGGTTGGAAGGGACCTGAGAGATCATCTTGTTCCAACCCCCCTACCATGGGCAAGGACACCTCCCTCCAGACCAGGTTGCCCAAAGCCCCATCCAGCCTGGCCTTGAACACTGCCAGGGAGGGGGCATCCACAGCTTCTCTGGGCAACCTGTTCCAGTGTCTCACCACCCTCACAGGGAAGAATTCCTCCCTTATATCTAGTCTAAATCTACCCTCTTCCAGTTTATAGCTGTTAGCCTTGTCCTGTCATTGCCTGTCCTTGTAAAAAGCCCCTCCCCAGCTTTCCTGTAGCCCCTTCAGGTCCTGGAAGGCTGCTATAAGGTCCCCTTGGATCCTTCTCCAGGCTGAACAGCCCCAGCTCCCTCAGCCTGTCCTTGCAGGGGAGGTGCTCCAGCCCTCTGATGATCTCCACGGCCCTCCTCTGGACCCACTCCAGCAGCTCATCAGGGAGGTCATTAACCCTCACGTTTTACACCAAGAGCTGTCTGCCCTCTGCAGGTTGGGCATCCAAGGCTTTGAACTGCTCGTGACTGGCAGCAGAACCACCAGCAGGCTGCATCTCTGCTGCCAAACACAGCGCTGAGCTCTGTGTGGGCTCAGTGCCAGGGCTCCTTCTCTGCCCACTTTCTGGGGAGCGGGGGACACAGTGGTTCTCCACGCAGTGACTGACCAGCCTGTGTTCTTCCTGCAGTACATGGTGCCGTTTCTGCTCAATCAGTGCGGATCGCTCCTCTTTTATCTCACCTTGGCATCTACAGGTTAGCTTTTGTTGCTTTTCTGGAGTGGGTTGATGAGGATTTTGGGAGGAGCTGCGTTACTGATTAGTTTGGTGACCTTGTCACAAATGAAGGTGTCATGATTTTTATGAGATGATCCGTTTTAAATTGTTGTAACTGTTCAATTTCAGACCTGTCCCTGGCAGTACCACTCTGTAACTCCCTGGCTCTGATATTCACGCTGCTGACCGGGAGGATTCTGGGAGAGGATATTGGTGGTAAAAGTAAGTTACACTTAAAACATTTTGTCACCTTGTCTCCTGCATCTGTTTGCTATCTTAAGGTTGTGCACTCCCCTCTGGTGTCCTGAAAAAGAGCAAATGTTGATGATACAAGCACTGTAACTAGTTAAGCAGCAGTTCTTGCAAGGAAGCTGAAAAGGAACTGAAACTGACTTGTAAGTGGGTAGGGCTGGTGAATTTCAGTTGGCTAGAATTGGCTGTTGTAAGCTAGCAGAATTTACAGGCCTGAGTACTAGCTATTTAGCCATAAGAGAAACACTAAAGAATATGTCTACTGTGAAAAAGGGTGTCCCATAAGCCCCAGAAGGGGCCCATCCTTCTTTCTGTCCCTTACTTCAGGGAATTTAAACACTTAAAACACCAGCGCATGACAAAATAGCTGTAAGAATACATTAAAATGTTTTGTTGTTGTTGAAACCAGGTTCTGTTAGCCAGGCACAGAGATCAGCAGTGAGCATCAGCTTGGCTCGTATCCATTCATACCTTGATGCAAGTCTCCTTGCTGTGACAGCTGAGATAAGGGCTGGGGGACTGGTGTTGAGCTGTGTAAGTTCCCAACACAGGATCCTTTATTTCTGCAGGGGCTGTGGCAGGGATGCTGCTCACCATCCTGGGAGTTGCTCTCTGTGTAGCTGGTTCATGACCAAGGCACAGCGAGCAGAGGAAGAGGAACTTGTTCCAAGGTAACCCGTGGCTGAAGAGGGGCAGCTGCTGGCTCAGCAGCAGGCCTTGTGGCTCAGCTGCCTCAAGGAAGCTGTTTGACATATGGCTGTCTGAAAGCAAGGATCATATTCCCTGAGTACCAGAGCAGAACGAGGCATACTGCAAGGACATCCTATTGCATGTTGGGAGTTAAGGACTTTTTTTTTTGTGGGTGTTTCAAGGTAGGGATGATTGAATTGCCTTGTTCAGCACTGGAGGGGTAATAACTGGTTAATAAATCATTCAAACTGGAACCAACAGATTTTCTAGAGGAGGAATCTGTTTGTTAGGAACCTTGCTTTTCATGACAGCATATGAATGTGCTTGAGTGCTGTCAGCTGCAGTGTGCCAGCCCTTTACACCAAGGTGTACCACGTGGCTTTTATCCATGGGGATCTTGCAGAGTGCCTCTCACCTGTACAATAGCAGTGCAGTTTGTTGCTGTGAAGGGAAGGGTCTTTTCAGTCCAAAATATCAGATCACAGAAAGAAAAGTCTTTGTTACACTTTAATTAATCAGGAGGGGAAGTAGAGAAAGCTGTGCACAAACAAGGATAATACAACAGCTAATTATTATTATGACTTCTAACTCAAGCAGGGGGTCTTAAGTTAACAGAAACAAAAAATATGTATTTTTTGAGTGCAGGTTTAATTGCTACAAACATTATCTAAGCAGAACAACAATGCTGTGAATCTCCTTGAAAGTATCTAACACAGAGTTTCTGGCAGACATTTTGTTATAAAGGAGTATATTATATTGTAATTCTTCCTTCCTAAGTCTAGATACACCCTGCTTTTTAAATTAAAGTTCAGAAAAGCAGCCATCTTCTCTACCACGTCATCATGCCACAGAGATGAGGAAAGGAGGAAGGTTTTCTCAGGATTTTCATTATTTGACAAAACCACGCATCTGGTTCATTGCTCACTTGTAGTTTCTTTCTCAAGCCCAGATAATGAGGGTGCTTGATTTTAGAAGAGTTTGTTTATTCATTAAGAACCTTGGCCAGTCTGTGGTGTTACACAGACCTAGGACTCACATGCTTTTGTTACCTGCAGCTGTGCGGACAGCAGTTTGTCTAACTGTCCCTCTCCCCTAACAGTCCCTTTGTGAGCTCTTCAGAGCAGTTTTGCTGCCAAGGAAGACCTCATCCAGTGCTTTTCGTCTTCAGAATCGCTGGCACCCCTTTTCCTTGCCACAGTCTTTTGTGATTAGTCTGTAGTCCATGCCTTTTTGTAGTTAAGAAGAAAAAACACATTTATTCCAAGTCAGCTTCACCTGGCTACAGGCAAGTTCTGCTTAACAAGTCATAGCTGGGGGTACTGAACTGTAGTGTAAGAAATCTGAACACAGCCAGGAAGGATCTTACACATTTCACAGAACCACAAAGTGGAATAAGTAGTGCAGTGTATTATTTTAGCTTTTGGTATAAATTCTTCCATAGCCTCTGCAATTCTCTGGAAGAGGAGTAAGGATAGAAGTAGGACTCCCCCAGAAAATAATCCAGGAAAGCCTTTTATATGCCTACTGTAGTGGGGAGCTGTAGCTCTCACACTCCAGAAGGGAAATGTTCCTGACTCTGAAATGCAGTTACACCCCGTTCTGTGGTTTCTGAAGTTCCCCCTGGTGGTTACTTTCAGCTTTACACATTCTAAGGGAAGCACAGTGCTTTCTGAACTTCACAAATAGGACTCAGAACAAGCCATAAAACTGAACGACTTCCCCAAGCAATTTCTATAAACTGTTGTTTGATGTGTTCTCTCGTCCCTGCAGCAGTGAGAGACACTGAACAGGGCAGAAAATTATTTCTCATACCAGATCAATGGGTGCCTCCACCTTTGTGTGTTCATCCTCTTTTACCTCCTGGGCACTTGCACAGCTTTGAAGCTGTGTTCTTTCTTCCTAAACTTTCATCTCATGAAGCGGAATTCAACCCTTGCTGCTGACACCACTGAACAGGAGGGCTATGGAAAGGATGGCTTTAGCTGAAGACCACCATGGAGATGATTCTTTAAACCTCTCGGCCATAGCCTACATACCAGAGTGTCCTGCATGCGGAATCCTGGGGCACCAGCAGCTCAAAGTAAGATAGCTTTTTGTACTCTTCAGTTCCCACTGCCACGTAATAACCACCATTCAGCAGCTCCTCCCCACTGACCACCTGCGTGCCATCCAGCCTGCAGAGCCTCAGGGAAGAGACAGCAAAGAGCAACACAAGGGGAAGTCACAAGACAGTCAACAACCCCTCGGTGTGGAAGCAGTCAAACTTAAGTGCAAAGTCATAAATGGGACCAAGATAAATCAGACAAAAATCAACTATTCTTAGTGTTTCTCCAAGGAAGCAGGTGGAAGTACCACCCCCGGGGATCAGTGTGATGCAGGAGATCTCAGCTTTCTCTTTGGCTATCAGTAAACAGACGTATGAGAAGGTAGGCTGCATTTGTTGCCCAGATACCCACCTGGTAACAGCTCCACTGTGCAGATCAGCTTTCACTGTCAGCATGGCCAGGAGCGTGTCCCACTGCAACGGAGGGCTCTTGGAGAGCATCAGCTGGAAAGGAGGGCTCAGCAAATCCCCATTCCGAAAAACACTACAGTAGGAACAACCCAGAGCATGCTGTGAGGTGGTGGTCCTGCAGCTCCCACGAATGCAATGCTCGCTGTCCCAAGACTTTTCACACATTTCAGCCCCACAGCTGCTGACAGCCCCTTACAATTAACAGATCACACACAACATTCATGGAGGTCACAACCAGTCAGGACACGATACTGTGAGCAGAAATGTTTTATTAAGTTATAAAGACACCAATTCTCTCCACCCCTGGCAGCTCCTCAGTGTCACTAGACACCTTGATATCTGTAACTGAGCCACAGACGTCTGATTTCCTAAATGAGTTACGTGAAAGGGAGGGGAAAATGGCACGTGTCCAGACTAAGTTTACAACAAATACCTCTGACAGAAGCAGGGAACTGTCCCTGTGGGGCAGCATTCCCAGAATCTCACACAGAAATTCCCTCCTTCAACCTCCAAAAATGTTCCCAAAGACCCTCCCAGGAGGAAACAGCAAGGCACTTACTGTATTGTGAGGTGGGTGGGCTTCTGCCGCCGCGCTGCCATGTTTGATTTCCAAGGAGCTACAGTGTGGGACTAGAGACAAGTTCAGTGCACAAAAACAGAGGCAGCTCTGGCACAAAGCCTCTCAGGGCTGTTGCATTTTCTCCACCAGGAGCTCTCTACCCTGCCTTCATGCTTGCTGCTGCTAGGTGGGGTTTGTTGTCAGCAACAGGAAGGCCTGAAGAGGCTCTTCACATAGCTGAGAGCATTCCAGAACCTCTGAGCACATCCTTTCCCTTCACTGTTAAGCTCCTGTGTTGTCTCACACACACACCCATTGTCTTTCTGATTCCTGTGACATTTTCACCCGGTCCCCTCTGGGCACCTTGCAGCTTTAAATGCCAGCTTTTGGTTCAGCAGTGCTCTCAGCCATACCTCCTGACGTTCTGTGTTCCTGGCTGTCCCCACTGGGCTCAGACTCACCTGCACACCATTTCTGTTGCTTGTCCCATGGAGCACCTTCCTCCCATGATTTAAGTAGCTGTGAGAACAAGAAGATGGTGTTGCCAGATTCCAACTGGGCCATGACTAAAGAGCAGTGAGAAAATGACTAACTGCTCTGTCTCGGTGCATTGCCAATAGATACGTTTATTATTTGGGTCACTTTTGAAAGAATCCTCCATGTTCTTCATCTCATGAGCTTCCAGAATTTCAGATTGAAGTCTATTACATTCAAGAAATTCCCTGTCGAACACAGACCATTTCAAATACCCATGGCAAAGACATCAGAACATTTTATTCCTTTTTGCTAATCATAGATCAAGGCTTCAAGGACTGACTGCTGTGAAGTCCAGCCTGGACCACCACCTTAACAGGATGCAATATGCAGTTAGGGAGCTAAATTCACCCGACACACATATCCCACACATCTCATCAAGACTGAAGTGATGCCACAAATCTCTTTAGCCTTCTGTATTTCAGGATGAACCAGAACAGCTCTACTCCATGCAGGATTAGGAAAAAAAAAAACACCTCCCCTAAGCCAAAACAAGAGTACTTATCAGAGGGGAGAGTGCAGCTGGCAACTCTGCTAGATCCTCCCACACCCCGTGAGACCAGATGTCTCCCCCAACATTTTTCCTTCTGAGTCTCTGACCTTGTCAGTAATGTGTGCGTTTTCCAAGCAACTTGAAACACATCAGTAAATTCCAGTAGGAAAAAAACCTATTTGCCTCTATTTTTCATTGAGTTTGTATCTTTTAGCCTTTTTTCCCCCATTTACACCCCCAAACATTCCCTACAGAGGTGGATCTAGAGCAGCCTACCAAACCCAGAGACTGAAGGGCCAGCTACTCACTCGAGCCTTTTGAATTTTTCAAAGCCTGCAGCCACGTACTGGCAGCCATCCTGCAGGTCCCCCAGCTCAGCGACGCGATGGCCATGCCTGGGGGTGTAGAGATTCCTCACAGCCAAGGGTGCACGAATGCTCTTGGTCACCTCATTCAGAAACGCCTCGAAGGTCAGGAACTGCCGCTGGTTCACTACAAACTTCCTCCCGTGGAAGAAGGGGTCACCGTTGCGATACACCACCACGTTCTTGGCTGGAGGTGCCAGAGCTAAGCCAGGGGAGCTCATCCCCCCCAGGTTAGGCAAATCCCACCAGCCAGAGAGGCAGACAGACCAATGCAGAGCACAGCGAGGAGCTCCAGCCAGTTTCTCCTTCTGACCAGCTGCCTGTGTGTTCTGCTGGCCCTCCTCAGCAGTCACCTGAGCAACTGGCCGTCTCCACGGCTGCAGCAGGAGGAAGTTGTGGGCCAGGCTGGAGGCCACATCAAACAACCTGAAAACCAGGAACCTTTAAACACGGCCCTTTAAACCTCACCCTCACCACATGCCAACTGCTGTGGCCACCAGGCTCAGATTAACCAGTTCAGAGGTGCAGTGCCAGCATCTTTTTGGCAGCAGCTCAGATCCCATCCAGAACACTGGCATCCAGCAGCTGTCACTCCCTTGCCCTCACTTGCTGCCTGCATGAAAAGCGCCGTGGGTTTCCATCCTGCACAAACATCCACACCACCACACACTGCCCCTTGCACTGAACAGGCTGGGTCAAAGCAGGCACCTGGAGATCCCAGACATGGCAGAGCTGTGACATACAGAACCATCCCAAAAAACACGGTTCAGGTATCAGTATGGGTCACCCACAGTTCAGTGGAGAACTTATTCCTACAGATTCAAAGCTCCTGTGGCTTTCAGGCATTTTAGTTCCACCACAAGCACTGAGCTGGTCAAAGAGCAATTTTTGTGACAGCCTTTCCAGCCTCACTTTACCCCGATGACTGTCCAGATCTGCCAACAGAGGGCTCTTGTGGAAGGAGGATTCCCTGCAGGGCACACAACCTCCTTAGTGTCCTGGTCACAGTTAACCCCTGCTTTGACCAAATATTCAAGTTTAAAAGAAATACAAGTCTGTCTTGCCACATGCATCTGACGTGGAGAACATCAGCTCACACAGCTGGAGTTCCCCCAGGCTGCTGCTGTCTGTCAGATCGTGCTGTGATGATGGTGCTGCAGCACAAAACGTCCCACGTGCTCAGGAATTCCCTCCTACCCATCAGGAGTCCCCAGCCTCTGTTTCAGCCTCAGGTACTGCAAGAGAAAGAAAGTCAAGTGTTAACAAATCCCACAGACCCAGAAGCAAGAAAGCACCTGCAGCTTAACCAGCAAAGTCATCCCCCTTGGCCAGAAGAGCCACATCAACCTGACTGTAAGCAATGCAAACAGCAGCTTGCTAAGCCAGGTGGTTCCCAGGTATACACCACTGGTATACAGACATGGTAGCAGGACAAGGACTAAACTTACTGCCAAATCTAATCAGCTTCTGTTTTCCTTTTTCATTTTATTTCTTTTTTCCCTTCTCTAACAGAATGAAAAAAAAAAAAAGCACTGCCATCATCTGATCCAAACCTCAGGGAACTGGACTGTCACCACCCAGCCCCTTGTCCCACCGCAGCTGGCAGCCCCGTGACCTGTTTTGCAAGAGGCAGGGTCAGGCCCTTACGTTTTTACGGCTGACAATAGCTTGTTGCAGCCACAGCAGCTCCATGATCAAGTGATTCCTGTAGGCCCGGAGGCCAGACTGAGTTCGGGGAAGTTCCTTGACATCCTCAAGTGGAATCTCTGCCAAGAAATGGAAGCAGAAACTATTACTAGCACACTTCAATGGCATCTGTCTCACTGCAGTGAGTTATTCTCACCCCTCCAGCACGCTGGGAAGGGTTTAATTCCCCAGGGACCTGCTTTGCCACCTGCACTCCTCACGTGGTCACTCCAACCACGTGGCAGAACGCCCCCTGTGCAGGGACTCGTGTCTCTCACCCAGGCTGGCTCTGAGGGACCCTGGTTCCAGGACACTGCTGTCCCACACAGACGACACGGTGCTGGTGTTGGTGTTCTGCCACTCCCTGCTCTCTGCTGGGGCACTGCACCTCTTCTCAGCGCTTTTATCCATGCCTGCCCCTAGATTCTGGGGGCTTGCTACGTCGCATCCACCCGTGGGGCTCAGTTCCTTCTCGCTTTGCAGCCAGGCTGTTGGTTTCACACCTGTGCTGCAGCTCCAGCCCCGTTCTGGTTTGGAAGCATCCAGCTCCAGCTGTGCTTTCTCTGTGCTGTCCTTGTCACTCGATGCAGCCTCTTGCAGAGCTGAACACTTCCCTACTTCTGCCTTCTAGAGGGGACATAAAAGAAAACGTACAAAGATCTGACTGAGCTGTGCCGCGGGCCGGTGCTTTGTCCTGCCCGGAAGTCTGCTGGTACCAGCAGCTCTGCCATGGAACCACACACTGTGCTTCAAACCACCACAAACTTGGCCTCAGCCTCTCTTTCAGGGCTGGCACAGTGCTCAGCCACCACGGGAGCGGGTCAGACTGCAGCAGGGTGGGTGCACAGACCCGCACCCGCACCCTGACTGGAGGCTGAGCTCCACCCACAGGCAGAAGCACTGTCACAACCTCAGTGACAACGTGGCAAGACCCAGACTGCCCTCAGCTCTGTAACTGCTGCTTTGTCCCAGGGAGCAGCAGCAGCTGCTGGGACAGAGCTCTGCCATCACCACTGGTGCCACACGGACCCACGGAGCCCAGCGCTCCCCCAGCAGAGCTGCAGCCCCCGGCCCACCCCACGCACCCGGTGGCAGCACGGACCTTGGGGACGAAGAAAGGTCTCGGCAGGTAGCGGCCCCTCCACCGCAGCTCGCTCAGGTCCCCTTCGATCTCCAGCACCACCTCCTCGTACTCCGCTCGCAGGCTCCGCAGGCGCCTCCGCAGCAGAAAGCCCCTGGCGAGGGCCTGGGGACAGAGCGGAGCTGGGAGCCCTCAGCCCCCGCCCTGGGCACCCTCAGCCCCCGGCCCCACGCGGCCCCACGCAGCCCCACATCCCCATGGGAAAGAAGAAGCATGGTCAAGTCCGAGCGAGGCGAGGCTTTAATGTCAGCGCAGCCCGCGGCCCCCACCTGCAGCCGGGTCACGGCGCGGAGCAGCCGCCGCCACTCCTCGGCCTCCGCCGCCTCCACCGCCGCCGCCATGGTGGCCCTGGCAACCGGGCGCCGCCTGATGACGTCATCGGCCGCGCTGTGCGGGTCCCACCAAAATGGCGGCGGGAGTAGGGGGGGCAGTGGGGCCCCCCCCCCCCGGCGACCCCCCACAAGGGAACCCCGTGTCCTCGTCGCGTCCTCTGCCGTCCCGCGGGGCCTCCTCCCCGCAGCGGGGCCGGGTCAGGCCGCGGCCTCCTCCGGGCCGGGGCTCTCCGCCAGGTGCAGCTTCTGGCTGGGCTCGTGTCAAGGGCAAGGCCGTGCTGTCCCCTGCCGCCACCGGCACCGTTACCACCACCGCCCCCACCCGTGCAGGATACATGGAGCCGCTGAGCTCCTCCAGCTGCAGGGGGCAAAGGCAGAGGCTGAGGCGCTGCTGGGCAGCCCGGGCCCCCCAGCACAGCCACGGCTCACGTGTGCCAGCAGCTGCTCCAGGTTCCTGTCAGCCGCCGCCTTCTGCTGCTCCTCGGGGAGCTCCTCCACGCACACGTCGAGGCCGAAGTGCAGCCGTGCCAGCTTCTCCTGCATCTCCCGCACGTGCTCCAGCTGCTCGAAGGAGCACTGCTTCCCTGCGCGGGGCGGCAGCCGTCACCCCCCGCCATGGCGGCCCTGCGCCCCCCGGCCCCAGCCCTCACCGAACGCCTGCAGCTTGCCCGAGTGGAAGTCGCTGAGCAGGCCGAGCAGCCCCCCCTCCATCTCGCAGACGTCCGAGACCTCGGTGAGGAAGCTGTGCTGCAGCGGGGCCCCCCGCGCCGCCCCCGCCCGCACCCTCTCCCTGCTCGCCCTGCGCAGAGGACACAGGAGGTGATGCCACCAGACCCCCCCAGCACCAGAGGGGCTGCAGGGACCGATTCCCCCCCCCAGCACTGACCGCCGGGGCCTGGCACGCTGCTGGGCTGAGGGCAGGGCGGGCAGCGGCAGCGCGAAGGACGCGCTCTTGCTGGTGGGCAGCGGCCGTGGGGCCCCGGCAGGCACCGACTGAGCCATGGGGCTGCGCTTCTTCCTCCGCTCCTCCATCCCGGAGAGGATCCCGGAGCCTTGGGGCACCTGAACGGAACGGACACGCGGCTCTTGGCAGCTCCTTCCCCGTGTGGGGTCTCCTGGCCCTCACCGCAGCACGGAGACCGAGGCCGGGAGCTGGAGCATCCGCTGGAGCATCGCGGCGTGGGGCAGAGCCGGGACCTGAAAAACAGCCGCGGAGCTCCCAGCCGGGGGTTACTCTTCAGCCTCCTCTCCCACCGCTGCAGAAAAGAGGATTTCAGCCCCAGCGGGGCAGGGAAGGACCCCGGATGCCCCAACCAAGAGCCAGGACAGAAGATCTGCCCCCCCCCCAAGCCCCCACCGAGCGCCTCTGTCCCCCGGGCCCTTGGCGCTGCGGGGGCTCCGGCCCCACTCCCCGAGCGGTGACACTGACCTGAGCCAGGACTCGGGCCAGACCCCACTCAGCCTTCGCTGCCACCCGGCTGCGTCCCCGAGCTCGCTGCCCGGACGCTGTTCCTACAGGACAGACGCAGTTCCTACAGGACGGACAGCGCTCCGCAGCCCCGAGGCTGGGATTTGCATTTAAAGGGAAAGGGAACTTCCTCCGGCCCCAGCGCGGCCCCGGGGCACTGCTGGGCACTGCCCGCCCCAGGTGCAGGTAGCGGGGTCTTCACCCAGGTGCCCTCCCTGCGAGCATCCTGGTAGAAATGGGGGGGGGGGGGGGGGGGGGCGGGG
>WBMW01002524.1:867568-918968 GCA_013396635.1 Penelope pileata | reverse complement strand
GGGTATAGACATTTAAGTCGGGTGTAGACATTTAAGTCGGGTCACTTGGATTAAAGTTTCAGCTGCCAGATAGGTGGCTCCTAACAAAGTTTTCAAAGTACAGAATATTTGTAGAAAGTAACCAAGACTTATACACCCAAAATTGTAACACATTCATGTTTCATCTGTTTGGAATGCTCATGAGGTACAAAAAAACCCAGACAGTAAGTATTTACATCACTTTCCAGAGCACCAGGATATTCTCTAGATCTCCCACACCTGCTAGAGGATTGTGTGAGAAGCCTTTGCAGTGCAAACATTGAGTGCACCATGCAATTATATATATTTATCAATTACGTACATATTTCCTGCTGTGCATAATCAACATTCAGAACAATATGAATGCAAAGAGTCAACGATATACTGACAAATAATTTGTTCCCTGCACTTCTTTGGCAGTTATCCTCCCCATTCTCAGACAACAGACTCAAGTATCAGATACAAATTTTTCCAAGTTTTTTTCTTCCAAAAGTTGGGACTTTAATCCACATATAGGTGTTTGAAATAAGCAGTCAGATTTTCACAACTCTGAATGACCGCAGAGAAAGGATTGTGGTTGAAATTTAGTCCAAGTACATAGAAACTGAAATATTTATTAAAGACTCGTTAGAAGTCTGTTGGTAGTGCTGAAAGGATCCCCACGTATTTCAGCAGACTGGCTAGTATTTCATTGTAAATTCAGTAAAACATCTTTTTTTCTTTTGGTGCATTCATACTTATCTATGAACATCCTTTATATTCCTCTGGATACTTCAACCTTCAGTATAATCTTAACTGAAATCAAGCTAACGTTTAAAAATGGACAGGCATCCCAAATTACACCACACAAAGCTGTGCATAATTCTATACTTAGGAATAAAACTTACTCAATGCCTGAAAATCTGCTCTCTGCCATTTTAAAATGTGGTGCTTCAAAATTTGTTTGCATTCAGAACATAATTTTGAATTTCATCTTTGACAGCTTGAATAACTGCATCTGATTTGGGGCATCTCGTTCCAAGCCGAACTTACTGTTTGTTTCATAATACAAAAATATTTTTCTATATTATTTCAGAACAAAGAAATAGACAGCATCATCAAATACTTCTTTTCTACTTTACTTTTCTCCAAAATTCTGTTTCAGCATATTCAGCATGTTCCTAGAGAAATTTTCTTGTTAATAGAGGAGGCAGGAAAGTACTCAGGGAGCCTGGCTTTTTGTTGGCGGTGGTTTTTATGATGTTTCATTTAAATCAGCTCTAATTAAGAATGTTAGACCAGCTTAAAGGACCCTAGCAGATTACTAAGAGAGGGGATTCAATCTGATGACAGAAACCTGCTGCGGCATGGCCTGCTGCCTGCCATTTCTGCTGGAGCCATTCTGACACGTTCAGTGGCTCTCGCTTTGCTCACCACATGCCATTGGCTGTAGGTGCCTGCAAAGATCCTTCACAGAGATCTTGTTACAAGGTAGTTATTTGTATTTTTGCTATTGAATTAATTTACATACATTGGAAAGTGAAAAAGAACATAAAGGAGTTTATACAATCAGCTATAAATGCAACACTCTGAGAAGCTGACAGCTACGCTACCACCAATGAAGTTTGGCTTTTGCAACAGAAACAGCTGTTGCACCTAATGAAAGCACTCAACATTTTTCTCTAATGCAAAAGAATTATATCTGTGCCTATTTTCCAAATGGTTAAAGGGTCTGTCAGAATTGCCATTACAAACCGCTGCTTTCAGAGCTTTATATTCCAGAGTCAGCCATAAAGAATTCATTCCAGCTGCAATCCGACATGGCAGGGCACAAAGCTCGACATCCAAACACTTCTCCGTTTGTCACAGTGGAGGGCTTATCAAATTAGTTTGAAATTAATCTGAGCAATTTCGAATTTACTGGAATGACAGAGTGGTCATGTATACGTAGCTTCAAGTGTTTTGGGTGCTGCGCTGCTCACCCAACTCACTGACAAATTTATGTTCTTAAGCGCAATAATTTTTCAAACGGGGTAATTATTTTTGGAAGCATTAAATACAAAGAAAAGAAAAATGACCTAGTAATTAGCTGGAGAGAAGAGAACATCACTGCTTAGAAGATTCCTCCCTCAGTATTACGGGGCTGCCAGCCACAAGCAGACCCATCCAGTGAGCCCAGATTACCTTGGGAGATTATGAAACATCCCCCTACAGGGGCTTAAACTCACCTTGGGTATCCCTGGAGAATGGAAGGGAAACGTGGGCTAGGTCAGTCTCTCCAAATCCCTATTTTTTCCAGGATTTTACAGAGACTTTGACATGTATCCCCCTGGATAAAACATGATTTTGGATTTTGCCAGGGCCCAGGAAGGCCACGGGATGCAGCTGGTGGAGCAGCAGTCCCCATGCCCCAGCACACACATTCTGTGCATTAGTAATTTGGGGAGACCCACACACCTGGGTGTGAGGCCCATCAAGCAATTACAAGAGGACTGAGTCTCAATCTACTTCAGGAACAAACGCATTCCTAAAAATTCCCAAACCAAGCTTGCTGGTGCCCAGATTGCTGGGCTTAAAATAACGCATCCTATTAGAGCTTAGGAATTTTGTGTTTAGTTACTGGCTCTGTACAAATTTATAGGCTGAGCCTTGAAACTATAGAACTACCACACCATCAGCAGTTCATGAGAAGAGGCTTTCCTGAAGCCACCCTTCTGAATGGGAGCCCCTCATAAAGTAGTCAGTGGGAAACACCATGGGAAAAAGCCCCAAACCTTCTCTTTTAAAACTCTTTACCGGTGAACAGAGGCAGGAAAATAGCTTTGCTTACGAGATTTTAAAGCATAAATTCTCTTCTTAATTCCATAACATTTGAATTTGTTACTTATGAGACTAGCAGGCCAGCAGTTTGAGCAATGGCTTCCCACACACAAGGCTCAGCAGCAGTGATCGAGCCTGGCCCTGAGTAACTCAAGGAACCAGGTCCTTGCATGGCTGCTGCAGGACTCACGGCAGCTATGGACAGGTGGAGGAGCTGATGGTACCCGAGATACACAAAGGCTCAGGAAAGCTCCTTTCCTCCACACAGCCTTCACTTCTCTGCAATCTTCTAAGAGAAGTATACGAGGGATTGCTTTCCTGCCTCGTAAGAATAAATTAATTAATAAAGCCTCACAATATTGTTACAGTGAGAGGCGTTTCATTAAATAAACAGATACTTTAGAGCCCGTCAACCAGAAACTCCTGACATCCAAAGAGAGGAGAGCCAAATAAGGCAGCAGGTGCCAACATGGCTGTGTTTCTCCTATGAAGTTAATAACGCAGTTCTACTTCTCTCCTCCATTTAGCCCCTAGGCTGTCGTAGTGGTTTCATAGGATCCTCTTAACATCATTTGAACAGCCAAAGGACAGACAGGAGCTGGCAAATAAACACTTCCCTACGCTTCTACATGTGAGACACTTCATAAAACCTTCACATCTGAGTTTACCTCAAGGGCATCACATACTTTGCAATTTAGATAAGTTATTATGCCCATCATTTGCTGAGCTCAGTGGAATGCCTGTTTCATAAATCTGAAAACAGAGCAAACATGGATGAGTGAATAAAAGAACAGATGTAACTTACGTAAGGATAAATATATAACAAAAACTGCACTGATATATGTGAATATGAAATGAAGTAAAATTAGCCTAACATTATATAATATTTTAGGCAGGCACAGAGATTCTCAGCAGTTGACCTCTGCTTACTACACCTCTGCCTTCTGCAGCAGCAGGGGAACACTATGATGACCTGTGCTCTTCCGTTGACGTTATCTCTTAATTGAAAACCAAGCCATGGAGAAGGGCCATGGACTTGCTGGGAGTTCGGTCAGCCAGAGGAGCAAGGAGGGAGACTCACACAGTGCTGATGGAAAGCAGACATGTTACTGAGCAGTACTTTGCTGGCTGCTGCAGCAGCAGTTGGGTGCATGTGACTTTGTAAGTTTCATTTCAGAAATGCACAGATCCGCTGTGAAAAGGGATGGGAGGAAGCAAAGAATGGCAAAGGATAGGAAAAGCACATTTTCAGGACCAGGAGTGGAATTCTAATGTGCAACGTGTAATAAGGAGAGGAAAGCGCAAACAGAAGAGGAAAATAATGTTAGTGGCACTGATATGAATAGACTGAAAGCGAAGGAAACAAAAAGCAGGGCAAGCAGGTAGATGTGCTAAATTTTGATTAGAGTTGACCAAAGATTGGCTTCATGCTAAGATTAGAGAAAATGTACTAAAATGTTCTGTAAAGGAAGAACTCAGAATTAGCTACAGCCTGGAAAGGCACTAGAAGTAACTATGGCAAAGAGGTTTTTAACCTGGCACTGAGAGAAGTTTTCAAACCAGGCAGAGAAAGTCAGGAGAGTGTGTGAATAGAAAACGAGATCTTCCCCGCTGAATGTGAGGCGATACAAAGGAAACGTCGACAAGCAAAGTCCCGTTAATAAACGCAGCGCCATTGTGGGGACAATAAACGTGTGATGACATTTGCAGAGCTATTTCTGTGAGAGATAGGTGACAATGGGGTTCCAGGAGTTAGCAGTACTCCTGGTCCCTAAATCAGTTCCTCCCCCTGTGAGCCTCTGGCTCCTTGTATCTAACCTGCAGAGAAGTAGAGGGGCCCCAACAAGGCTCTGGCGTGGACCCCAGCGATACTGGAAGGAAGGACTGCATCCTGCCTGTTTCCCACCCCCCAGACATCAGATGAGCTATGGAGGCACCACACACTAAATACCTCCCCGTCACAGCAAGGACAGCAATGCCAAATAAAACCAGGGAACGTGACTGCTAAGGAACAGAGAGCTTTTATTCAGCAAGGTTTTATTCAGCTCTGGAGCAGACATGGGAAGCTTCAGTTTGCTGTTCTACACCTGTCTGTTTTTCCAGCTAAATGAGTTGGTCTAATATCACACATCACTTATAACTCTTAGGCCATCACAGCTACAACGGAACTACTCGCAATGCTATTGGGAAAGAGCATTTTGTTACAAGAAAGGCTTTGCTCTATTCCACCAAGCCATAGGGTAAGATAAGTCACTGGGATAATTTTAAATACCAGTAAATATGGCAATTGAGCAGTAAATGTCTCAAACATCAGAATAATGTAGCTGGTTGCAGCTGCCTGGCTGTTAAATCACAGGCAATTCTGGGCATTAACAGTCCCCACGTAGGGATTTAGATAAATATTGTCCCAGCCCTTGCTAATCATGCTGTCACTTATAAATGAGCAGCCAGCTTACCTGCTGCCCTCTGCTAGAGAAGGTCTCCAGCCCTATAAACACTTTTGCTACTGGGTATTGTTACTGCTGTGAAAAACAGTACAAGTCAACAGGACGGCTGACGGCAAACACCGCGCTGGGCAGCGGCTTCAGGAGAGCCGGTAAAGCACCAAAGAGCCATCTCCATTGTAAGGCGCTTAACAAGCATCATTCATTACCAATATCAGTATTGTTTTATTCAGTTCCTCATCATCTGCTTTTAGCCTTGGAGCTTTGCTAACGTGTCAACAACGTGTTAAGCTTTCAGCGTTCCACTGAACTCATCCCGACACAAGTTAAATGTGCACCCACATCTAAAGCCATCATCCAAACCTTTCTTCCAGCTGACCCTACAGGAAGGCACAGGTCGGGATTTCATTTCTGTTAAAGATATTGGTAGCTTTTCCTCAAGCACATTCTCAGCTTTTCCTCCACCCTCCCTACAGTTACCCCCGCTTGCTCTTCAGCCCTTCAAGTTCCACTCCTTTGGCCCCATTCACTCCCAAGAGCCCTTTATGAAGCAGCTCTGGGAGACAAAGGAATGCTGAAAGGTTCTCATGCTTGAAGGCAGCTCATTTGCCTTCTATTACCAATAGCTCCCGAGCAACAAAAACAGGCTCTGTAATACCAGAAGATCCGTTTTGCCATTGCCATTATTTATAGTCCCCACATACACTATAATTAGCGCCCATCTCCTCTTTCAGACTGACTCCCCCAGTTTGTATCAGGATTTAAGAAGTTTGTGAGTTTAGGCAGTTAAGAGACCATATACACACACATCCAGGTAACACATACCTTTACAATTTTACAGTTTACAGAGTCTGCTTGCTGCATATCCATCTACATTCTTTTCTAAATAGTCATTTTCCTACATGAGTTTGTCCTTGTGGGATCTTGGCTCTTTCATTCATGCTGCTCTCAACTCTTCAGCAGCCACTATTGCTGATATTTTGTATTTCTATTCAGATTCATGCCAATATTTTACAAAACACAAGCTAGCTGGCAACGAGAGAAGCTCCCCCCCTTTTTGGATAAGTCATGAAGCTTCCTTTGGACCATCAGTGAGCCATCGACCACGGACATCTGTTCCTTGGAACAGTCCCCTCACAGCAAAGGTTGACAAGTTTCATGACATCTGTGGCCCATCAGGACTTGGACAAAGGCACCCTGCATGATGGATAGTATCTGCGTGTGCTCTCTTCGTAGCTAGCACATATCACGTAATTGGGAGCCACAGGTGGGATGCCTTATCCCAATGAGCACACACGAAGGGCAAAGAATTTACAAGCATTTTGCATACATCAGGGCAAAAGTAGATGCATCTGGGCAAATTGAGAAGTGACCGATTGGGTGTAGGCAGAAAAGCAGTAGGTGCTTCAGAAAAAGAGGTGGGAACACCCCCCAGAGTCTTACTTTGCAGAGCAGGTTGGTCTCAATGTCCCCCTGAAGTCCCTTACAATGAAATCTGATGGCCAGCAAGACCATCAGCTCCATCCTGGACAACACCTGCAGAAAGGCAGGATCAGAAATATTTTTGTGTGCATTGTTCCTTATCTCTGTGTAACATCACTGTCAAAACCTCCCACAGGTCTGGATCAGACCGTAACCCAAAGGGAACCCACCTTGCCTTGTGTGAAGAGCCCCTCCGCAGTCCAGCCCCCAGATCTGTATTTTCCCTGCAGCCACAAACTGCACAAGATCAGCATTCCAAAATACAAGTATTGACAGATTCGGCTCAGTCTCTGAGAACAATGTAATTCCATTCCAGCTAAGAGTGAGCTGATCACCTCAGCACCTGCACAGACCACGGATCTCTTTCTTTCTCAGCAAACCCTGAGCTGAGCAGACTAATGGACTTGTAGTGCATCCAGGTACTTCTGCTGCACTAATTATGCTTTTCACCTTCTCACCCTGCACCAGAACAAAACTGCCTCAAAGTGCAGCACCAAGGAAAGGCAGGCACTACTCCTCACATCCAGCCGATGAATGACAGAGCAGAGAACTGCTTCTGAGGCAATGTCAGCAGTGAATGCCCCGCTGTGAGCCAAGTCCTGCAGGGCTCTTCACGTGGTGGCCTTCAGCAGTGCGTCAGCCCATCCAGTGGCCCTTCTGCCTACAGGAAGACTGAAGGGTTCGGCTGCATAACCCTGGGGCCGGGGCTCAGCAGCAGCTGGGGTCAGCTCTTGCTGTGCTTAGGGTCAGGCACAAGCCTTTTCCAACCCCACGTCCCTACGCTCCTCACGTTTGGGCTGGCAGTGACATATGCCATTCTCTATACCCCTATCCACGCAGATTCCTTTTATTGGAGAAAAAAAGAGAAAAAAATGAAGCTATCAATTTTCAAAATTTGCATGTCCAACGAGAGCCCCAAAGGTGGCTCACCACAGCCCAACAGCAGAAGAGTGGGCACGGGGAGGCTTTAAATCAAGGCAAAAAGGCAGAACATAATGCTTCCAATTTGCTTTCTTAAAATGAAATGTGCAAGCTAAAAAGTCATGAATAAGCACTACTGAACACTGCAGCCACCAAAAAGACATTTTTAAGCCATTCCCCCCCCCTCCTTTATCTTGTCAAGAGACTGTATTTTCATTGTGTTTGTATGGTAATTTAAATCATGCCAGGGCTCAGAGCATACAGTGTAATTGTAAGTCAGTGAGGGTTTGAATGTCATCACTGCTGTGCAAATAACATCATCAGCTCATCAGCTGTGTCAGTAGCATTGCAATTATGTAAGCAACTATTATTTCCACCCCTGATATGCCATATTAGGGCTGATTTTGGGGGCTGGAGTTGACAGGTATTCTATAAAATATGAGAAGCGTACAGCAGCACGGAGCTGTGGAATTAACACCACTGCACCCAGGGCTCTGGGGTGGTGTCCCTGCCACTGGAAGGTCCTAAAGGGGCTGCAGGGACATTGCTCCTTCCCTGGTGTCTCCCTGGGATCAATTTCCCTTCCTCTTAACACCCTTTGTGCTCACTTGAACGCAAGCTCTACTCCCAAAATCTAACAGATTCCTTATAATCACAGAAGAAAGTTACGGAGATGCTTTAATTTGGTCTGTTGCAGAACAGCCTTGAGGGTTTGGTTGTTTTAATGTGGCTGAGCCCCTGGACTGGTGCTTGGCACGAAGCGATTTGTCTTTCTCAGACTTCTGCCTGCTTCTGGCAGATCAATGATGTCCTGAGCTTTTATTTCAGCATCTTAAAAATGAGCCTGGCATAATGATTCCTTCCCTAATCCGCTGCGTGCTCATGCCGTGAGCAGCAGAGCCAGCCCTGAGCTCAGCATGCTCCTGCTGTAAGGGACCCCATGGCACCCGAGGAGCAAACCCATCAACGAGTGCCCACCAGGTGCCCCAGCACAGGACAGAGCTTCGTGGGGAGAAGGAGGCAGAGCTCCTGCCCCAAACTCTGTGCCCTTGGTTCCCTGAGGGGCAGGAAGAATTGCCCACGAGCTCCTCTGCTTGCTCAGTTTGCCTCAATATGTGAATAAACACAATAACGGGCCCCACTCGGAGGAATCCACAGGCAGCTGCTCAGCCTGGTGACTAAAGGAGCAATGCTCCACTGAATGCGTGTCAGGATGATAGATTAGGACTTTTTTAAAAAAAAAAAAAAAAAAAGATTGCAGCTTAAAATGCAATTGGAAGATTGATTCTTTAGATCCTCACATTATATAAGGTCTAAGTCTTGAGTATAACTCAGTGCGGAGGGAGAGGGCTCTCATCTTCCCCATACAGAAATAATGCACATCACAAAGGCTGACACAGGGCTTGGACAGAGGGAAGGCATGGAGAGAGATACCACGGAGCTCTGGATGCTGTCCTACAGACTACCTGCACACAGCACTATTTAGATGTACTGTGGGCTATGAAAAGCCATTTTTGGTTTTGAAATCACCCCTGCAAGCTATCTGAATGCACCCTTTATTAGAATAATTATGTTTTTATTTGGAGGGACAGTGAGGTCATCTATTCTTTTACAGTATTCTCTAGTGAATTATATTTCATGGGAAAACATATTTATTCAGAACTTCATTTTGATTTAATAGAAAAATTGTTCATGCCATGGCACTGCAGAATACTCATTTTTCTCCATGTGTTGATTTTTGGCATATAAATGCCAGAAGCTTCTGTTCTCTTCCCTTATCAAGAGAGACTTGCCTGAGATTAATTTCCTCATCATCCTTTCCTTTTAAAGTGGCTGTTTCTCAATGCCATTTAAAGACAGAGTTGTGATAAATTCCTGTATTCAGTGCGCAGATTTCAATGAAAGGAGTCTATTCCACAGTAGTGGAGTAATTGAATCCAAATGGAAAGGGACAAAAAAATTTATGAAATCATGTTCCGTTACTGCAGCCCATTGTGCAGGGGTGCCGTCACGGGCTTTTCTTTCCAATGACAATTAGTTCTGAAATAAACTAGCTGCAAAAGTTTCTAATGCTTTCCTATAGGGGACGGGACACGAATCCAGCAGTTCTTTGTAATTGCAGATTGCAATAATCGAGGACTTCATATACCAAGTGGAAGACAGTTACTTAAGGAACAGAAAGCAGAGAGTGACAAGGAGGGAGAAGACGAGAGTGAAGAGGCTTGAAAGTACAGAGCAACCCTAGAGCCCAGGAAGCAGAGCACCCTCCCTCAGCCCTACAGACACGGCCATGAGGAAATGAACGCTGGAGATACGTGACAGAGAGGTCAGCAAAGCCACCGTTCTGCTTAATGAGCCTTTCTCTCACCGTGGGGTATCTTCAGCGAGACCCTCCCGCACTTCATTAGCCCCAGGTGGCTGGAATAAATGTCCAGGTGAGGCTTGTCTTACACTGCCTTGTTGGTTTGACCAGGAGCACCCAGCAGTGCATCATCCTCTCTGCAGCCGTGAGGGAAAAGCTGGGGAGGGCTTGCAGTGCTCTGCACACACACATGTGGCTCCAGAGAAGTGACTGGGGTTTGGGGTTCTATCTCAGCTACCTGCTGCCTTAGGCAGCGCCTCTCATCCTGGGATGGGGCCATGCAGCACTGAGATGGCAGAAGGCCAAAGGGCCTGAAATTTAGAGGGAAACCCCCTATGGGTTTTCTGACCTGGGAATAGGCTGCAGCCACACCCTGTAAAATCCTCCTGGCTCGACTGTCATCCAAAGAGCACTGAGAAGAGGAATCCCCCCCATCCTTAGCAAAAAGGAACTGGGCCTCACAGTGTCCCCTCCCCAGGGCAGTGCTCTGCACTGCAGATGTTGGCACTGTCTGAAGGTGGTGAGCAGGACCCTGCACCCCACAGCTGCAGTGAGAACGGGGGCACGAGGCACAACACGCAACAAAAAAACAGCCCAACAGCACCCGTGGTTAGAAACATGGAGCCCTTTGCTCTAGTCTGTGCCCTAAGGGTGAGTTTTCTCTGTTAGTCAATAACTTTAGATTTTATCTACTAGAAGACCCACTTTCCAGAGATCACCTTAGGCGATGCCCGACTAGCATCCTGCACGATGCACGCACGTGTTTACTTGGTAAGAAAATATCCTCACCCTATAAAAATGGGATTCAGTTCCTTACAAATTTTCATTCAAAGGTGACTTTAAAACAAAAAGAGAGGAAAAAATCCACTTCCCAGCACTAAGATTTAATTAGAAATCCAGGACCTCAAAGGTGTTTAGCCACTTAATTCCCATCATCTATTTATCACAGATGGGAGTTTAAATCCTGCAGACTTTAGCAGCTACAGATCATCTTCCTGGGCTCCCATAAAAGATTTTTTAAAACTAAGAAAGGGCCTGCAAAAGCTTTAATGGCCCTTTGTTCGTTGCTAACAGGGTAAGTATAAAATCTTTTTGAGAAAATCTGAGCTAGCTTGAGCTCCTTAAACACGTGGGACGCAGAAAGGAAGAATTATTGCCCTTTAGAGACAGCATTATTTTGCTATGAAGTTGGTTTTGTCAGATGAAGTTTTATGACACATGGTGGCAATCATCCATCTTTGATGAGCAGACACACATTAAATCAGAAAGACTGCTCCCCACGGATCATCAAGTCACAGCCAACACAGAGTTTGGTAAATCATGAGGCTCTTAAGCAAATATTCTTAATTTATGTAAACTAGCTTACAATTATACAATATTTTATGCAAAATCATGTATTTTTTAACTTAAAATGATGAAAAAGAAGTGCAATGAAAATAAGTGATCTTTGGGAGGGGAACAAAGAAGCAACTCTGCCAGCGAGAGAACAGTTGTCTGTGCACCATGGGAAAGGCGGCCTTAGTGCACCGAGAGACGCCCAGGCTCACTGCAGGGCTCCGTGAGAACCCCAGAGCTGAGACAACATGCAACAATTCACTTTCAGATACCTGATATTCAGGTAGGGCAGAAAAAAACTGAGCTGCAGATCGATTCATCACTGAGAGAGGGAAGCCGTTGCCCAAATCAATCTGTTAGGTGTCTGAAACATCTGGGCCAACAGCTGGCTGCAGTGCCCTTTGGCCTCCGGAAAGCCACAGAGTTGTCAGAAGAAATCGTCTGTGAAACAGCAAAAGGGAATATGAAAGGAGCCTCTGTCATGGGGAGGGGAGTTGCTGCTTCCCAAAAACACCCACCTGCAATGCACAGATGCCCAGGCCCAAATCCACATGCACATTTCACTCAGTGCTCTGAGAGCCAGCTTCACCTCTTGAACACACTTCATTTTGGCTGAAGGGTGAGGAAGGAGGGCTGGGGTACGGGGCTGGCTCTGATGCTTCGTGCAGTGCAGCTTCCAAAGCATGAGAATCGCAAGGCTCACCTACAAATTTGTGATAATCATAATATTTCATGTGACTTTTGAAGAATTGCAGGCTGTGTTATAATGATTCCACGCCCTGTTAGGGGGATTTCTGTAGAGTGATGATATATATATACCATGATACGTACACCATGGCTCCCCTCATTCAGAAAATGTCATCACAAGTTGGGTTTGACTCCTCACCCTCCTTTTCAGCCTTGCACACAAGGACAAAGCTAAGACCACTCCCCAGGAGCTCCAGTTTCAGGCCACTTCTGTTTCAAAGACTAGTTTCCAGATGAATGATGGGCATTTGTTTTCCTCCATCACATCATTTTTTTGGTCACAAAAATGATTTATCTGTCGACAGCCAGGTTCACTGGCCTCAGGCAACTTTTGTCAGTTGAAACCACTCGATGAAAAGCAAAGAACACTACACCAATCTAAAGAGGAAAAATAAAGTATAAATATCCTTTCCCCAAGACTGCCTCGTAAGTCTTTTGTTTGCTGTTGCAATCCTCGCTTCCTTGTAAACGCCAGAATTTCTGTGCCAAGCCCTAGAAGGGACAGTGAGCACGAGCAGAGTGAGCTCCTCCAGCTGCTGGGGATCTCTCTGCTGTTTGGCCACAACACTGATTGCGACTCGCAGAAGGTTCAGGGTTTGGTCTTAAACATATTTCACTTTAACTGTTTGTGAAGTCTCTTCTGTCAAAGGGTGCGGTAAAAAGACTTGAAAAATCCAAGGTTGTGATCTGAAGAGAATGGGTGCACAGCTAAAAAAATAAATTTAATCCATCACCAGTGGAAAAAGACACCACTGGTAAAGACTAAACTAGAAGATACACGAACAGCATCCGCTGCTAGGCCTTACATTAGCAGTCTGCTGTTGCTGCTCTCCCTTTATCTCAATGATAACACTCAAAGCAATTCGGAGTGCCTCAGCCATGCTCCTGCCTCTGCAAGTACCCTCCTCCAACTCCATGCCACACCAAAAATGAAGGAGAACAGAACATTGCATCCAGTTTTCCTTGAAATCTGACTATACAGACTGCAAACACCTGAGAACAAGGAATGTCTTACAGCCCAGCCTAGGTGTTCCCTCTACATACATATGGTAATTCCACCATATTAACACCTTCAAACCAAACACCATTCAAGAAGTCTAATGCTAAGAAGCCTATAAATCATTAGTTTAGCAATACAGCAGACACAGGAGGGACATCAGGAACCACACTACTTCCAAGACATAGCTTGTGGCTAAAATTAGAATATGTGTACGTATATATCTATACGCACACAGTATCGTACTCACAGCCCAACCGAGGATCATGCAAATGCAGGCTGTTCCTTATTCGGGGTCTAGATGTGCTCGTACATCTTTAATCCCAAAGGACAGGACAACAGCAGGCCGCAGTTTTACATTTCCCCAATTGAACTACAATCGTCACAAGAGCCAATTTCACGTTGGCTGTTTCTTGCTCTTGTTGCAATTCATCACGGGGAGACATGAGATCTAAGATACCCCGGCCAGGCACAGTCCATGAATAATACAGCGCGTTGCTTCGACCTTTTCAGTTTGCTTTGTAGTGCGATTGGCCAACAGTTCCTGTCCTCCCCTGTTAACCACCCCATTAACCTGGGAGGAAAAGGTGGAACGGACTGACAATTAGCCAGCAGAATACTAAAAAGGTTAACGCTGAAGCGCACGGCCCTGGCTTTCTTGAGCTTTAATGGGTATTAAGATTCTTTCCTTTCTCAAAGTCTGCAATGAAAAAAAATAAGGAACCGCACAAGATGAACCTTTGTTCTCATTTCAGATTATAATCATGTAGTTCCTTTCAGATGTCACACTTGGATGATTCTGGTTTATGCGTGAATAAACTGAGAAGAATGTTTATTTTTACCCCTCTCAATATGGAGAATATTCAATTAGAGCAGTGAACTTTCTCTTTGAAGCTGGTCATTCTCAAGTACAGCAGAACCAGAGCAAGCGGAGGCGATGGCTCCACGCAGCAGCTGCCTCCCAACGATGCTGCAGCCCCGGTGCTTCCAGAGAGGGAACGGGGGAATTTTCCTATCCTGGGGCTGACAGTGCACGGAGCTGTGTCCCAGGATTCCCCAGGACCGCCAGTGTTGCAGACCTTCCGTTTCGAGGCACATGCAGAGAGCAAGGCACAGCAATTCTCCTTGAAGTTTTGGAAGCACCAGGTGAAAGCAGCTGTCCCATTTCCCCAAGTTTTCCATACAGCTTTGTAAAAATAATCCAATTTTTTTTTTTAAAGATCACGCTGTTACGAACAACAGTTGTGTATGTCAGTATCAGAAAACATTTACAGAAGACTTATAGTCCGAAAACTCAACATTTCACATGGTTTCAACATTTCACATGGGCTCCCTTGCTCATAAAGATTTCCTGGAGGTTACTGTGCCTGCCCGGCCACGCTGACCTGGGCTCGATTGTTTGTCAGACTGCCACATCCTCGACTTGGCACAATTGCCTGCCTCGGAGTTGCTATTAATGCAATGATGTTAAACACTTCAGATGGGAAGGTGGGGGCAGCGAGGAGGGGACGTTTCCACCACCCATTAAAACTCAGAGTTTTACATTTATGACAGGTACTCACTGCAATAATGCAGAGGGGTTTTTTTTTTTAGTATCTCACACTAATAATATAATCTCTATTTTGCTTAAGGTGAACTGTGATATTCAGACAGGAAGAATTACTAACAAAGGAAAGAAAGCATTAAATTACAAAAATGACTTTTGTGGTTACTCTCTGTAATGCATTTTAAGTCCAGAAGGGACCATCGTGATCACCTATACGCCAAGAATTTTTATACTACACCTTTTGATATATGGGATCTCAAGTACCACACCATTTCTTTTTAACATTGCTCTTGAGCATTATCTTTGATGGACTTTTACAAACTACGTACAGAAATATTCACACACTTAGGGACATGCTCACAAACTAAGAGATGAAAGCAGCACAATTTTCTTTCAGGGATACAGTGGTTCTTTTTAGGATAAAAGTTTTATTGTATTTTCGGAACAACGTTAGTGACTGAAATAAGCACAAAAAAGTTTATTAGGCCAAAGCATCTTTACCATGTTGGTCTGAAAAGAGCTGTAGCAATGTTAACGAGCCCTTACTCTTGGTTTAATGTCTGGAATAGAACTAAGTATTTCAGCATTTAGTGAGAAAAGTTATAGCAGAGTTAAGTGGTTTATTGCCTGTCCATTCCTCTGCCCTCTCCATCCAGGACTAAGGGGAAAACATCACCAGAAGCACTCCCAGCCTCAACAGCTCGTTTTTACAGTTCCCTATCACAAGTTAAAACATATCACTGATTAGGAGAGTCGTAAGACTGTCAAGAAACAGATTAAACTCTGGGTATGTTGAATAGAAAAGACAAATGAAGAGAAAGGAAAAGAAAGACAATCCATTCCCACGTTTGCTCTCGTGTTTGGGTGACCCGGAGAGTACCTGTGGCAGCGAATGAATTGTCCCCTTCTGCAGATAAAGGACTAAAAAGCTTATTGCTCTTTGTGCTCGCTAAATGAGTGCTGAGGCAATCCATAAGAGAAAGGAGTGCCAGGAAACATGCTGAGTTGTTATACTGCCTTCAACAGTTTCTCTCCAAAGCCTCTTTTATAAGCAACACAGCAGTAACTTTATTTTTGAAATATATTTATCCTCCACTATTGTTAAGCGTGCCCTAAGAATCTTTGTTTTCCAGAGGGATGAGACCATCAGCTTCCACATATCAACAAACCAGAAGAAAAAGCTTTTCTGTTAGGATAGGGAGTGTCACTTGTTATGGGGGTAAAAGCTGGAAGTGCAAAGAGCTGAATTCCGCCATTTAATTAGTAATCAGCAATGATCTGTCAGTCAGCACTACTGTAATTCATGAACTGTTAAGCCAAAGCAGAAATGGTAAGTAATTAGGCTGTATCCATTAGAGCTTCACTAGCGCTCGCTGGTACAGCTAGGGTTTCAATCTGAGGAAGAAATGGATGTGTGAAACTCCTTAATATATTCAGCTTTTTAATTAGCAATCAGTGCTGATTTGCCAGCCATACCCAACTCTAATGCACGAGCCATCGAAACACAGGGAAAAGACATATTTTCAAAATCAGTTATGCTCATATTTACATTCCCTCCAGGCTGAAACACTGGAGAAACCACTGAAATATCGTCTCTGCCGTCATAGAGCAGCAGAAAGCACGTAGGAGCTTACAATCCAGGATAGCCAATAAATTACTGACTGTTTGGGTAAAGACAGAAGTTGAATATTTATGAGCACATCAGTGCTGAGAGGTACTCAGTATCTCCAAACACTGACAAACAAACATTACCATTTTTAACTGTACGTGAAACAAAACATCCAAGAGCCCAGGTAACACAATTTATATTCCAGTCGATCCTATTTGAGAAGAATCCATACACAGATTGATGGTGTGCTTACCAGGCTGCTGTGCTGTCCTCCATCTCTGGACGGGGAAGGTGGTGGTGGGAGAGAGATGGGAGGAAGTCATCCTTTGTCCGATGCACGCAGGAACCAGGGAAACACGTGCTGCCTTCGCTGGGGAAGCAGAATGCAGCCCGCTCCTGGGCTGTGGTGGGCACAACTTCACCTTGCCCTAAAATGAGCTGGGCTCTGCCGAGCTCCTGGTAAACAGAGCACCAAGGCTGGGTTCTCCATTTTCCAGCACAAAGCCAAAACCACCTTCTTCCTCGCTTGGCCTCAAAGCGACACAGGTGCTGGAGGGAGAGGGGTAAACGAGGGGTAGAAAGGCTCTCCTCTTCCAACCAATGTTCCAACCAATGCTTACATTAACATCAGAACTTTAATTCCTTAACTTCCCAATATGAAGCCTCTGCATTAGGCTCCCATAGCTCTCCCTATATAGGATAAAAATAAAAGAACACTTCACATCTCTTTCTAAGCATTTAGTGACTATAGATAGATACGTATATATATATTTTCAACATCAGAGGATAGCTCCCACTATAGTCAGACTCTAAAATTAGAGTCAGCATATGAAACAGCTGATAAAAGCACCAAGACAGCTTAAACCAATTGCAATTTGCAGGTAGAGTTTGCAATTTGCACTCCCAACTGCCTGACCTGGGCATACAATGGCACTGTTGTGTTTGCATAGAGGCCCTGACAGAACACTGTGCCAGCTGGAAGTTCAGCCCTAAGTAGTGGTTAGTTCTTATCTAGAAATGACTTTTGTTTGCCTAACGTCTGACAGTGTTAAATCTATTTCACTAGATGTTTAATTAGTTTGTTTTCATGGTGTTCTCATTTCCATTTTAGCTTTTGTAACTGATGGGAGAGAGCAGGTTTCTGGCTCTGCACTTAGAAAGCAGTCCCAAGGCAAAGAACGTGGCATCCGTTTGCCTTCGCCTTTCCAATGTCAGCTGCGTGGAGCATTCAGCCAACGTTTTAAGCTCTCAACAGCTTTTGTGCTTTTAAAGTACGTTCTAGCTCGCCCCTGTTTTGTCTCTGATGGCTGGCTTTCAGAGATTGTAAACAACCATCTCACAGCGGAGTTTTCAGTTCCTATTTTTGAAACAGCAACTATTTTTCTGCAAAATACAGGTCAAGCCGTCCTGTTGAATCTGCAACACATTCAGAAACAGGTGCTCTCCAGCAGCTGTAATCTCCCTACCTCTTCTCTTTGAACAAAAACCTATAAAAGATTAATTATCATAGTCCATAAATGCTTTAATAGCTTTCAGTGAGCGTGTGTTTATGAATTATAGGTACGGCTCTGTGAAAGGCTGGGCTGCACAAGCACAGGCTAAGCTAAGGAGGTTCCCATGATTCAGTTACCAGCTGAACAAGAGCTCAGTCCCAGCCTGTGTTCCAGACCTCCTGCAGGCTCTTGGCCAGCTGCTGGCTTCTGTAGTGTCTCAGTGGGGGAGTTTTTCTGATATATATATACATATATTTTTTAAGCAAGCAAACGTTTTTTTCCTTACCTACCACCTGGCCCAAGTAGAAGTGTTAGCCTACTCACCCCCTCCAAAGCACCATCCCATAACAACCCAGGCTTCTTAACCGCTGTTTACAGTACAAAATTCTGAGCACTATCCCATATTTTAACTATCAAAGACAGGCTGATAGCACAAACCATGACTGTGCCACAATGCTGAGGAGCGTGCTTGAGTAAACTCCACAGCAACATACACGTAACACGCTGCTCCAAGGAATTCTCTTCTTTGAGCACTACTACCCAGAACTTCAAGATACACACGCCAATGGGTAAGACAGCAAACACACTGCTAGAGAACTGTTTGCTTTGAGTTTGGATGGACAGCTCTGCCAGTGAGGCACTGCCACAGCACAGCACCCACTGCACAGCTCCTGGTACTCTGGAGCACTTCTCTGACATAGAAAGCTCTCATCCAACTCTAAATCCCATTCTGTTATGAACCCAAAGTTTCTTAGTGCTCTGTGTCAGCTGTAAAACAAACAAGAACACTGTTACTTACTTTAGACCCCCACGGAGCCCTGCTCATTCTGATCATAGTGGACATTAATAAAATCTGTTACCTGATGGGTAGAGATAGCCAGTTTCGTACTCAACTCACTAGTAGTTCCCCCACTGCTAGCAAAATTCCACCATCATGCATGACAACTCCTTACTAAATTCAATCAGATAACTACTACTATTTTTCCTCCTGTATCCAAAAGACTTGTTACATTGCTCTGGGTAACGAGATCAATAAAAAGTTGCCAAATCGGCAAAAGTGTGAGTTATTACCCATCAGCTTGTTATTTTAAATCAAAATCTCACCGTTCTCACATCTGTCTCACTGGAAAACTTCTGCTCCTCTTACATTCAATATTCAAAAAGCAGTTAGGAGCTTTCAGCAAGATCCTGAGATACAGCAGCAGTGGCTGCTCTTGCCAGTTTGGGACCAAAGGTACTGTAGCAGCAGTTAACTGAAGGCACGTCACCTTGGAGCAGAGTGCAGTCAAAGAGCAGTATGCAGAGCTAAGGAATACTGTGCTTTAAAACATTGAATGATAACAGTGAGACTGAGCTGCCACATTTTTCCTCTTAGCCATAAGGAAAGGCTTTTCTTCAGACTTATGTCAAATTTCATTTTGAGTTAACAGGTTAAGATAATGATGCATCCAGAATGCAAGAGGGTAGATTCACACCGAAAGCAAGCATAATTCTAGTTCTCTTCTACATGTTAGCAATTCTGAGCAGAACTAGTTCCTCCATTAGGAATTTACAGGCCACAAAGGGCACGACTCATCACTCTGACCAATCATCTTCCATTCATTTTGCAGCCACAGAGCTGTGCAATCGTGGTATGATAAGGCAACAATTAGCATAAGAGGTTTGATTGGTTTTGAGTGCAAACCAATGTCAACTTGACATTGGAGCCAAATACATATAATTTGGAAATTAAAGATGATTGAAGGAACGATAGGTTGATATCATGAGTCTGCATGGGGAGGTGGCACAACCAACAGATGCATGGAAAACCTGCAGACTGCTATTTTCAGGTTTTACTTTTTGCAGCATAGACCAATGGTTTTACAGATGCTACTATCACCGATTCAGATCTCTCTTCTCCCCCATAAACCAGTGAGAACAGACTTCTGGGTAGTATGTCTTCAGATCAAGAGGACTACAACAATGGAAAGGCAAAGAACTTTATTGCACAAACTGAAGTCAAAAAAAGTACTGTAACTAACTCACTTCTTACCTTACTTCAGCTTCTTAAGGTGCAAGCATTTGCTTGAAGCAGGCTGCAGAATATAGCAAAAGATGTTCTTGTGGTATACCATAGCACGAAGCAATAAAACATAACGCTGTTATTCCAACAGGAACATCAATAACCAAGTATTATGCATATGTTGCACCTTCCCATGCATAGTACCAACCCACTAGCTGTTGCATATCTGGCACACAGTACCACTTGCACAATCACTTTGTTGGAGCTCACAAAATCTCGCATAGGCAGGACTACATCCTATCCCAGCTACCTCTCCTTTCCCGAGGAGCAGAGCCACAACTCAGGCAGAAACACAAGAGAAAAGTAAAAGGGAAAGGTGATTTTATAACAATTTAGAGCATTTAATTTTGAAACGACAGCAGTCTTCACACGTAGGCTCAGGCAGGAGGTTATCTAGCAAGGACTATTTCACAAATTAGCAGCAGCACCACCTCCTGCATTCACACACTAATTACATCAAGTTTTGCAATGCAAAAGTAGACCTTATGACAAAGCTGCATCTACAACTATGTTGTGGAAAAGGGCATTTTAAGTTGAAGATAAGAACAACAACAGGTGCACAAGTTAGAGTGCAGAAATTTTGCAATGGCTTGTTTATCTGGTATCTACCAGACTGAAGCTGCCCCTGCAAAAACAACAGAAGCCACCTCTGTGGTTATTTTTAACATAGCATTTATTGACTGGTTTCTTTCTAGATATACTTTATTACACAAAGTCCAGTGCACATTTAGTTCAGATGTTTGCTTTGAATGGATAAGGCCAAAACACCCATGGAGATTATGTATATAAAATATCCAGTGAAAGGTAGAATGGCAAACAGAGAAATAAAAAGGTTCAGTTCTGGCAGATTCAGACCTACCAAGTTGTATACTTGATTAAAAGTAGCTATATAATTAATCGGAACATTTACAGGGTAGAACCCAACACAACGTTTTCTATGCAAAAAGAAAGTGGACTTTCATAAAAGCTTGTTTAGCAAAGCCACAAGCAGTGTTATTTTAAGCAGTTTATTTACATTGCTTAAATTGGCACAAAATATAAAAACAGTTTACAGTGAGATTCAGAAACATCACTAATTACATATAGACAAGACAGGACACTGGCGGTTAAGAAGCCAGAAATTGAGTACTCCTGCTAATACAGGCAGTTAAACCATTAATGAAATGCAGAAATATACATACTTAGAGGGTTCCTGAGATAGTACTGGATCATACTGACTGCTGAGAGGATACAAAGTACGGGAAGTATGGTTTTGAAGAACAAAAACACGAGGAAAAACAAATGAAAGCCTTAGGAGTACACCTGAAATCTGACACATCAAAATTAGGCCCTTAAATTACAATGTCACACCAATAATCCCATGCATTAAATAATGAGCTGTTAACCAAGGATTTGGAAATCCTGGGTTGTTTCTTTTTTGTTGTTTTTAAAACAGCCCTAAGATGTAATTACTTTTCTTGACTTTACATTTCAAATACTTCGTTTTTTTTTCCTTAATTTTTGGTGGACAACGCTAGTCATAGCCTTTAAACTTACTGTTCAAATAAATCTATTTAACATACCACTGTATTACAGTGAGGCTGCAGAAGATCATAATCAGAGAAACTCAATCCTACTTCTTTATAAACAGCTACACTGACAAAATATCAGGAATAAGCAGCTGTACAACAGGTTAACTGTCATACTCGAAAGGTCAGGTACTTCATAACGCATCTCCATTTAAGAAATCAACAATTTGAACATTAGAGTGCTCAGCCAATTGATGAAGTTAGGCAAGCATGCGAGTCATTCAAAGCAGCAATAAGTTACGTGACCATCATCGTTATTCCACAACACTTCCTTCCTTAGAGGGGGGCAGTTTCCATAAAAGAAAATGCTTCCATTATGTTGGTGAAAAAAAATTGTGCGAGGGAATACTAGGTCTTAAGCAAAGAGCAGGTTGCTTATTCCACTGATTAGCTGATCTGCATCAATACAACTAAAAACCCCTTTGTGATCAACTTAGTGTTATCTAACATTTTGCTAACCACTAAGTGGTGATGACTAAGGTACCCTTAATGTCAGTAACAGGTTGTTTGAACAGCCAGCTGTTTGTCAGTCACTACAATATGGCGTTGTACTTCCAGCCTGCTTCATATCAAGTGGGTTGTAGATCGACTTAACGTGTGACTCCTCTTTTCAAAGATTGAGGGAAGGCTGACCAAGGACGGAGAAGCCTGTTGAGGAGAGAAAAAAAAGTAGTCATTTTCTAATCAATGTCAGTAGTTCAGTAGTCATTTCGCAAGCTAGATACATGGTGTAAGGAATCTGTGAAGAAGATATTTAAGATTGGCAGCTTTTTAAGTAAGTGATTCAACATTTCCAGATTTTGAATAGCAAAGTTAAATAGCAACAAACAGTATATAAAGATTAAAGAATTTGGAATACAGATTTTTCTCGTCACTAGACCAGATATTCAGAATGCAAGAACATGTTTCTGAGGAGTGGCTGTTAAAGAAGTATTAACATACATCTTGCATCACACCTTTTGCAATAATCACCTCCTTCGAAGTTTAAGGAAGGATACATTATGATCATCTTGGAGAAACAGGAGTTCCCCTCATACCCTGCAGCTTTCTGTATTCTTTCTAGGTTTGAGCCCCAAATCAGATGCTGAACACATACTTTCTCAGCTACAGAGCGATATATATCACAATGACTTGTCAAAGCTTGCTTTGACTGTACTTGTTTATGCACAAAGTAGGCAGAAAGCAGACTTCTCTGGTGGTAGGAACATGGGCTGCTTCTAGGACTTGAGGACTTAAAGTTACGGTGAATCTCATGCATCAATATGCAGTACTAAAAATTAACCTCTTTGGATCAGATTTTACACTTTTTCCATTAATTTTATGCTTTTCAAATTAGTCCTTAAAATACTTCCACAAGCAATCTTCTGCTGCTCTGTATACCACAGCCGAGTTTTTCAACATGGTCATGGTAGGCGGCTTGCTGCAGCTGGGCAGTTCAAGAATCTTTTAAATGCCAGTACTTTGAGCAGGTAAAGACCCATAATTTCTCTAACAAGTTTGTCTTTTTTTTTTTTTTTTAAAAGCATGTCTTTGCAGTCATCAGCAATATTTGAAAGTTTAGGATTTGACTTCTCTTTATAAAGTACAAATAAGAACTTCTATATAAGGATATTTTTCATTTACTGATAGGGGAACAAAGTTAAAACCACAGGTGAAAACAGCTGTTCAAGACCACTCTGCAGTTAGGATACTAGTCCTGAGAACTGGCCAGTGCTGTCTGGACACAACTGAACTGGAACAAGAAGTAGTTCAATAATACTGAAATAACATCTGTCTTTTCAGAAAAATTTAAAAGGGTTTCTGAAAGAATTAACTTTGCATTCAGAACCGGAAATAGCAGTAGACAATGTGTGAGCGTTGACTCCAACCCAGAGCATTAGAACAAGTCAAAGGAGAACCCAACATCATTTAAAACTTGGTGGATTCTAGGTTTTACATAGTTGTACCATTTTGTCTTAAGACTGGATGCTCACTTCACACAAGGTGGGCATTAATAGCCAGGATTTGACAAACAGAACTTTCCAGCACCACCACAAGTGGTAGTGATAACAGGAATAGAATGTGACTTGTCCAAGGCACAACCATTTAATCTTTCCAGGTTGGAAGAGGTTCTCTCTTCTATAGCATTCAATAGATGACTACTTGGAGAGCCATGACACAGCACAGGTCGAGGTGTGGAATTTTGAGAGCTCTGATCAACCGAATTGGAGCGATGAACATTAACACTACATTTAACAGATCCGTTCAGGCTACATGTAGATGAAGAACGAGCAATCTACAATTAGGAAGGGGTTCAAGAGTTAGTCCAAGCATGAAGGTATCCAAGCATTTAAGTTGAATTGATTTTCCACTATATTTTTTTCTACACCAAAAAAATCCCCATACAGGCACAGTGCCTGGATTTTATTTAAATAAAACAACATCTGCATAACAGCTTTGACTCCCTGAGTGGTCTCAGACAGGTCTCCTACAGCTTTAGTTTGCTACTCAAGAACTATACTACTACCAACTTGAGGGGCTAGAAGCCAAACCTCAATTTTCCCCCCTTTAGAAACTGCTCATTCCACTAAAGCCTATCCCCATCTCTTGTGCATTATATACAGTCCCTTCTAAGCATCATCCCCAAAACTAAATTAGAAGAATAAATGCAAGATACATTTCTATTCCAACTCAACCTCGGGATTCAACCAAAGCAGCTTTATGCCAATTCTGTAGGGTGGGATATGGATTAAAAACCCCACACAGCATCAAATACAACATATGCTCTGCTTCCAAGCTGCAGCTTACTCTGAGGTCCAAGAGTTATGGGGAAAAAATGAAACAGGAAAATAGTTTTTACTACTCCATTCCTGTCATTATGAGGAAGAAATATATAAAGAAACAGAAAAATGCACGACTTGCATTTTCATGAGAAACGAGATGCAGTGCTACATCAAAATAAGGACAGAACATTAGAATTCTAAAACAACTGTTGGAGCAATCAATTGAAGGAAGAAAATCACTACAGAAAACTGGGTCATAGCCAGTTTCTTTTAACTTACTATAAACCAAGGGAGTTCACTGTGATACTTTCCCCTCCTCCCCTCTCATTAATTAGTATTTCTTCATGCTTATCTCACATGGGAGAGAGTATGGCAATCTTTGGCATGCAATTTAAGGGCCAAACACACTGAGTTCTTTGTACTAAGATCTTGATACATTTAAGCAGTAGTAGAAAGATACGCAGGAAATTTTGTTCTCAGCCTTCTGTCCTACAAACTACAGACTAAAGTAAATGTTTACTCCACATAGATTTACTTAAACACTAGAATAAAATACGATGAAAATCCACAAAATGTAGCCTGATATACTAGACTGTATTAGAAAATTGGTTTTGAGCTAATGTAGCAGAAGAGAGCTGCAATAGGCAGCCAAGCATAGCAGAAGAACCACAGTATATAGACTAATTTTATTTCTCCAGGTTTTCTTTTAAGCAGATAATTGACTTGTTTCTCTAAAAGCTCTCAGGCTGCAACATCTATAGCTTTCTACCTGTCCTTCCCAGTTTGTTTTGCAAGATGTCTATACCTCACTACTTTCATTGATATTCTCACCACGCTACTCAGAGGCCTACACCACATCTGTGTTTTGCCCAACGCTAAAAGCACAAACCAACATACAACAGTGTTGGGAGTTTCTCGCTTGCTCAGAATAGGATGCATATTCCATCTCTAACAAAAGAGGTTTTTTCCTAGTTAAATGCATAAGGCAACTCTCAGTTTCTAGTACATACTAGCAAATTTTCAGCAATTAAAGTCTTCTCATTAAGCAATTTTGCTCAGAAAATAACACATCTATGAATGTGGTTAAAAATTAATTTTTCCCTATGAATCTTGAAGTTGTTAGAATAAGATCAACATCAGACATTAGAACGACTGTGGTCTTGAGAAGGTTCCTTGTTTGGCCTGCAAGCCAAACAACTTACCGCTAACGATGACGTACTAGTCAGGCGGCTGCCTATGTAACTCTCATTAGCTGAGCTGGGACTTCTTCCTTCTGTTGCACTATGTGACATTAAAGCCCTTCGAAGAGCTCTCTTCGGTGTTTTTGAGAAAGAAAATGCTCTTGTAACCTGGGGAGTTCAACAAGCACCGTTATACACCGACAGAAATCAGGCTGTAATAGCTACCACAATAAGCTATTATTCAAGTTTAGAACATTTATATGACAGGCTCTGAACCAGAAGTGTACAGTAGCTCTTCCTTAATATGACCAAATTAAACCCAAATAAAGAAAAGACAATCTACAAGTGGTTCTGATTTTTAAGGCTTCCCACAACCCCTGCTCTTCTCACTTCTGTCCAGATACAATGACAGCATTTTGGGGGAAAAAAAAAAAAAAAGTCTGGTCAACTAGACTGCCTCACATCACTTGCATTGTGCAAGGTCAGGCCCCCTTCCTTTAAGATGCTCACAGTTCCGTCCTCAACAGCTTCCAAACTACAGTAGCCTCTACAAATTTTTCAGGAAACAGCATCATCATCCTGATCAGATTAAGACTGCTGCAAGGCTGCTGGGAAGAACAGAAAACAGTTTCCCCTTGCTGCATTATCCTTTCCCAGGTTCTTCACATTCCACAGGCTTCAGCAGAACCAGACCCAGAGCACAGCCTACATGACAGGGCAGACAGGCAGCCTTCCTCCTGCCTCCCAGACAGGCCCCCTTCACAAAGCAGGACACACCTCTTCAGTCAGTTAAGAGCAGCTAAGCCATACACAAAGGAAAGCATATAGAGGCAGGGACCACAATGCTTATCTCCTTGCAATTTTGAGGTCTATCATTAGAACATACATACTGTACACCCATTCTACTTTTGAAGGTATCCAAATTGGATAAATGCCTGCAGTTTTAAGATACCATTCAATATGCTAGAAGCATGGGGGACTGAGGTCTGTTTTTCTGTATTTACAAGTTTAAAATATTAAACTAAGTTCCATAACAGACTCAAGAATGGCTACATAGTATTTATGACCACAATACTTAAGATACTCCAGTTAAGGCACTTCAAAACTACTGTCAAAACCCCAAACACTTGCCTCCTTCTGTCTTTAAGGAGCTTATACTTCGAGTTTCATTCAGACTTTTCCTGCTATTAGTACTAAACGACACCTGAAACAGGAATATGAATGCAATCCTCTAAAATGAGCTTTCCTTTAAACCACTATCTTTGCAGTATCTTACCTTTTTCGATGTTTTCTTTATTGCCCTAGATGCTCTGCTTAAAGTACTGTCCATATCTTTAGTATTTACTTCAACTGAATCAGGATCAGCAGTATAAATAAGATTTTCCTACAGACAAAAAACAGTCTTAATATTGGTTTTACAAGCATCAGCACTTGTTAAAATATTCTCTAGTTCACAAGGTCACATTTAGAGGTTTTTAATTGCCATGTTCTTCTATTTCTCTTATCATACAGTTAAGCAGCTACTTGCATTGATGCCATTTCATGACATTAACTGCTGGTGCAATCAGTTTACAAAATTACTTTATCCACTAGCTTCATGTTTTGTTTGTTTACCCAACTTCAAGTCCAGGGCTGACCAAAGCAAAGGCAGTAGTTCTGAAGCATGTGTGGGGAGCTTCAAACTACATACCTCTTTGTTTCATTACCACATTGAAGACTTCCTAAGTGAGATCCTGACAGTTCCAGCTGTAAACATTAAGACTAACTTTTTAGCTTAAGCCTAAAGAGATGTTTCAGAATAGCCACAGGGGTTTTATTGCTGTGGCTGATGCCCCACCCATCTTCCACGCCTCACTCCAACTCTAGCACAGGTAAAGCAATCTGACTAGCTACTTACAGAAAAATTTGGGCAAGGTGTGTGGAGGGGGGGCATACATCATAGGAGTGGGAGGTTGGGATTTTTTTTTGTTTTATTTTGCGAAGAGACAGTCCACCTAAAAGCTGTTTTGAGAAGTCCTAAGGACACCAAACAAGAAGCTGGATGCTATTCCCAGACTAACGAAGTAATTAAAGCTATTTACTGCCACCACGTGGCAAGGCTGTGCCATCTCATTCTCACAGAGTTCTTGAAAACCAGGGAAGAACAGAAGCATGCTTAAACTGAAGTTCAATTTGACAATTAAACCAGCAAGAAAGAAGTATTATGTACTGACAACACACCAATAATTATTAGTAATGGGATTTAGCATAGCAGGTTGCTATTTGTCAGCATCTGATTCTGAATGTCTGATGGACTAATGTTTATTACATATAAATTTCAATTAAAAAAATTATTTCCATCCCTTTGTTATACTTAATAGAATCAAAAGCAAAGACAGATGACTGATACAGGTTGAAGTAAATTAACACTTCTGAATCAGCACTTCTACTCAGTACTTGGAAGAAAGAAGCCACAAAGTCATGTTTCATATTCCTAAGTTCCTACATGAGATTCCAAGGAAAACGTAACTAAGATACTGTTTTAATAACTTCTCTTGTTACAAGCATGTTTAAAAACACTTAAAGTGCAAATATTATATAGCAAGAGTACAATGCAGAACATAAAACATGACCATCATAAGCCAGGTTGGTTTAGCTCCCTGTACTGCGCGCATTTTCAGCAAATTTGAATGACATACGCCTACAGGCTGGGATAGTTAGAGCATTAACCAGAAGTCTCTTGCCCTAATTGGAAGGGATCTGAACAGTTTTTTGGCTGCGGAAAGTGCACACACCGAGCTTTTATGATGCAGAAGGCCAGTGCCTCCCTTATTTCCTTGTTTTAAGGTCATAGGCTTCTCTCTGTAGGAAGATGATGCTTCACATCTCTTACATTCTAGTGCCCATACACACAAGGCTTATAACAGGAAATTCAACCTAGCACAGAGTTAAATTAAAACATAATTCATAATGCTGAGATTCTAGATTAAGATAGAACAGTGAAAGCAAGCTGGCGACAATTTGGTTTAGACCTGAAGATCTGCAGTGCAGTTTAAATTATAAATAATTAATCTATGCTGGGGGAAGGGCGCGATTCTTGACTTTAAGTACTTATTAGCTTCTGCAGGAGCTGACTTCCAGGCTGTTTCCTCTTCTACTTTTTAACCACTCACTTGCAGACATGCTAGCATAATTTTCTTTCTGCTCTACTTCACCTAGAGAACGTCCACTATTAAGTTCTTTAGCTTCCTATATTTCAAGGCAAACAGAGCAAAATATTTCCAGTTAACATGGCTCCAGACAACTTACTGCATCTGCTTTACAAATTGTGTTAGCCACGTGTCGACACAACATCTTCAGCCAGTCTTCTTTAGGAGGTTCTTCAGTTGTCATCTGGAAGCTGAGTAACTTGTTGTTGTGTTCTGTAGGTGGCCGCACAACTAAGGCGAAAGCTTTGTGGCAATCTACAGAAGTTACAGAAAAATACACAAACACAAGACAGAGTTAAGACAGAAAGATTATATTTCATATGCCTTCCTGTCCACAAGGATTATGGGAGTAATCTGTTAAAGAGTTAACCCTTTATCTAGTAGGTGAAGGAGTGAAGCAATAACTTGGCACATGGGATTTATCATTATTTGCACAATAGCTGTTGTACCATTTGCTGAAGCGCTCTGAGTTCTGTCTGCATCCTTTGTTAAAGAGGCTGCAACCAGTTGTTTATTCACCAAGTAGTTTACACACTAGTCTGGTAGACTATTCAATCTTTACTGGATATAGCAGTAAATATTCTTAAACTCATGAAATGTTGGACAGATCATTCCTTCTGTTGACACAGAACAAGGAAAACATTTACCCTATTCTGTAGGGCACTAAAAGCAACAAAAGATGCCAGTAGTAAATATGACATTCAAGTGTTCCAGTTATAAAACTTTTGTTGTTTAAACAGGACAAACATTCCCCACTTGATAACAGACAATTAATCCATTGCTGATAAGGTACAGGAGATGCAGCTAAAGTACGCTAAACACAGTTGAGAAAGGAAAAAAAAAAAAAGAAACATCAATTCAGAAAAGCACTGGAAAAGCTGTCCTGTAAGTCAGCCTAGCTGACCTCTCCCAAGTTGTGTAATGAGGCTCTTAGCAAATATTAAACAGTACATTTACACAAACACCTTCCATCAACCAAGCTCCTAAATAAACTTCAGTGTTATACCATAAATTAAGCAAATTTCTAAGGGAAGCCCTAAGCTAACTTTCTGTAGGTTGTTTATTGCAGCTAAGCAACATATTTACAACCTACCCACTTTTACCTGCCTTGTCATTCCTCCTTTTATTTATTTTTTTTTTAAATTAAGCTTCTACATTTGAGTGCTTTAGAGAATAAAGCAGAATAACTCCACTGTGCACACTATCACCTGAAGTGAAACATCAGATCTATCTTTCTAGGGTACAGATGTAGAAACTAGTCTTACTAGATCTCTTTAGAAGTCACTAGCAAGGTTGGAACAGTACTGTAGCATCAGTTCTGCCAATCTACTGATGCATTACTTCAGTGAAACCCTTATGGCGTCTGTATGGCAAAGCAGGCACTGAAATTAAGTCATTTAAGTCTTTCTCCTAAGATGCTGAGCATAGCTCCTCCTAAGCATCATCATCACCAGTTATAGAAAGATTTAGTTTCATAGGAAAAACTCATCTCTGCTTTGGACTGAAGTTGTCCGGTTTTTGTTGTTTGAGGTTTTGGGTTTTCCTCTGTAATTTCAGAGCTGTCAAGCATCTCATATTGCTGTTTGGTTGACTAATGGCTGCTAATGCCATCTAATAGCTCTGTCAAATTCAGCAGCCTGCAGTCAGACTTGAAAAGCCAAAAGATGCCAGTAAAAGCAATTCTCAAGCTTGCAGAGAGCAGCTTATAGTATTATCTCACACCTACCATACCAAACAACAAACATGCCCTAGCGTTCTGTGCCATGATGGGAAACCTTCATCCTTTATATTCTAAACCAGTGTTTCCGTTAACTATCACGGCATTTTAAATGCATACAGACCTTCTGTCTCCCTGATGTCCAGGACTTTTTTGATCTGAGAAAGAGGCATGAGTACAACATGCTTGAGAGATGCAGGAGGCCTCGTGTGGCCATGGGGACTCTTGAAAGCACCAATAACTTTATGACGTTTCCTTGCAATCTGCAGTTAAATAGAAGACGGGTTAAAGTTAGAAAGTCAACTGCTGTTCTTTTGCTTGCCTTCTGAATTCTCACCTTCTAGAGCATAGGAAATGCACAGAAAGCCTTGCTACAGAAAAATACTCTGAAGTATCTTAAAGAGCTACATTACTCTATGACATATCTTTAGTGAATCTTGAGATAAGAGATTATTATGAAGAGTTCAAGTGGCCTAGAAATACTTGTTACTTAGCAGCAATACCTTCATTGCTGCAAAATGAGAGGGAAAGCAACTTCATATTACAAATCTGAATTCTACCATGAAAAACAAGCAAAGACACTTTGAAACTTACCACAAGGCAGTCTAGATTTAAACACAAAAGACAACATCTATACACATAAACCAATTTAGGCTGTGATGAGTTTGTGCCAGAAGTATCACTCGCTGTTGCTCATGCATGCACCCATGAAGTAGGTTTTGACAGTAGAGGTTCACCAGTTTTACTTCACATTAAAACACAGGTATTTTAAGTGTTTTCTAATTAAAGTATCATCAGTAGTTTCTATTTTATAGAGGAAATAAGACAACAACTTTTATTGGTAGTGCTTTTATTTTCCCTTCCTTCACAAGGTGCAAAGAAGCCGAGTCAACTTTACTCCCAGGTAGATTACTTTTCATCATGCATCTTCCTAACATACTGTTACTCTAGATATCTGATATGTGGATTTTGTTTTCTTTCTGATATTACTGTCTATACTAGTGAGAAAAGTTAAGCGACTGACACGACAAGAATCAGTCATTTATGATGCTAGTTTTCGTAACATATTAAGAGAGACTGGTCTTATTTCCATAAGTCTGTGTTAATTGCCTTTCCAAGACAATTTCACTGCTCTTTAATATCAACTTTTTGATCTGGCCATCCAAAACTGACCAGTTACTTGTGGTGCTTATACACTATCTACAAGAAACGTAGCTCAACACATCCTGATGTTATCTGCTTTCTGTGACTTAATTCTGCCTCAAAGTTTAAGCTTCTCTTGTTTATTATATTCACGCTCAGTGTCAAGCATTTTTCAATTCAATTCATTAGAAGTATTCATATAATAACCTTACCTCTAAGCAATCATTAAACAGAAAGAGTGTGACCTGTTCTCCCCTGTCACAGAGGTCATCACCAAGCACAACAGTTTCCAAACGCTGAACTAAGCTTCGGTGAGACGATAAGAGATTGGCCTGTGTGACAGATGCAAAAAGCTCATTAAGCACTTAATTCGAGGGCTGGATTACTACCTGCTTACAACTTAACACTGGAAATCTATTTAAAACAGCACCATTGTAATTTAACCTCACATACTTTTACAAAGAAAGCAAGAAAGCAAGCAATCATTTTTACAGGTCTGCAGCTTCGGAGAAATTACTTACTGGACATCCATCAACTTCATAGACAACATCAAAGAACTGCCTTTGTGCCTCTGTTTTTCTCTTGTCTTCATTAATATGTCTGAGGAAAGTACATATTATCTTAAATATCAAGCAACTGTAAATGATTTCACTGCATTTAAGACAAAAATAATGAAGCTGAACATTCAAAGAGCTCACACAATAGCAGCGGAACATACAAAAGTCAGCTACATTTGCTCAATAATGTGTCCAAGTACCATATGCTAAGTGGGTATATATGAAACTTCAGAACTAGAACAATATTCTTGCTATGTTATCACTAGCTAACAAACCATTCAATTCACACATCATCTCCCTCCCCACTCCAAGAGCGGTTGGGCTGGAGACCAATCCAATTCAGTTCTCATATAGTGCTCTTTACAGGTCCCTCACCACCTCCCTCAAGTCAGGACTCCAAATCAGGACTACAGTTCACCAGAGATCAAATGCAAGAGTAATCACAGATTAGAAGTTGCTACAAATCAGACAAACTTTTGCTCAACTAATGTCTCCAGCAATGAGACTCCATGCATATGCTATACTTCAAGACAGGTGAGCCTCACACTCTGAACAGCTTCAGCTTTAAGCTAATCAACTTCTGGAATAGTGCTAAGAATAGCTAATACAGGACCACGAGACAAACTAACCTTCCACCAATACCATGTCCTTTCAATGGTAATGTATGTATGTAAGACTTAAAAATACTATCTCCTACGTCTCTGACACTCTGCAGGGGATAGAAATAACTGGAACAGAACAGAAATCAAAAGGTTCAGCTTCATACACAGGCAGGGGACTCAGCAGCCATTCAGTAGCACTGAGTAACACCACTGCAAGGTTTTCAAGGACATCAAGGGTGCTGGCACAGAATGACAAAACGATGACAGTGGCAGAAGGGAGACTGATCTGGGAAACCACAGATCAGCTGAAGTCTTTGATAGTCTGTTTCCCTCCACTCATTTTTCAGGTGGGGAATCCTTTGGCAATCACGGTAGTCACCACCCCCTGCATAATACATATGATATATCCACTTACATGAAGACTAAGTGTCTGGCAGCAATGTGCTTTAAAGGTAGAGCAATTTAGAAGAAACAGATCTAAACATCTAACAGTTTGCTTCATAGAATGAGTTTCACTTACGTCATCACTTCCTTTAGTGATTCAATAGCTCTCTCTAGAATGATTTTATCTGGGTTCTCTTCTCCTGTATGCTTCTTAAGATCTACAATTAAAAACATTGCAAGCTTTCAGACACTTAAGAACCAAATGATGTTGAGAATTTGGAAAAAATAAGAGTAGGAAGATTACCTGACTTTTAAGTTAAAGCAATTTCATACCTATTTCATCCCCATGAACTACCTACCACTGCAGCCCACTAAAAGTCATTGTAAGTCTTCAACTGAAATTACATGTTCAACTACTTACGCACCACTGCAGCTTTTGACTGCAGCTTCCAAACCCAAGTTTAACCCCCATTTTAAGCTTGTTACTACCATTGCTAGCCAGTTTTACTAGGACTATCTATATGCCTTATGTTCCCAGACTCCTGTCATGACAAGTTGATGTAGTCTTTAGACAGTGCTAACTTCTCATCTCACCCCACATGCTTGAAAAGAAACAAAAAAATTCACATTTAATCAGTAAGTCAGACAAGATGACTGCAGAAATCAACTATCCTGGAGCCCAAATATCCTTGATTAAGTGGGGGAGTAGGATGAAGAGCAAGTGGGGGAGTAGGATGAAGAGCAGTTGTCCATCATGCAAAGATCATTAAGAGAAAAGCCACACAACACAAACCCAAAACTAATGAAAAAACACTAAGACCACAGCTATTTTTGTTGAAGAGCAGAGCCAGCCTTCCCACTGAAGCACAGGGCATAATTAATGATTAAATCTATGTTAATAAAATATTACAGTAAGTGGGCAATACCAAGTAAAACACACACAGCTATAGCTTTGCTGATATAAATTGCTCTCTAGTTTTGGGTAGCTGCATTTGAACCTCAATTACATTTGTACTTGAGGAGACAGATCTGTTTCCAGAGCAGTCTTTTCTTCTACCTGTTCATATATTTGACTGAAATTCAGCCAGAAGTATACCTCCTTCTGTAACTGGTCTTGCTGATTGCCATTACGCATGATCAACTCTCAGAAAGAAGTATGTTTCATGTGAGAAAATCATGAAATCCTAATCATGCCAACAGCAGACATTATCTTGGTTTTAAACAACTTCATGGACAAACATACAAAAGAACATCACTACATTACCATTTAGCAGTAGAACAACACTAGGCAGCCTTTGAACAGGACGGATAAGTAGCTCAGCTAGGCTTTGGCGACCACATTCTGGTTTAGCCTGGTTTATCTGGAGGAAAAAGGAAGAAAGGAAATGATTTTTTCATTAAACAGGAGAAAAAGTTATCTTCCTTGAAACTAGCATTGCAGCAGAAGTCTTTTAGTCTTCCAAAGCAGACAGTCAGTCATTAAGAGATCATGTCAGAAGACATTCAAATCAAGGTGGTGTTTATCACTTGATTTGTATTCTCAGAATAATTAGTTTTAGTCTGTCCATATTGTCAACCTCTCAGACCTTGTTTCAGATGCTAAGGCGCAGTGGGAGAGGGGATAGTTGCTTTAAAGATTTCACTTCGGACTATTTTTTCTTTGAAGACAGTCTTCTCTTAGATCTCCTGTTATGCTCCTACTCACTAGTCACAAGAATATTGGTTAACAGTTAACCAGTCACTTAACAGTTGCCATAAGTGAGTTAAAAGCTATTTCAGAAACAAGTCTTCAGCACAGGGAGGGGGACCAATGAAGAGGAAGAGAAGGCATGTATTTGGGAAACTAATCAGAATGCACCTTTTCAGCAATGCAAGCTAGCTTGATTACATGCATGGAACCTGTAATAGAAGAGAAACTTGGATCTTATGAAATAGCCTTATGAGGAGCTTAAGGGATTAAGTTTAAATCCCTCCTATTTCTATCTCACCAAGAGATGTTCAACATTTTTCCAAGCTTCCCAAATTTCACATTCTTCCATCAACTGCACTTAACAGTTTACGTGGTGATGGCATCCACGTTCTGCTCAAAGACTTAGTCATGCAGACACTTACCTTCAGGAAGGCATGAAATCTTGGCTTCTGTTTTTCACATCTAGTAATAGTCTCCTTGCTCATTTCAAAGAAATTCACAAATGGAGGATATGTTTTCACTAAGTCCTTCGACTGAAAAATAAAACAGCTGTTAAAGCTCTGCTTTACATATTACATAGCATTGAACATATGTCCACATGCCCTGAGCCATACAAAGCTGCTCAAAGGCACATTTTAATAAAGAATAATAAAAAAGCATTATAAAATGATGCATGTTCACATAACAAGTTAAGACATTTTTGCACACCAGATGCTCAAGATTCAATGTTCCTGATGAAATACAGACTGCCCTCAAAGATAAGTATAAAAGTAACAACCCTAGAGGCTGCTGAGCAGCTCTCAAGTAGAAGGCAGATTCTCAACTAGCAAGTTACTTTTGGTGAAAGTTTTGGAAATTTTAGAGAGCTATTTTCTCCAGTGATTGCAATTACCTTAAAAAAAGAAAAAAACACCAAACCACAAGCAAAGCTTCAGACTGAAAACTTGTTTTGAATGCCAAATAGTATTTTTGCCTCAGCATGATCAAGTCAGCAAAAGCACAAGATCTGTAGCAGACTCATTATGTTAGAATGCATTGCAGTTCCAGACCTAGCTTTCACGTTCTGCATACTATTTACTTGTGAAAATACAAGTCATTATTCGCACATTCCAACTCTTGAAGGGAAAATGCAAGAAGTTCCTTCAAAAAGGTATCTTTCAATAGTACAGAATTAGAAAGGAGACAGAAGATTACAGAAGAGTGCCTTTTAACATTCAAGTAGAAAGTATGTCTGTAGTGTCACAAATTAAAGTTTCCTAATCACACCTATTTGGAGTTCTAATCCTCAATGCAAACAGACAGATACATACACTTAATCTTGACATGGATTACTTATACAAAGTGTTTCATCTAACTCAGATGGGAAGTCTAAGTAGAAAATGCAATGATACAAGTTAGTGTTCCTTCTCACTCAGAAGTGCTTTCTTTGTGTTTGTTAGCCCTATAAGTGGATTATTTGTAAGTTAATAAGCTTATAGTAGTCACAACGCATAAAAAAATAAACTTACATATTTAAGAAAGATATCACCAATACTTCTGCTTTCAGTCCAATTCATCATAAGATCTTCCAAGTCTTCCTAAATTACATGCGAGGATGCGCAGGGGGGAAAAAAATAACATGAGCACCAACTGCATTAAGCTGTGAAATGGGACCAGTGTTCTGCCAAACACACAGTCAGCACAGAAACACAAGCAATAAGCAAGAATCCTAAAAGCTGTACAACTTCACATTTAGCCTCTTAAGTCTATTGAGGTGATAGCATAAGCAGAATCTAGCACTGTGTCAGCACTAGCCAGCTCTGCAACCAAATGCCAGACCTGTGTCTGTTACGGTACTGAGCATATCCCAAACAATTATTAACAAAGTATACATGGAGCACAGTTGAACCAACCGTAATTAAGAGTGCAAAACTAATGCAAGATTAAGTCCACAACAGAAGATAGGATTAAAATAGAACTAGCAGAGGTTCCCTCACTGGATGCACCAGGGGTCAAGAAAAGTAAGAGCAAGCTCTTAAGTCTGTATCAGCTTGATAAGGATCAAGCTTATTTACTGTCACCTAATAACAGGGACAGGAGGACACAGCTGCAGTTCAGGATTCCCTTTAAGTAAAGAGATTTCACCATCAGTATTGCTTTGTTTCTGCCACTTATTTTACTACACTAAAGTTAAGACAAAACAGACAACCACTACACCTAAGCATCTTTGTCTACAGTTCATACTGTGAATTCTACTTGCCACATAGACATATGCTCTGCTTTTCTCTCCTAATCCCTGTAGGCCCCTTTCAGTACCTGTCCATGATTAACTAGACAGGATCCTAACAACTAAGAAACCAATGCCGAGTTACAGACACACTCTGCACATCCCTCTATTTAAAAGCCTGTGAAATGCAGACAGGAACACATACTGTTATTTGAAGGAGCTTTTATGACTTCATATTTGAAAGACTTGCATTGAAATCTGTTGTGAGACTGAGAAATGGTTTCTAGCAGTAGAGCTTACAACATATAATCAAAACATAAAAAGCATCAAAAAATAATCTGACAAGGTAATTTTACACAAGTCTCGTTAGATCTCAGACCCAGGTCAACTGCTGCAGAGATTCAACTGCAAACTAGTTTAAGAGCTGGTAATTTCTGACAATTGATTCAAAAGCATTCAAGTTTTCCCTTTCCATAAAATAAAAGCTTATCTTTTACCTAGCAACTACTTAAATGAATACATCTAAAACCCAGAAAAGCATTTTCTCCATAGCTTTATAGTTATCCGTCCAAGAGTTTCTGTTTAAGTGGTAAGCAAGGATGTTTGTAAGCACTTGCAAGAATTAAATAACCAGTTGATACCACGGGTCCTTTAGGCCTTTTTTTTTTTTTTTTTTAAATCAATTACAGAAAATATCTTAACGGAAGAGGAATTAAAATGGGAAAAGCAGCAGTCAGCTCATGAATAGCACTATTAGTTACATGCACAATACTCAGACTTCAGGTACTTAGAAAGTTAAATCTTAAGGATATTTTGGATTTGCACTTAATTCACCAAGATGAATTTGTATCCATTCAGCAGACATGACTTAACACATGTAGAAAGGATTCAAAGTCTGCATCATAGCTTCCTCTGCAGGGGGCAGTTACAGCTTACCTTGATTTTCGTGTGTACATCAAGAATATCTGGAATGCTGCCAAATATTGTCTTAATCTCCTCCTGTGCAAGTATTGGTCCTCCAAGTTGTCCTTCCTTCTCCAAAGGAATTTGAAATAGCTGATAAATTAAAGAAAATTTACATTTTCCACACATTGTATAAGAAATGGTTATAGAAATAATGGTGTCTTCCTTCCAGATCATACTTCCCTGTAGTCAGTCTTGAGGCACTCTGTTCCCACTTAGCCAAGAGCACATTAAAGAAGTCAGGATGCAAACACTACTAGAGCATCATCCCCTTTTATCTTTTTCCCTACTCATACACACACCTCAGCTCATTTTTCAGGTCAATAATCAGCTGCAGTGGAAGCAAACTTCCTAGAAATGAAGCTCTTCTGTAAGTTATTTGCTATTCTGCTCTTCTTGGAAGAAGAAAGAGGGGTTCACCCCGCCCATCTCTCTATGCGCTAATATCTTAATCTAACTCATGAAGACCCTGGTTTCCTAAAGTTTTAGATTTTCACACCAACTACAAATCAAGTGCAGGTCTCCGATTAGAACTTATGATTTCCAGCCTTTATGATTAAAAACATTTTTATATGCCAGAAAAGCTCCAAGATCACATACATCATCTTTCACAGAATGTTATTACTCCAAGTCCTTAAGAGCCCAAGGATCACAAGTTGAAAACAGTCACTTATCTAAACACTAGGTGTCTTATTACAATTGACCTGTACTTGCTATAATGCCAGCTTACCTGAATAATTGTTGTTAGAATATCAACGTAGTTACTTTCTGTCTGATATAATTCCTTGGCGACTTGCCATCTTGCAGACTGCTTTAGTGGAAGAGGAGTTGAGTTTTTTGAAGGCCTTGCGCAGGACTTTGGTGTTTCTGACGAAGAGGTTTTCCCAAAAGGAAACAGTTCTATTAGAAATTAGAGCTCCTTAAAAGGTTACCCTCCAAGACAGAAACTTTCAGAATTCAAAAGAAAACTTTTTAAAAAAGCCTAAAAGGCTACTCTTGATTTACTTCACTGAGCTCTTTCTAAAAATGACTTTCTTTATTACAGTTTCATTATGGCAATGAGTTACATTCCAGTAATGAATTATTCCTCAAAATTAGTCCTAGACTATTAAGCCACTAGTAACCCATTTACAGGCAGGTCAACAACTTAACCCTCTTATGTTTAGTAGAAAGGTGAAGGTTAGGTGCTGAAAGTCATTCATAGAAATGAGGTACGAGCAAAATCTAAGACTCATCACTACTGTTATCATTTGAATGCAGAGATCTCTTAAATACTGCAATTTTATCTGAATGAAAGTTTTTAGCTATACCTCCATTGGTAATGCTTGACTCTGGAGTGTTAGAAATATCCAATAAAGAGCCAAGAGAAAGCGAATGTTCAGCGGATGGGCGCTTCCGAGGAGGGAAAGGTGACATGTCTGTTTCTCTAGTCAACTGTGCAAGAGTCTCTTTCAAACGACGTCTTTTACGATTGCTGTTTGGAGTATTCAGAGAAAGCTGTGACACAGACTTTTTGAGGCCAGGACTCTCTGACTGCAGTAAAAGAAAGTTCAGTTTAGTGGTTTTTACTTGCTGTCTCGAGCTCAACTCAGTATAATGTTAAGTCAGATGAGCACACAAAACATTTTTTCTTCAGGGAAACCAGACAAAGCCCTATTTTAAAATATTTGAAGCCATATCTCTGTTCCTGTCAACTAAAAATAAGTTCAACCTCCAGGAAACAAGAAGTTTTTTCCAAGTTAATATTCTATGGGTAAAATTTTTAATGAATTATCTGGGATTTAAATGCTGCTTTAAAAAATTAATCTCTGGCCCCACACATACTATTGTACATGCTAATTTTACCCCCAAATACAAACTGTGTATTATCAGAAAGAATTCAACACACCTTTTCAAATAAATACATGGACTCTCCAGCTCTGGCATCCATTTGAATGCTTCCCCAGAACCACTGAAAGAAAAAGAAAACACACATTAAAGTCACAAAGTTAAAAACATTCAAAATCATATATATAGCATTAATGCAATTTGCACACCAAATGCAAACACGCAGCTTAATCTAAGGAAAAAAAGTCTTGCATATGGAATGGTACATAGAAGTATTCTTTCAAGAATCTGTAAGCACTAACCTCTTGCTTTACAACATAAAGGTTTTTTAAAGGTTCAAATGGAATATCTTTTACTGTACTTTCTTCAACCACTAAGTGTGTACACCTTTCATCACCAACTGGTAAATGATGTCCTCCTATACAAATAACAAAGAGTTAAATTAGCAAGAAAGAATAATATTTGTTAAAAATTATTCATTTGCTTGAAAGTTTTATGGTACCATTAATGACAGAAGAGCAATGGGGAGGTGAACCCCATATATTATCAGCAATGGACAGCTTCTAGAAAATAAGAGGCAGCATACAGTAGTAAAGTACACATAGAAAACGTCAAGAGAATTTGTAGTTCAGAGGGCATGTAAACCTGTCTGGCAATAAACAGAATATTCTTCTGAAAAGCTTTTTTCCTTTCTTTGTAGAACAAGATAGGCATACTCTCTCTATATCCACAAGGTAGAACTGTGTGTCACAATCTCATAAATAGCTTTAGATAAAAAGGCCAGGAAAAAGGAGAGAAAAGGTAAAAAACAGCCAACTTCCATGTTCTGAGGACAACTTGCTATTAAAGGCTTGCTGCATTTCCACTTCTGTGGTTCTATTGCATCCATGCTCTAGCAATACAAGGCTGGAGACATTAAGTTATCTATCACACCGTAACTGTCTAAGTAATTCTTAGTACTACACTACCAAAAACTAACGCTTCCTATCAAGTGTTTTACCAGTGATGCCTCACAAAGCCTCGCAAGTTTCCCAGGATATCTTCAAGCATTCTGTAATTTCTTCTGAAATTGCCTCACTTCAATCAGTCTAGGAAGCTTAAAGTCTTCAACAGCTACGAGAACTTAAGACAGCTAAAGATCAGTTAAGATCTTTCCAAGTTGAAGATTCTTCATTAATGCTCTAGGATTCATGATCCAGCATTTCAGCTTCAGCGAAACAGGTATCAGCTGTAAGCCCCATTCATTTCACAGGTCAGTGCTCATAAACAATAACCTTGCATTTCTGTCATTTCTTCCATGTTAGCTTTCTCTTCATCGGAGAATCCAAGGAAACTTAACATGCAATCCTGGAAGGGAGGAACTTTGAACTGATTTCTAACATCATCATCAGCTGCACAGAAATCACTGTAAATAGAGAGATGCACAAAAACGGTCACTAAATCAGTGCTATGACACATTTAAACATAAGCTCACAGCACTGCAAGTGAAAAGGATGTAAGATCAGGGCTGAAGTAAACACCTACATTTCATTCCTTTTCTCCCAAGCCTTATAAATCCACTCAGCTTTCATGATAGGCGTACCAAGACTTACAGCAATCTACAAAATAAGAAAAGCATAAGCTGTAAGAAGTGAATTTTCCATTTAAGTTCTCTCCGTGCCAAGAAAAATTTTAACATAGCTTTAACTCTTCAAGACACATACTGCAAAGAAGTAAACATATTCCTTCAAAAATCTGACAGCAGAACCTAGGAGATTAACTCCTCAGTGACTAGAAGACAGAACCAATAGCCACTTGGACATTTACTCAACAGTAAACTATTTTTTTAGTCTGATATTCTTTGTCACACACAAAAATCAAATTTCAGTTCCAGCAAAATATGGAATCTTTTTTTCCAGCTTCCTATAGTTGTTTTTTTTGTTTTTTTGTTTTTTTTTTTTTTTTACACAAAGATTAACATCCCAGGCTGCTTTTACCAAATAGGAAGCAACTATTCCAAAAGGTAGCTTCCATGACTACTTGAGAGACTGCAAAGTTACCAAACATTTTCCCCTCAAGCTGGCAAAAAAAAAAAAAAGTTTTTGACAAGAGATAAAAAGCAGGTCTTCTCTTTCAACTGGAAGATCAGAAGGACAAATTTGGAAAAAAGTAATAGTCAAACTTCTCAAAGCCAAGGGATATGATCACTTATCAAACTGCAAGAACATGTCCTGAAGGATGCCTTTTTGGTGTTGACAAGTATAATAAGCACACACGTTTACACAAAGGACAACTTGAAAGCTTATGCATAACCAGTTAAAAGGAAATTTTGAAAACGTGTGCAGATCAAGTACTAAAGTTTTATGCAAGTTACTTCAACATTTATTTGCCTGTCCAAAAGAGAGCACACATGTTGTAATAACACTGTGGTTGATGTTAAGATCATGTCACTACTTAAACATTTTGGTTTCTGTTATTTACAAAAATTTGTCTACTACAAAAGAAAAAAATCTCCTATGTTCAGGGAAATTATTTAGATCTAACAGAGACAAAAATGTGTCAAAGTTCAACATCAGATGGAACCAAAAATGCAACCACAGTTGGCTTCAAGCTTACATACTCTGAATTTGTCTCCATGTGTTGAGTTCGCCACCAGATGTGTAACTTTTGAGTTGAAGTCCTTCCGAATAATTCCACCCATATGATGAACTAAGGTCACTAGCTTAACCTGCAAAGCAAGGACAAGATAAGCTTACTGTATAGGTTTTCAAATATACAGTGTGGAGCAAGAGAGGTAAAATAATAGTTCACAAAACAAATGATAGGAGGTTACATTAAACAGCTAGGACTGTAAATGCTCTGCCTTGTTCTTCTTTTAAGCTGTAGCTGATACAGAGAGATACTAGTTTGTTCCCNAAGAGAATTTTTTTTTTTTCCCCTTTTTTTTTTTTTTTTTTTTTTTTTTTTTAATTCTATACACCCTTGCCATGTCAGCTTGAGGAAGACTTCCCAAGCCACCAGTATTCTGGTGGATCAACCTCATTCATAATGCCTTCATTTCACACACAGCAAGTTTGAAGCTTTTATTACTGAAAGGCGTAAATCTACAAGTCTTTAACCAGCCACAACTCAGTAGTACCTAATATCATTCAAATAAAAAGTGACTCAGGTAAAGAAGTAGTTCTGTTACCATTCACAAATACCATTACCTTTGGATGTGCAACAAAACAAATAAAGCAACTAATTTTAAGCATACAGGCTCTAGTCACAGTTAAACCCTACAGGTGACAGAACAGAAGGGTACTTTGAAATTACACTTAACATAGCTTTGCCCATCTAAACAGGGAAAGAAAAAAAATAAGCCTTACTAATTCATCTTTCTTTCTGAATCCTGTAAAGCAGAGTACCAAGTTCAACATACTTGCACAGTACAGTGGACGACATGAGAAAGGTAAAGGCTGAAACAAAATGAAGTTGGCTTATTAGTCAAAAGCGCAGTGTTAAACATTTTAATAAAAGCAATATTTTTAATACAATACAATCATTCCTAGTATTAAAATGTAATAGACACCAGTCCAAGCCTGTGTTTTGAGTTTTGTGTCAGCTTCAGACCTTCAATATTCTGACAAATTAACTAGAGCACCTCTAAGCCCCAAAGGGAGTGCTCCATGTGCTTTCTCCTTCCCAACCCGTTCCCCCTCTAAGTGAGGACCTCTTGAAAACACGAAGCATCTGCTAGTGCATCATTTGAATGCTGCCTTCCCTAATGGCACGATCCCCGCTGGTAGGTCAACAACTCCCACAGCTGCTGCGGTGGTTGTGATCTTACCACTATCTACCCATGCTGTAACATGCAGTAAACTAACATAGTATTAGAAAACTTTTCCCTAAAACTTATCTTGATGACAATATTTGTTAGTCACAATGCAAAGGAGATTTATCTTCAACACTAAATATTTAGAACTCAACACAAGAGAACTACTCAGCTGATTTCACAAGCACATACCTCCCCTTTTCGTGCACAGTGCAGCACTACTGGCGGTCCAATGACACGGCACTCTGCTTTGCAGAGGTTGTTAAAGATGGAATCTTGGAAGTCTGCTACAACGAAGACTGTCTCAAATTCTGGGGAATCACAATCTCCAAGTTCTTCTATTGTATTTGTCTTTATGTAGGGAACTTTAATTTCCTTCAGCAGGGCAGGAGGGGGCAGAGCATTATTCAAACAACATACTTAAACTAGTGTCAAAATTCAGCTGAATTTTATTTTCAACCATTAGGAAAACGTACAATTCAGATTTCAAACATACTCTTACAAGGATCAACAGAAGCTGGATGAGATGCATTGTTCTCTAGCATAAGAATAGCTATGAACTGCACGTGAATAATTCTTAAAGCAATTCCTGCCTCTGATGAATAAAAATTCTAATTACTTAAGTAGTTTACATATCAGTTCACACTGAGAACATAGCATTGGCAAATAACTACAGATAGGGAGAAAAAAAAACCTAAGAACATAGGGGAAATAAAATTCCTCCCTTCAGATTGTCAGAATAGCTTAAGGTGCTTCTGGATGCTACTAAGAAGCAGCACCCAACCTGCAAGCCTCATGCTGCATGAGCTAAAAAACCGAAGCCAGTGAAGTTCATTCCTCATTCCTAAGGCTTAAAAATGTGGTCTGATAAAATTTGGAACTAGTGATTGAAATTTGATTTTCTAGGGTTTTTGTTTTTCCACATCAAGAAATAGAGAACTACTTCTTACACTTAAGTTTGAACACAACTTTCGACTGAAAGTCAGTTAACCAATTATGAAGCCAGTTCATAGCAAAACTTGTGTTAGCTGAATAAGCATGCAGTTGAACGCACCCACTGATTACTATTCCCATAAGAAAACAGCTAATTAAGAGCTGCAGATATTACTTCCTTGAGAAATTGTGTGAAACAAGGTTGAGAAAATTTAAGATTGAAGAGTTTTAGATGACACCACCAGAAACATTAGCATCACTTGTGATCGTTATCCCAGTTAACATCAATTAGAAGTGTGCACAGTTCAGACCCAGTGAAGTGCAACATGCTGCATGCAATCACACGTGCTCAATTGCATGACATACCATATGAATAATACTTTTTATTAGTTTTTCTTCTGATTTACCAGGGCTAGTTTCCTTTATCTTAATAACTGGCACTTCCATTATCTTAATGGTCTGTGGAAGAGGAGAACTTTAGTACAGAACCACACTGGTCACCAGAAGTCTAAAACCGTAACATCTCATTCCACTGACTTTTTTTTTTTTAAACCTTAGACAGACATACCTCTAAGGCTTTCAGAAGTTCCTCACGTTTCCCTGCTTCCTGAACCAAAACCACTCTTGTTTCTATTTGAGGCATTTCTTCTGTTTACAGAGAAAGAAGGATAATATTTCAATGGAAAAATCCATGTTAGTTCTAAATCAAGCCATCATGTCTAGAGAAGGCAGACTGTACCCTTTCCAAGGATATTCAACAGAATATCACTTAAAATGATTTATTCCACAAAAGGGGCATATCAAATGGAACAGACATCTTTCTAGGCATTAGTCAAATTACTCATTTGATTTCATGTCTGTAAGCCAAATTTTTGATAACGAGTTTAAAATTAAGACAGTTCCTTTGCTGGTGGATGGATACCAAGCCAACCCCCTTCTGGCCACCCTACACACAGCTCTGTGGCTCAGCAGAGCACTTACAGCTTTCCAAGCCTTCTTAACACCTAGAAAGTAATCAGTCACTGTACAGATATCATAGTCTTAAACTTCTCACATCACCTTCAACATCCAAAACAGATCCAGGGAATACATTCTCTTTGGAGGTTTCCACAATTTTGGAATCAAGAACAGAAGTATCAGCCAAGAGGCTCCTCCCGGGTTCAGACACCAGCGTACTGCTGTCAGCCATGATCACGTCTGCTTTCTTTCTTCAATAGCTAGAAGACAGAGGTACTAATTTAAGCTACAGTTGCAAAATGCTCATTAAAGAGTCCTAACACTACCGCTGTCAGAAGTAACTTAAGACATGTAAAAAAATTTAGACTCATTAAAATCCCTCTCACGCTGATTGAGCGGTTATGAGCGAGTATTAGGAGTCACAGAAGTGGGAGACAGGATTGTGAACAAGTCTACAAATCTGTTACAGGAGTGGTTTTGAGCAGGCTGCTTACCACACCACTCATACCTGCACAAACTGCAGAGAGGGTACTTAAACTGAGCAGCTGGGAAGCACCCAGTCCAGCGGCCATTTAAAAAACAAACTTTCATCACAAAATACTGACAGACTCAAAGCACACATCTGCTTCAGTAGTAAACTATTTGAGCTAGATTTAAGACTGGGATCAGCATTATTCAAGTGAAACTTCAGCAGAAGAACTAGGGCACAGTAAGCATCTTGCTTTTCAGGTGAGCTGACAGAATTACTCTGGTTACATGAAAACGAGCATCCACAAAGTACAATCAGCAGTACACATGCAAAGGAAAATCAGGTTTTTCAAAATCAACAAAAGCCTCTACAAAGCTAAAAAGCATACCTAGATCTATCCATACAATCCAGCCTGCAGCCCTACATGAATCAGAACACAGAAGTACCCTCAGATGCCTTCTGTCTTCCCACAGATGGGGCACACCCACCCCTCCTCGCTCTTCGAGGTTTGTTGTGTACTCAGAGAGCAGAACCTTGAATTCTTTCTGTTTGTACAGGTAACTCGATACCTGAAAGTGTGCTCTGGGACACCTGCCTATGAGATAGAAGGTTTTCTTTGGTGCATAAAGCAAGAAGTATGCATTTCCTGTGATTCATCAGCCGTGTTAATTTAAATATTTACACAGTGATATCAAGAACTGCCTAGGATAACCACTGCACCCCAACTGCTGTGGCATAATAACCCACTGTGTCACTTGAGCTGAAGTTCTCCTACACCTGTAAGTGCCCATTAAAGCCAGCAGTTGCAAAATAATACATAAAAGCAATGTCTGAAAGAGGATTCACGAGGTGGTAGAGCTCTGGGGAGCAGCACATGCTGTTTTTCAAGTTGTACAATGCTGATCTGATTACATAGAACAGTGAAACCAGAAGACAAGAAAAAGTATATGTTCTGACATAATAGCAAAACAGGAGAAAATAACATTTACACACAAAGTTAGACGAAGAAAAGCCTCCACTAAGTCCACTATTACTTCAAAAATCCTACAGATTTCAAAAAAAAAAAGCGACTCTCGTTGGCAGGACTCCTGTCACATCGCTGTCGTTACACCTAGGGAGGTGCCAGCACACATGCACTGTCAGAGAATCCCAGAGGATATCACACAGCCCCCCCACTTCGGGTTGGGCAGCAGTTTTCTTTATGGCTTTCCCCGTTTATTTATTCACGGGCTTTTGTCAGGGATGGTTAAGCCCTGCTGTCAGTCACAGCGCAGCTTATAACACAGCGATGCCAATCTCCGGAGCCACAGGTGGGCACGGGACAGAGCAGGGAGCACACGGAGCAGACAGGAACGCAGCCGCTGCCGTCCGCGCGAGGGGGAAGGAGGGGCGCGACACTGTCACTGCACAACTCGGGCACACCCGTGAACACCGCCCGTAACCTGGGGAAAGCTGAACGCTCACCGAACACCCACACCCTAAAATCAGCTTTAAAGCAGAGACGACCCGAGAGCTGCCCGCTGCCCCCAGGGCGGTGCGGGAGGGGCGGAAGGCGGCCCCACGCCGCTGGGCCCCGCGCTGCTCCCGGCAGTGCCCCGCCCCGGGCCGAGAGCCGCCGCTGCCCTCAGGGCCTCGGGCCCGCAGGTGCCGCCGGGCCGCCCCACCCCCATGCTGTCCGCACCCAGCACAGCCCTCCTCGGACCCTGCCCCATCGCCCCGCGCCCCAGCCCCGGCTCCCCTCACCGGCACCTGCCACCGACCGCAACAACAACCGCCACCATTAGCACCGCCACCGATTCAAAAAGCTCACCGCCACACTAAGCCTGCCTCCTATTGGCTGCTCGTCACATCCCCATTCTGTAAGCCGCCTCCTCATTCGACCTTCCTCCGAGGTGTCCCGCCCCCTCTCCGTTCCTTTTTGGGAGGGAGCTCATTCCCTCCCTCTCTGATTGGCTGGTGCCCCTGCCGCTCGTGGCCTGACGGCTCCCCATTGGCGGCGGGAAGTTTCCTGGCAGAGGGACCGGTCCTGTTGTGGTACCCGAGAGCAGGTTGCTGACTGGGCGGGGGCGCCCCGCGCTGATTGGCTGCGGGCGCGATTCGAACGCTTCCAACGGCCGAGTGGGCGGGGCCGGGGCTGCCTTGAAGCACTACGCGTGGAGCGTGTGGGAGTCCCTCTGCCTCGGGGAGGGCAGCGTGCAGCTGTTGTGCTGTGCTGGAAAAATCAATTTATGACAAACAAGGGGGAAAGAGCTGATGGGAGAATGATGCCTGGTTGGGGTGAGGGCTAGCCAGCTGACTGGATGGCACCAGCCCAAAACCAGCCCCACAGAGGGCTTTCTGCCCTTTTCTCCCTCATTCTCCCTACCACCAAGGCTTTCTGATCTGGAATGGAGTCCATTTGTGTGTGCTCAGCATCTGAGAAACCCGACTGAGCGCCGTGCCTCACTGACTGGACATAAAAATGAGAGATAAACAGTAATTTTGCACAAATTCCTGTTACATGCTGAACTCTTACATGCCAAATTGAGTTCTCACGTCTTGCTCAATTTGTTATATTGCAGACTTTTATTAGTTAAGGTATTTTCATGACTGATCCAGCAGCCATCAATGCCAGTAAGGGCCGATTCACTTTTTATGATTTGGAAGAAAAACAGGAAAAAGCAGATGAAGACCACAGCAGGAGGTGTTTATGTGGCTAAAGACTCGCTGGTGAGGTACGTATAAATTAGGATTACTTTCTTGAGGTAAAGATTTCAGAAATCAAGGCGGTCATTCCGGTGTTGATATTTCAGTCAGCGATCAGTCGCACAATTACTGTATTTCATGCAGAGCAATGGCAACAGTGACTTACAGCCAAGTAAAACCCGCCGTCCCCGTCACCTTGGAGGCTCAGCTCCATCCTACAGCTCCAGGCCAGCCCTCAATGACTGCTTCCAGTTCCCTCCCCTCGTTGCGTGCTTCCCAGCCAGCTCTTCAGGCTCCTTCACACCCTGAGCCATGGACCACCTTTCTCCTTGGTTTGGAACAAGTCCTGCTGTATTGGAGTCACCAACTCTCCAGTAGAGGTTCTGGAAAAGATGTGGGTGATCTGACATGAATTTCCACTTAACCTCCGCAACCTCAGAAGAGCTGTGTAAAATCTTGTACCTGCAAAGAAAGGAGAAGCACGTTTATCAGGGCTGAGGACTGGTGGATGGCAGATGCATCACTGCTCAGTGAAACATTTCAACAGAATGAAAGTATAAACTTTTAGTAGATAAAGCTCACTCTGCACATGAGAACTGGCTGAGGCATTACCTATTTTTTGCATATGTTTGAAAATCCAGAATTACAATCTCATGAAGTAGCTGGGCTATTCTAATTTAACCTCTTAAGCTGTCCTTCCCAGGGCTGACAGAGCACAGCCAAATTTTTGGTGGCAACCACTTAAGAAAAGTAGTTAAGAATTGTTTTAATAAAGTGCGTTTATCCTCACCAAAGTTTAGATTAGACCTGATGACAAAATAATTACTATTCCTTATACATCTGACGTTTAAAAATCTCAGTGCTTTTCTTATGAAAGGATCTGAAATACAAACACTGATTATTTTTTGTCATGCAGAATGCAGCAAGCAGCTGAAGCTTGCTGTTCCTTGCAGTTATCTAGGCATCAATAATCCCTGAATATAACGTTTATTTAATATTTAAATAGCCTCCTCTTGCAGTAACACCCACAGGGAGAAAATTCCAGGAGATTAAATCATTCACTGAGTCCAATCACATCATCTCCATGGGAGCAGTGATCTAGTACCTTGTGGAAGAAGCAATGAGGCCGCATGAGAAAAGCTGTCGTAACCCCAAAGGCTGGAAGGGGACGCTGGTGCCCTGTGTTGTCTCTGTGAGCTGGCTGTGCAGCAACTGCCTGGGTTTCTTGGCCATGTTTTGCTGGTTCTTGGATTCAGGATATGAGTTTACCTAGGCAGACTGCTTGTCCCCTAGAGAAGTTGCAAGCACTTGGGTTTGGGTTTAAATCTGATTTTTGTTGTTGTTTTGAAAGAAGGGAGTCTTTCTCAGACTGAAGAGTTTTACTTCAGGGGAGGTTCAGACTGGATATACTGAAAAGTTTCTTCACCAGAGGGTGGTTGGGCAATGAACAGGCTCCCGAGGGAGCCAAGCCTCCCCAGGTCCTGGTACCAAGCTGCTGGGGTTCAAGAAGCATTTGGACAATGCTCTCGGATACATGGTTTAACTTTTAGGTAGTTCTGTGTGGAGCCAGGAGTTGCACTCAGTGATCTGTGTGGGTCCTTTCCAACTGAGAATGTTTTGATTTTTTTTAACCAACTGCCATGAGCACCTGCTAGGAAACAGATTCCTCAAGAGATACTTACTCCGTTTAGCAAGAGCTTTCAAAAGGTGGAACAGGAGGGAGGTGGAGCACAAGATATTGTGAGAGTCAGTGGGAGATGAGAAACATGAACACCTGCCTGTTGGCTAAGTTGGTGAGAAGGGAGTAGGACGAGACCTAGGTTTGCCAGCAATGGTTTCTGTTGCAAAGGACAGGTACTCGAGGATCCTGGATGTGGAGCTGAGGGGGCAGGTGTCCTACAAAGCAAAGGAACAGGAGAACACAAAGCAAGGGAGGCAGGGCAGCAGGATGGAAGGGCAAGCACAATGTAACATGGAATAGCTCAGACTTGAGATCTCAAGAATCTGACCTCATGCTGCTCCCGTGGCAGAGCTGGTTTTCTTAGCAGCCCTTTCACATCTACTCAAACTGTGGAAGTTACAGAAACTCAGTCCACTGTTGTTAAAGGTTAAGGATGCTTGAGACTCTGATTTCCTCTCTAATTCCAGAAACTTTCTTCTGCTGTTTACAGAATCAGTGAGGTTTTACTTCAGTTCCAGTAAAGCTGGCTTAAAAGCTGACCTTTTACTTCTTAGGGGCATATTTTTCTTTTATTACCTCTTCTTGTCAATTTTTAAAGGACACTTGTCTTTCCTGGACTCCATTTAAATGTCTAGGTGGCTTTTTAGTATTATGAATTAGTTTTTAAAAGCAATGTTGCTGTTAAAACTTATGCTCGTTCTTTGTATTAGAGTGATAGCACATGTGCATCTGGTTATTTAAATATTTTAATTTGCTGACGATGGCTCTGTGATGAAGTATTGAGCGGTCATTTAATTTGTGCCCACGATGAACTCTGTATTTGTTTCCTGTGTGCTGCAGAGGGGATTTCTGTCTGACGGGAAAGTGCTTATGGGGGTGGAAAGACCTACTTACAAAAGCTTCCTGCCCTGGGTACAGATGGTTGTTAAACCAAAACGTTACCGACTTCGGGGAAAACACAAATCCCTGTTCAAAGCAGAATTACAGAATAAATCGCGCTTTAAAAATCCGTCTTCTGGCCTTATTTTGGGATTTGCTAGATGGCACACAGCACCGTTTCTCCTGCCCAAAACGCAGGNGCGCCGGGACTTCCTCCGGGGGAGGCCGCTCCCCGCGGGGCGATGCGGGCCGCCTGGGTGCTGCTGGCGGCGCTGGGCGCCCTGGCCGCCTACTACATCTACCTGCCGCTGCCCGGCACTGTGTCGGACTCGTGGAAGCTGATGCTGCTGGATGCCACCTTCCGCGCGGTGCAGCAGGCGGTAAGGGAGCGGGGCTGCGA
>WBMW01002524.1:722416-867554 GCA_013396635.1 Penelope pileata | reverse complement strand
TGCGAGACGGGGGGGCGAGGGGGGGCCGCCCCGGCTCCGTCCACATCGGGAGAGCGCGGTTTGGGCAGAGCTGGCAGCAGGCTGCTGCTGGGCTCTGAGCGAGGTGCGCTGCGCTCTGCCCTCCAGCCCGGGGCTTTGCGTCAGAGGAATGCATGGTTTTACTTCCCCGCGTTAACCAATCCCTTTAGGGAAGAAGACATAGGAATCTCCTTCAGATATTAACCTGCCTTGATTTCAAATTGTGTTCGTCAACAAAACCTGTGCAGAACAGCTGATTTTTGCCGCAAGACACGCTTGATGGTTTTGTCTCCCTCGCTTTCTGCCAACGTTTTTGTGCTGATGGGAAGCAGATCTGAGCACAAACACGCTGCTGACGGCTCGAGCTGTGACCTCGATTTTCTGCCGGGCTGCTCTGCTCTACTGCAAGGACCGAGCAGTCATGGTCAGCCTTGACTTAAGGAATTACGTCAAAGTATTTCAGTTTTTTTTCCTAGCAGCATTTCAGTTCATTATGCTGTGCCTGAAATGTTCAGAAGCTGGCATGTTGAGAGCATCAGCACATTCAGACAGGAGTTAAATGAGTTCATGGGCAGAGGGCCCATAGGTAGATACCAGAAGGACTGGGTGGGAAGGTACCATGCCCGTTCCCAACACAGTAACTGCAGAAGCAGGAGGACAGGGTCCAGGCTTGTATGCTCTTCCTGAATAGCTTTCCTGGCTGCCACTTCTGCAGAGTTGGGACGAGATAGACCACTCAGCTGAGCCACTGGGAAAGGAAATAAAGCTTCTTGCTTACATGCCCTCCCTTTGAGAAATGATACCCTGTATGCCAGGGAAGTTATGCAGACATAGCCTACACTAGCATAAGTTTTCCATTAAAAAGCCATGGCTTGGCATGCATTTGCTCTGTGCTAGTAACTAAAACAACAACATGAAACTTGCAGCTCAACTAAATTCATTAAAGGTGTAACCAGAAGGGCTGCGGTGGCCCCAGCGTGCTGCCTGCAGGACGCATGGTAACCTTTCTTCCAGAAGCACCTGAGTCCAGTCCGTAACCTCTAGCTGAAGGAGACCTATCTTTAGCAAATCGTATGACTAACTATATATATTGCTATTGGCTTACGTACACATTCTGTTTGTTTGTGAGGCAGAGTCAGACAAGTTCTGGTGTCTCTGGCTCTGAAGCTGAAGGGCACATCCCCTTGGGGTGTCCTGGAGGTCATCCTCCAAGAGGAGCTGGCAGAGCACAGCCTGCGTGGTGGCAGCTGCAGCGAACAGCACTGCGGTGCCCACCTCCATCCCCACCTCTGTTAGGGGAAGTGGAACCGTCTTACTGTGACCTTAAATACATGGTCACACACAGCAAGGAGCCATAGGGCAAAGCACAAGGAGGAAAACGTGGCTTTCACCCAGAATCATAAAGCAGCAGTGAGGCATTAGTGCTGCCCTGACCACAGAACAGGTGAACCTTGGGGAGTTTCTTTCCAGAGACAGAAGGTGCTTTCTAAGTGCTTAAAAGTCTCTCCAGCACTGAGAGATCGCACAAAGTCAGGAATAAGCGACTGCCATTAAGAATGAACTGTGTGAGCTGCAGCTGGGGTTGTAAAAGTTAAGCTTGAGTACTTACTTTGTCAGACAGCTTTAGTGTGTGTGTATAAGATGAAGTGCCCGTCCTTCTGTGGAGCGGAGCTTCCCTTTTCTTTGTCTCGCGGAGGCTGCAAGACCGACTGGTAACATCGCTCTCAATGTGACCGTTGAACTTTCACCTACTTCTGGATGTATTTTCAGCTTGCTATCTGCTGCTTTCCTTCATAGGTTTGATAGCAGACGGAAGTATGTTGCCAAGTGGTTTTTATTGTAAAATCTCCGGAGCATACTACAGTCCTTTTTTTCCTAGAGCCTGAAACAAACTTCACGTGCTTCACATACAGTTGCTCCGTATTCTGAAATAGATTTGTGCTGACTCTGACAGTTGTGCATGACAACTTCTTGTTAGGGATACTGTATTTGTTTTCTCACTCCTCTTATAATCACTACCAATAAAACACACTAAAGCTGGCACTGCTTTCCAGTGTACTAATAGCAAGGTTTGCATTTCTGCATAGAGTTCTGTCCCGGTCAGCTAATAACATTCTTTTACAGGCTTGGGACTGACTCATTGCCCTGGATCAGAGCAAAACCCTTCAAGTGTTTATGTATTATCACATGGTTAAAAATGCATAATGCTTATAGGGCAGTTTCCATAAGCAGGTTTCAAAGCATGCTACGAAAGGGAGCCGGTGCCATTGTCCTCATCTTGGACTTAATGTTATTAACACAGTGGTGCAAAAGTGCTTAAATCAGAATAACATCCTCAGCTGTCTCAAAAGGGGACGTGGCACCTGTTTTACAGAAAACTGCAGTATTACACAAGTTTTAGATCAGCAGTGAAAGGAAATGGACATGGATGTGTATAGAAGAATGTCAGAACTCTGCCTCGCTGAAATTTGGACAGCCACAGAAGACTGCTCGTGACTACGGGATTAAGCCATAAATTAAACCGTAAGAATTGTTCTACATGGTATCTGTCAAGACGTGCCTAAAGCAACATGTCATAATTCTGTTAACAGCAGGATTGATAGAGGCATTTCTCACTTCTTTGCATCACCATTCTCCCTGCTTGGCGTAAAGAGAGCAGCATATCTTTATTTAATAAGCCCTTTGAAAGAAGTTATTTCTGAACACCATTACCAAGGTACTTGCTATTCTGATGCATGAAAAAGAAGAAAGGATTTTTTGTTGGAACTGGCACAGCTGTTAACAGGTTTGAAAGGACAAGGGGGTTGGCATACAGGCTGTCAGATAGGCATATATGGAAGAAGTTACGCAGCTGTACAGGGAAGAGAAGTGTCCTTGTACTTCTCATCAGCCAAAAAAATGCTTTCATGGTGCCCTGCCACTCTCTTCCTTCTAGAATAAAATTTAGGGCATGGGATATCAACATTCGGGAGCAGAGAAAACAGTAATTAGTTCCATCTAACATTTTAATATCTAATAAAGCTACCCATATACTTCAGAGTATGTGACTTACCGACCCATGTAAATGATAGTTGGTGCCAGCCAAGCAAGCTGATATTTTTGCACGCCCAAACACAGTCTTGCAATTGGTTTGCACTGGGATTGTTAGGTGTGGTGTCTAAACAAAAACAGATACTGTAAATAGGACTTGTGTACAGACAACAGTTACTGGTTATCTAGTATAATAGCAGGTCATCATGGATGAATAGGCGTAGCAAGAAACATTGTAAAGCATTGTAAAATGAGAAATAGAGTTTCTTCCCATTGATAAACTGTGAAACAGTCTTTCTGGTTTCCTTCCAGTTCTAAAGGAAATTAGAGCACTTATCTTTGAGTCCTTGAGGACTCTCTGTATAACAGTTTTCAAAAGTACCTGTTCTGTACTGCACACTAATGCACCCACACTAAGAAATGGTTCTCTAAAATGAAAGAAAATAGAGGTTAACCTTTAGATGGGATAAACTGCCTGAAATGCAGTCAGAACAATATGTTCTGCACACAGTAAAATGGGGAAATGAGCCTGTTTATTTTTTTCGCTAGTCTCTTACTATCTACAGACACTGTAGCTGGCATTTTGGACTCTAATGTTATAGCAGTGTGTTTTGCAAAATGATGCCTGAACTGAGGATGCTGTCATTCAGGAGCAGCTACATCTTTTCCAGGTAGGAAATTAAGTCTTAAGAGGTTCATCCACCCGGTGTCAGCATCATTATTCAGTGAGTCACAAATGAGATTTGGCTCAGTCCTGAGCAGTGTAATGTGTAAAAAGGCGAGCAGCTAAAGCTACCTTCCAGCTCCTGATCCCAGCTGAGGTCAGTGCAGAACCTGGCCCCTCACCACTGCGAAGACAGTGAAGGAGGCTGCTGATGTGTGCAGCTTGGCATGCTGCCCTGCTGTGCCATCTGGATGCAATCTGTTGCAGTAATTTCAAGGCGAAAGGTCAGAGATGCATGAAGCTGGATAGTTCATGCTGACCTTAGGACAGGGTCACCTATGGAAGTCACACGAGGACAGACAGTCCTGATGTGCTGAGTGTTGTTAGAGATGATTAGACATTAGCAACAGAAATAAATCTTTTCCTTTTTTCTTTTGTGTAATAGAGAGTACATGACTAACACAGAGTACAGGTCCATGAAGGAGGGGTAAGCATTTGATCCTTTATGAATTCTTTATGATTCTTTATGAAGATACCGCCTGAGGAACCACCAGAAGAATCCTAGCAGTTTAGGGAGAGAGACTGGTGGTTAAAGGTGAGGTAATAGTGTTTCTCTTCAGAGCAGTTCTTTGTTCATTCTTTTTTTTAATCACAACTCTAACTCCTTTCTTCACTTCTTTACAGTTTTCTCCTGCATCAAGGTAAATCTCTCAGTATTTGGTATCCCTCATCAAAGACCTTACCAGGAGGAAGATGGTGGCAGTCCTGACCAGCTTAGTCTTTAGGGCATGCGTGGGTTGTCTCTTCCTCACGACCCTGGCTAGGGAGACATCCTGGTAAAAGAGAGGAAGATGTAGCTGTAGAAGTTACTTCATTTGATTCATTGAAAAGCTGGCATGTGCTGTAGTGTGAGTATAAATCAGAGCACTACCAAAGCAGCCATGGATCAGATAGCCAACAACCCCAAAATGAAAAGCTGCAGTCCAAACCGGGCGATTTAGCCAGGAGGTGTGCTGCAATCTGCCCACTGTGGTTATTTGCTGAACTGGCTCAAACACCAGCAGGATACTCACATTTGCCCTGCTCGTCCTCCTGCTCACGCAGGTCTGTCCTGCTCCGTAGCAGCTGAGCTCGCTGGATGTGTCAGCCCATTAGTCAGTCTTGTGAAGTTCACCAACCACACTTCTTCAGGTCACCTGTTTAGAAAATGAAAGTGTTTGCATGGTTAGAATTTTGGGTGGTCTTGTGTGGAGCCAGGAGTTGAACTCAGTGATCCTGGTGCGTCTCTTCCAACTCGGGATATTCTGTGATTCTGCGACCTTGTGGTTGCAACACTGTCCTTGAGGAGACTTAGCCCATGATTAAATGTATACGTAAACACAAATGATATTATGGGTGTTTTCTTACATAAGAATTTTGTTTGTAGGAACTCTGGACAAGACTAGCTCTTTGCCAGCAAAAACCACAATCCTGATGTGTTATAAAATCAACCGAACTGACTGATTAGATACACTTTCAAAGCATCTGCCTGATAAGTGCTTGGCAAAAAAAACCTGCCTATGTCAACACAAAAGAGCTAGTACAGCTCCTTTTGTGCCTTGGTGTATGAGGCATCTCTTCCACTTTGTTTGATTTCTGGTTCTTGGAAAGGGTGATCTATTGCAGGGAAAAAGACGTGAAAGCACCTGATAAACCTGCAGAGGGCCACGCTGCTCTGTCGTTTAAAAAAAGAGGGCAAAACACTTCTTGGTAAACAGCAGCAACTAGCCTTGAAAATAAAACATTTCTGATTCCAGGGAACATGTGGTAATCTTGCCTACAAAGAATGTGATCTAAGCAGGAGGATAAATAGGATGCCTGTTGCAGCACAGTCAGGCTGAAAAAAAATCTACAAGTGCTGTTTGGCCTGGTAGTGTTTCCCAGTGGTTACCTTGCCTGGAAACCTCCACAAGGCACACGAAGATCACATATTTTGCTGGGTAAGTCAGTGGCAGTCCAGTAAATCCCGTGCCAAATTTTTAATAGATGTACTGCTCTTCAGATTTCAAGCTTGAGTGGTGTTTTCCTGTGGGAATTTTTAAATAACAGTGGGAGAAAAGTACGATCTGAAATGCAGAGATACAGACGGCCTTGTGAATTCAACGTTTCTGGATGCTCTGTTTGCTTATCCCAGAGAAAAGACCTTGAAGTATGCAGAAACAATCATCCATCCATAAAGCAGCAAACACTTTGAGATTTGGATTCTCACCAAATTATCTCAGCAGGGTAGCCTTACCACCAGCTAAGCAGGAACAACAAGTCATTTCTGTAAATTCTTGTTTTGGGAGTGGATTCCTCTCTCCCCACTCACATACCAGTCCATGGTACTTGGCAGTCACAGACTCTTTTGGGAAAAACCTCAATCTGTCTCTTTCCACAGAAATCAGCAGTTGAAGTGGGGCTGTGTCAGGGTCTTTTTTACACAGCATCTACTGACAGCTCAGTCATTTTTGTTTGTTTGTTTACATTTAAGCTAACTACAGCAGATTTAATAAGCTGTAGACCCAAAAGGAGCAGGTACTTTTTGGCATAAACATTGCTGAATGCAGGAAATCTCCCAGTTGATAGGAAGTGCTTCAAAATGTGCTTTTCCTTTGGAGGATGTGTTGACGGAGTGATATTCCTCTGTTAGCTGTCCCTTCTCCTTGACAAGCCGTTCCTAGCTGAGAAACCAAGACTTTGCACTGAAAGCAGCTGTGGAAAATGGTAGTGCAGCAGGACAGTGAAGATAACCAAAGCAAGAAAATGAAAGATCTATCCTTCTAAACATATAATTTAAGACAGAAAGAGACTGTAAAAATCTTACTCCCAACATCATGTCTATCACAAGGAACCTGACTTGGCTTCCACTTAGTTTTTGTGTGGGTTAAGCTGCAGGAATTGTCCATTCTTAGCAATATCAGTGTGGGTCAGCCAGTATCTGGATGAGCAGTCTCTCCCTGGTGTTGGACTTCTTTAGCTCATACTAGCAGGTTTGCACTGTACTGGTGATAGCAGCAGAATTAAAACAGTAAAATAGTTGTGGGTAGACAAGTTGTACATGGGGAGCAGGTCACAGGCATTGAGGCTGAAGGAGTGCCATAGATCCCAGCATCATTTGCATAGAGAAGCAGGTTTGTTCAGGGCAAAAAGAAAATCCTGGATAGCCAAAAGGGATAAAATCTGCCCATCTACCATAAGGGGACAGAAAATTGAGATCATTTTTTATTTTCTTATTGCTTTACACACCCACACAAAAGAAATAACACACTTGAGTCCCTGGGGAAGAAATCACAAGTCTGCCATGGCCCTTGAATAGCATTTCAGATCCTTTCCAATTCAGCAGGCAAATACAGGATGAGTCAGTAAATCAGCACTGTATTCCTTTGAGATCATTCCTGTTTTCAAGGGCCATTGCAGTCACTGTGAACTTTCTTAATTTGGAAATGGAAAGACTTATGCTTTGGTGTGGGACAAGAGAAATAGTTTGCATATTTCATACCTTACCACCACAAAAATGCTGAGTGTGTGGTATTGCCCTCTACTGGCGCCGGTCTGAGGAGCTTCACAAATCCACCAGTGGAATCTGCTGCTCAGCTGTGTCCCTTTCAGAGGTGTTCTTCAGAGGCAGGGATCTGATTTCTCATTCACAGTTGTCTTGATCCTGTAGTGCTCATGGTTTGATTCATTTATGAGAACAGAGAATCTTTTATTCCTCGGGTTTTGTTCTAATACAGCTTTAAAAGCATTACAGGTTTTGATAATCATTCACTTTCTGATGAATATTCTAAGAACTCATGTTTTCACACAGAAACTGCCTTTTTAAGATGGTTTCATCAATGCAGCATCATTATATGCTCTGAAATAACAAATCTTTTTCTTCTTTTTCCCCCAAAGTGTCACCTGATCCACTATCTGAGACTCAGCCATCACTTGATAGTTCTGAATTACGTGATTTACACATTTGACAAACTGAAGTCTGTCTCTTCCGAGCGCGTTAACATAACGGATGCTGTTTTTGATGGCGTGGAAGTCAGAGTGTTTGAACCTCCTGCAAAGCAAGATGAGCTGCTCAAGCGCGGCGTTGTTTACATCCACGGAGGCGGCTGGGCCTTGGCAAGCGCAAGTAGGTGGCTGCCAGTAACTCCATGGCATTCTGGTCTGGTTTCCTCCCAGCAGGAGAAACAAAAAGCTGTTTTTCCTGCTAGGGGAATGATAATTTTGCGAAGACATACCTGAATTCAGTAGTAACTGTCCCCGTCCTGGTGGTTCGGATCTAAGGAAGCAGGATAAAAATGGGCACACTGGAAACAGATGCATCTTATCGGGATATGAAATGTAAAAGGACCAGAAGGTTAAATTTGTTACATCACCAGAGGACAAATTACACAATATACTAAACAAACAGTGACACAAAGAGTGGGCTGAACAAAATTGCATGCAAGAGCAGTGCAGATGTTTGGCTCCCAGTAGCATGTACTGGGGAATACATGCTGCTGACTACAGAAAACATGCATGGTGACAAAAGAGATGGGTAGGGTTGGGTTCCAGACCCACTCCCTTAGGGAACCACTGTGGTTTTCAAGAAATTATCTTGAAAATTAATATTACTGACTTGCTCTGATTCTGTTTGTGGCTTCCAAGTAGTAAGGTATAGCTATAGGCAGCAATAAGCTAAGCACTGATCCTTCCACATCTTGCAGCAAGAGAAAAGCCTTGGGACAAGTAAGGGTGTGCAGTTCTCATGGCTGCCCTGAGTCCCTGATCAGGAATTGATTGCACCATTGCTTCTGAGACAACATGAAGGCCTGACGCATTCTGAAGCATCTACGGACTTGTCTGTAGAAGAAAAAAAAAAACTAATGGGGTTTTCTGAAACATTCTAAAACATACAAAAGATTGTATTGGTTGCATTTAGACTACATATGTACAAGCCACTTAGACCATGATTTAAGTGAGATTTAGAGTCCTAAATAAAATCTGGTCTTCACATACCTTTGGAAATGCCAGTCTCTTTGCCCTACACCAGTTAAAAATTTTGCTCCTGTTCCTACAGAGAAATTGAGCTTTGAGTTGGGCTTCCTCAGGCCTACTTAAGGGAGGTTTGTTAGAGTCCTGTCCACGTCATTTGTTCTGTAACACTTTTCATATGACTTGCTGTGCTAAAAGTTTCTATTAAATTACTGCGCTTTGTTTGGATGGCTGTAACTCAGCTATCCTTCAAGTACAAGATGCAGAAGTTAATGGCACAAATGTTACTGCTAGATACTAAATTCTAAGACTAGATAGTTTAGAATAAACACTTAGTGTCCTAGTATATTTTATGGTACCAGGAATCAACAATTAAGTAATTGGAAAAGAATAAAATTAAAGAAAATCAGTCCACTGATAAATAGGATAGCCGTGATTAATCCTCCATTAAATGAGTAGTTCACTTGACATTAATAGGGCAGCTCATTTGAATCAAAGCAATACGAGCTATAATAAAATGAACAAAAAGCAGTGACTCATACGGTAATAACTGCTTCTGGATGCTAATGCCCCCAGGCCACTGGGTACCTTGAATTTTGCCCAGTTGTGAGAACTGTGACAGGCGGGTGAAATGACATGCCCCAAGTCACCAAGAAACAGATGAGAGGAAAAAAACATTAGACTGCAGGACTTCCCAAGGTGTGAATTTTGTTCCTTCTGCTAAAATACACATTTGGAACTTCATCTGCTGCAAGCCGATCTCATTTATTTTACTTCTGTTTGTATGTTGTCTTTATATTTTCTGAGAAGTCTTACATGTGGCTTTGTGAAATCCTGACATAAATGGACTTGCATGTACCTAACACCATGTCCTTTCATTCCAGGAACGAGCCTTTATAACAACCTCTGCAGAATCATGGCTGAATCTCTCAATGCTGTAGTTGTCTCAGTTGAGTGAGTAATCTAAAACTGATTAAGTAATTTTAAGGCATTAGAAATACGTAATGTAGCTTTGCCCTTTTCCCTTGTTAGTGACTTTTGGATAAGGCTTTAAACTTGGACAATAATTCTCTTTACCAGTCTGATATTTTTATCCTTTTAGAATAACAACAAATTAGAACGGTATCAAAAGTTCACTTGGATTTCTGTTTATTTTAGAGGCCATTTCAGAAAGCAGAAATGTGGGAGACGAGCAGCATTTTAATCAGTTGGACAAAACAGTAAAGTACAAGTTTTGCAGATTTTAGTGCACCTTGCAAATGCACCCATGTGTCAGAAGTGCACCTAAAACCTGAGATCACTCAAGTCTGAGTTATGCCGTTAATGCTTGTCAACAAGAAAAGTTAGTTACATACCTGAAGGAAGGCTGAATCACATCTCCCTAACTCCCTATGGAGCAAAAGTTCATTTTTCATCCTTATATATTAAAAACAAGCATCTAAAGTCTGTCTAAACACCACCATTTCTAAGTCACACTGAGCAAGGGTCTGCAACCTAAAAATTAGCAAATGATTTTTCACTGCTCATTAACCAAAATACACGGCGAAGTATGGCAGTTCCTGCTGTTCTCTCAAGCACCCACTGTTCAAGTCATCTCATTTAAGGCTTGTACTCTGCTCCAGAACAGGGGACTGCCAGGGTGCTAGACAACAGGGAAGCAGTGCTGGTTTTTTGACTGGCTGAACAATTATTAGGCAAACAAACCTCTCACTAGCTAACTAAACTACCTAGATGACTCCTGTTTGATTGGTACTTTTCCCATCCTTACTGTCAACTTCAGTATTTTCTTTTACAAAGCTCATCACTTGGTGTAACTACTCAAGCTTCTGACTTGCAGTTGATTACATACCAAGCTCTGTGATCTAATTACAATTTAATTATATGGAGTTGGTGCTACTGATTCTCAATAGGCATTCTAGTGTACTTTAAGGGGTTGCTCTTTTACTTTTTTGTTGCTCATTAGTAGAAAAAAAAACAAGTAAAAAAGCAGACAAGTGTCAATCACAGTATTGAAAAGTTACTCATTTTCTGGTTTATGGTGGAATAATACTGGCCATTTTTCAGAGCTACTGGTTGTCTCTTCTCCTTAGCCATTACATCTTTCACTCAAGGCATTTATCCTCAATTAGTGAAGTCTAATTTGATTTTTCTCATTGGTTGAATTGCACGTCTCACTTTCATGATCTGCACACACTACCTAGTTCTGCAAGGCGTTCCCAAAGGCCTCTCATATTCCTTTGCAGCTGATGTAACATACAGATTGTTTACTGAAAGCAGGGCAGATTCCAAGTTTAAAACACTTCATGCAAATTAGGTTTAAAATTTATTTTGCATGTACAATTATTTTTTTTTAGCTTAGATTCCAATGAAAATACTTCGAACCAGAAAACGGTATTTTGTTTTGCTTCAGAAGTAATGGCAAAATAAAAGACTTCTAACGGTGCCAAGATTTTTTTCTTCACTTTGAACTAAGAGTCATCAATTGAAAGACACAGCTTTTGTCAAGGTGACAACAGAAATACTCTCTCAAGATATCTGCTGAGAATATGGGAAATCTGTTAAGGATACAAAAAGTTGTAACCAGAAGGATGTGCCCAGTAACAACTCCTACGTTGTAAATGATTCAATAAACTGACTTCTCCTGCACTGTTATTTAGAAACTGAGAAAATGCAGTGACCAAGATTCAGCTGTTTTCCCACCACTTGTAAAGTGCAGGTATTCCTGCTTCTCTCTGTGATAGAGGAGGTGAATTATTGGATTTGTTGCATTAGTGCAAATTGGTATTACTTCACTTCCTGGCCATGGTTCATTTCCTGGCACAGAGGCACAGCAACGTTCATCCTCTCCTGAGCACAGATAAACATTTGGGAAACAGAACTGCTGAGGTGTTCCCCTCAGTTCAATCTGTTGGGCGTGTATGGCTTGCTCCCCCTCATAGCAGCTGAGGTGGGGAGCTGAGATCAAAAGCAGGCCAATAGTAATGACTCCCTTGCCAAGGGTGTTTTTAATACTCATTCATATAACACATGATGAAATTCTCTATTGGGAAATTGTAGGAGAGTGCTGTACAATGTTATACTGTCTTGGTGTTATTCATATCTAATGGGTTCTTATAAATCTTTCAGAATTACAGCGTTAGTTATAAGGTTAAGTATTACACACCTCATTTTTTTTCCATAGTATTTATCCTAATGAAATAGTTATTTGTCACTAAGATATATCTGATAGAATCTATTAATTATGAGAAGTACAGTAACTGTAATAATGGTCTCTTACCTCTCTTCTTCTTTTGCAGATACAGGCTGGTACCAGAAGTGTGCTTCCCTGAGCAATTCTATGATGCCGTTCGTGCTACAAAGCATTTTTTGCAGCCTGAGGTCTTAGCTGAGTATTCAGTTGACCCAAATCGAATTGCAATTTCTGGCGATAGTGCAGGAGGAAACTTGGCTGCTGCTGTGTGTCAGCAGGTAACGTCCAGTGTCTGTTATATATTACACTGTAACCATCCCTGATTCGGTGATGCATATAGGCTGACAGGTTCCTTGTGCTGCTTCATCATGAGGTGACGTGCCAGTGTTAGAGACAGAGTAGTAGCTCTCCTGTTGAAAGCCAGCATCTTGTCATTTTGCAGAAGAAAAATGAGTCAATTACATATGAATCAAGAAGCTTGCAGTGTCTTAGTGCAGTTACGAGTTCTTATGGGCCAAATTTTAAGAGCAAGTAGCTAAATGGGTTCTTTTTTAACCCTTCTTGCTGAGAAGTTCTTTGTTTGCCTGAGTAGGTGCACGCGTAATTAATCAATTATCAAATGTATCAAATTATCAAATAGTTGCCACAGGAAACTATATTCTTATTCATTCAAACACAAATGAAGAACAAAAAAATATAATACATGAAGCTTAACTCTTCTTTAAATTGTCTTCCCGCAGCATTTCACAATTAAGAAAATTTCTTTTGTGTATCTCTAGTTTAAACATAATCTGAATTTAATCTACTAAAGATTTTAAAGGCAGCCTGAGGCAAGTAATAGTATTATTCATGGTTGAGTGAAACATTATTAGCTTTTTGTATTGCCATTAACCATCGGTGATAAGAAAGTACGTACCCCGCTCAGGCGAGTAATTATCATGACAACGTTGCTTGGGCAACTAATTATCATGATAACCTTGTGATATTGAATTAGGGAGGAAAAATTAATAAGGCACCAAAAGTCTTTGTCTCGAGGACTGGTAAACATGATAGAGACATGATAGAACACGAAAAACATGATGCAACAGCATTCATAATTCATTTCCATGATGCTGAATTCTTTTTAAATCAAGATGTAAGACTGTCACACAGAGGTTAAATACACTAAGGCTCTTCAGACTGAAAGAGACAGAGAAGATGAGATATGATACAGGTTTGTGTATCTTGAGTAGATGGTGAAGCAAAATAAGCGTCTGTTGATTCTCCCACTGAAGGAATTAGGGGGTACAAATTCATACTTTGTAGGCTCAATTCAAATGCAGATGGGTAGGTTCAAGTCTGACACAGAGGTGCTTCTGCACACTGAGCCTTTGCTAGAGAAAACTGAATGCCAACAGTTTGCAAAAACTCAAAAAAATCAGATAAAATCATGGAAGAAAAATCCTTGAAAAGCTAGTACAAGCTTGGGTAGCTCCCTTGACTCAAGAAGTAAATTGAGTGCAAATAGTTCAATTGGGGAAGCGTGTTAGAAGAATACAGTTGTACACTCTTTTTTCTTACACACTTCCATAAACATCTGCTACTGATTTCTGTTGGAAACAGGGTACTGGAACTGTCCTGAGTGATTGTTGGTACAAGAAAAGAAAAAGATCAGCCTGCTAGTATCGCGGATAACAGAGGAGCATTATCCGCCAGTGGACTTGCATAAGAAAAGAATTTTGCGTAAAAATTGTCAAATGATTGCTTGTGTAAAGTTCAAGGTTGATATTGTAATGTTTACTTTCTTTATAATCACAATTCCATCCTATATTCTTCCCACAGCTTAGCAAAGATGAGAATTCGATCATCAGACCAAAACTGCAGGCGCTGATTTACCCAGTCCTTCAGGCATTTGACTTCAATACACCTTCATATCAGCAGAATATGAACATGCCTGTTCTTCCTCGTTATGTCATGATCAACTATTGGATAGACTATTTCAATGGTAATTATGACTTGGCTCACTCACTGCTGATTAACAACCACACTGCTCTTGATGTACATCAAGCTCTGGCTTTCAGAGGACGTCTGAATTGGACATCTCTGCTGCCTTCATCATTCAAAAAGAACTACAAGCCTGTAGTACAAGCCACAGGCAAGGCTGAAATAATCCAGGAGATACCAGCACTGCTTGACGTACGAGCAGTCCCACTGCTTGCAGAAAATGAAATTTTGCAGCTGCAGCCAAAGACTTACATCCTGACCTGTGAGAATGACGTCCTGAGAGATGACGGCGTGATGTATGCCAAGCGGTTGGAGAATGCTGGTGTGGAGGTCACACTTGATCACTTTGATGACTGCTTTCATGGTTGTATGATCTTCACGATTTGGCCTACTGATTTCTCTGCAGGAATTCAGACCAGAAACAGCTATATAAAGTGGCTGGATGAAAACCTCTGAAGAGAGAGCTTCTCTAGAAGGCACTGTGCTCAACTCTCTGGTGTCTGTTCTTGCAAAAGAACAATCAATGAAAAAGTGCACTTTTCCAAATTATGATTTCACCTATTCAGCAGCAGCTTGGGGGGGCTAGAGACCACTAACTGTAGCATTTACTTGCTCAATTGGCCTTGCCCAGCAAAAGATTTTGCAGACTTCAGTGTTTTTGGTTTTTTTTTTCCTTTCAGATAACTTGCCAACCATAAACAAATGTGCAAGGGGGTCAGCATTCCTGTCATGTTCTTACCTGGCTAAAACTTTGAAGCTTTGTCTCTTAATTAGGCATGAGGGCCACAACTTTAAAAAGAGGCCAGGTAAGGCCAAATACCTACATCTACATCTGAATATATAAAAGGGAGAACTGATTTTTAACAGTGTTGAGCCTTTTAACAAGGCTGAGCACTCTCACCTGTGAGAGCTGAAACACACATTTGAATACCAGGCATAGATTTAGGTGTTGGCTTTTAGACAAATGGCTCTTAAATTTAAAAAATACAATAATAAAAATGGCTTTTCTAGGCAGTTAAGATGATGCTAGGCAAGTCTCTTAGCCGAACGTAATTCAGCTTTGAATTTGGTCTTTATGGCCTTTTAGTTACTTATGTTTTATAAAAGCACAGAACAAAATACATTTTCAATAAAAAAAAGGTTACAGCGTACATACAATTACAGAGGGTAAAATGTGTACCTGCAGAGTCTAGGTTGGTTGTGGGAGTTTCAAAGTTGAAGCTCACTTGGCTGAAGATGATGACACTGTCAGTGTTTAAAGCCTCAGTTTTATGACCTCCTCACAGAAAGTACTGAGCATACTAAAGATAATCTGCTGTGTGGTTTGCACTAATGTTTGTAATTCATAGTAGAAGTTTTTGTTTGTTGACTTTCTTTTGTGCTTATAGTGTTTATTGTATTTCATGCTTCCTAGAAGGAGGGAAGCAGCAAACAGAAGTGGGCTCCAATCTACTGGAGGTTTAAATTGGAGCTTTGCTGCTATGCCTTCTCTGTCTTGTAGATTGAACCTAGAGCACTAGGTAAGAAGATCTAGCTATTGTGTAGCACATCTCTACAGCTTGAGCCGCTCTTTAATATTCAGAGATGTGGGACAGCAAAGTGAAACCACTTACAACAGTGTCCATCTCCCAGGATGTGTACTGCTTGCAGAAATGAAGGCTGCCTCAAAATGTTGTGCCGGGTGTTTCTGGGCAAAGAGAACGGCAGTCCCATGAAAAAATAGGGGATTAAAGCCATTGACAGCTTTACTGCCGACTTCCTGTAGCACCCCAGGAGAACAGCTTAATCTCCCTGTGCCTCGCTTTCTTCTTCTGCAAGACAAGAAGCAGTCATTTCCTACCTCACAGAGGAGTTGTGAAGCCGAATTCACAGACATTAGTGAAGCACAGGGATAGTCACTGAGGAGCAGGCACTGAAGAGTTCCCTTAGCTGTTGATCGTCCATCCTTTATCAGCTGGCTCAGAACGGGGTGCCCATTGCAGGCAGTGCTGCCAGGCTGCCTGTCCTCCTGGGAAGGTCACTGATTTCTGTCCTGCTTCGGGTGAAAGTACAGCAAGGTGAGGGTTCTTGGTTGTTGAGAAATCAGAACAAAGACAATTTCAGGAGATAATTCCTGAAAAGTTCATTTAAGAAAAAAATGGTAAATCAAGCTGCCTTCTGTAATTTAAAATATATACAGAACACGTCCACCAATATTCAGCAAACACATTCTCTTATTTAATTCATATCACTGTTTCCTAAAAACACCAGCTTGTTGGTGTGGCTGTGTGCATTAAGCTATTAATGAGACACAGCCTGGATGTGGGCTCAGTCATGCAGGCTGAAACCAATTTCTGGGCATGGGTTCACACAGAGGTCACTCACCAAAGCTTTTTCAACAGTGCCCCAGATTCTTTTTCAAATTAGATTGTTACAAAGACTTGGTGGAATTAGTGCAGCCAAGTGACAATTTAAATCAGAAGAAATGAAGCTTTTTTTTCCTAAACTTTCTTTCTTCCCTTCCCCCTTAAACACAACTTCAGTAGATACAATTTACACTTAGAAGAGATACCAACCAAAGTTACATCCATTGGTAAAGACAAATCACTTATCTTGAAAAGGAGACTGCACCAGTGTCCATTTCCCTGTATGTAAACAGCTCCAATTACTTGACTTTAGACCGTGACTTAGGATCAAAATGTATCTTTACACTGAGATGTAACAATAGGGTTCTTCCTGGCTTTCCCACTTAGAGGAAATGTTTGTCAGAAAAGGTATAATACTGTAGTACTGGAAAAAAATAGTTAATGTTCTTATCAATTCCAAAATAACTAAGTTACCTGAGAGCTGTCTGCAGAGCTTTAGATCAGCATTTGTTTATAGCTGAGTTATAAATATCTGCTATGAAGCTATAATATAATCACTACTGTATTTTTTATGTGAAATGAAGAGCTGGAATATATATTCCTGAAGTTGGTTGTATATTTCCTTCATGCACTGAAGCACATTAAAGTCTTGGCACAAGAAGTGGCAGTAAGTAAATAACTGGATTGAATGTATTTACTGAGTCATCTCCAGCTTGATGTGACATCCGAGATGGCAGCACAACTTGGATGAGCTGTTGCAGTATTAACTAGTTCTGCCAAAGTACTGTGACTACTTTTGTCGTGCAGCTCCATGGTTAAGTACATAACAGCTGCAGAGATGCATGGTGTTTCCTGCTACTTAACAAAACAGAGGTCTGAGTTACAGCTATAAAAGACCTTTTGGTATGTAGCTGCACAAGACACTTGATTAAAATTCAGTGTAAACCTTGAAGTAAGTGTTAGTTGCATTCTCACCTTTCCTCCTGCTTTGTTCCTATGCAGGCAGTTGAAAGCTCAGCATTGCTTCCAGCTGAACTGCTGCAGTCACCCGAACAGAGCCCTAGCTCAGCTCTGCTGGCCCAGGAGGCATTGTTAGAGAGATCTGCTGCCTGCAAGGAAGAGATTAAGGTTAATGCATGTTACAAAAGCTTTATTTGTTCATGTGTTGTTTTCTTTTTTTTAATGGTCTTCATTTGAAAAGAGCCTTACGGTCTCCTGAAGTGTTCGCGTGAGTGTACGTAGCACCTTCATTCCTCAGTTATTTCACCAAGCACCTTGCACGTTTTAGGATCAGACTCAGAAGTATTTCTAACAGTATTTCACATGTGCGTAGTGGAAAGTCTGTCTTCTAAAAGAAGTTAATAAATTTGTCTCGTTACCTATTCCTTACATGAGCACGGCTAACTACTTTTTGAAGATAGATTTATTTTTTTCTCCCTCCTCCTACAACTGAACTTCGTAAGTTTTAATGAAAAAGCCCACACAACAGAACCTTGAATCCTACTTCATGGAGGTGGGAACTACATTAGCCATTCCCCAGTAGTTTTGGCCAACATTCACAGAAATAAATGAAGTTTTGGTTTGTCTAGCTTAGAACCTCCTGAAGAATGGGAGGTGAGCATTTTTCAAAGCCCAGACTAAATTAGCAATGTCTCATGGTGCATAATAACAACTTCCTAACTTTCATCTAAGTAATTGCAAAATTGCTTCCCTAGCCAAAGCAGAAAGGCCACTGTGGGTTTTAAGTCCTATAAACTAAAAAGAAATTATTTATCTTTAAAAGATTGTTTCGTAGTGTTTGGGCCTCTCTTTTTTAATTAGGTGCATTATGGATGTATTTTTTAATCTCATATTAAATTTCATAAGAAACTTCTTCAAATAAAAAAAAATATTACAAGTAGATTAACCTGACAAGCCTCTTAAGCTGCTATGGTCTGTAAGCTGGTTTAATGTTCTCTTATTTATGATGTTCAAAAGCCCAAAGTACGGCATACTTGATGTAAATGCATTCAGCAACTTATGCATGACTGTTTCTTTGCTTCTTTCCCTGTGCAGAGGGAAGATCTTGTAAGATCTGGTTAGCAAGTGTGATTCAAACGTGCTATCAAAATGAAGAACAAATAAAGTGAAATGTATGTGTTCTTTTTCCTCAAGACCACTGATTTCTTTTTCCTAGGTGTGCCGCATTTCCAAATTGAGTTCTCACTGAGGAGAGGTCAGTGACAGAGTTCCTGCAAAAAATGCTGAATCAAAAATGAGGTGGTTGTTTTCAGAGCAGGAAACCTTGCTTGTGTGCCTACGGTCTGCAACCGTGACCTTCTCTTACTCGATACCTGGCAGCTGCTTAATGCCAGCTACATTTGCTTGCGTTGAATAATGCACGATGCCTGCACAAGTGCTGTCGCTCTCTCCTTCGAGGCAGGCAGCTGAGCTCATGTTCTTCATTCTGCTCTATAAACAGACTTTTAGGTGCTTATAGATTATTTATATGTTTGAAATCAATTTTATCCAGAGGACATCCTAGTTCCATTTTCATACCTACTTGCCTTCCTTTCACTTTTTTTCTTCCTCAATTTTTACCCGTTTTCTTCCCCTTCCCCCTCATTTATTAATGGTCAGAGACTACTTTTCAAATATCGTAACATGAAGGTTTGCCGTTTTGTCTAGCAGGGTACCGTGACCTCATCAGAATATAAAGCTTTTCTCCTGCTGAAAAACAAACACAAAAACTGGGTAAAAACCTTCTGAAGACTTAGAAGCTGTATTTAAACCAGCAGGAGGGGGTCTAAGGACAGAAACACGTATCAGCGCTGTGTTGAGGAGACCAAGCCACACAGTCCTCTGCCATTAATCTGCCATGGAAACCAGCCTGGCCCTTCCCTTCCCTTGCACCTCTCCTGTCCGCGCTCTGCTCCTTGCACTAGGAACCTCTTTGGAGCAGGAGCACACATTATTTTGTTCACCTCCAGGAGCAGTATGTGTTTTCTGCTAGCTTTTCATTCCATTTTTTTCAGGCACCAGTCCAATGGCATTTATTTCTTTCATAAATATTGTTTAAATAGTTGGCAGCACATCATAAACATATCTCAAGCCTACCTTCTAACCTAAAATTTAATAATTTTTCCACCATGATTTTCTGCAGCATTTTGAAGTGTTTATCAGCTATTAAACAAGAAGAGAGAAAAAAGAAAACAGAAGAAAAAAGAAATAGAAACCCTACAGTCTCTTCTTTAAAACTGCTTTTATAAAACCTTACATTTTTAATTACTCTTTCTGGCTTTATATAAACAGGCCTACACTAAAGATTTCCATTGCGACCTTCTTTTATTAGGGAGAATTTTTATAAGGCACAGAAGATAAAATAATTCTAAAACAGTCTCGGGGTATAGGAGAGGCAGAGTTCTTTAAAGGAGGAACGTATTTTGTATCAAAGGAATTGAACCATCAGGAATAATTGGTGCAATTGAAAAGCATTTCTCCCACAAACACTGGGCAGGTGCAGTATGCTCAGTGCCTTTGAGATGTGGGATTCAGAGGGTGGCAGAGGGATCAAGAAAATGAATTTTTGCTGTTAACAGTCACTTCTTTGCAGTTCAAATTTAGCCTGAGGTTTTAAATTAAAATGCAGCAATTCACAGAACAGCCAGCAGAGGGAGCATCTAAAACAAAGACTCGTTAGAAAACAGCGTGTTTCAAAACCACCCTACGGAGCTGCAAGCATTACAGCAGGAACCGCGCCAGAACTTCTGTGGCAGCCCAGGCCCTGATTTATGAATTTACACATGGGCAAGGTGTAAAGTTCATGCTACTCTGAGACTTCTTGTGAAAAAAAAACAACCCAAAGACAAAAACAAACAAAAAAAACCAGCACCATTCTTCTGTTCCAGGATGATTCACTTTCAATCCTTGGCATGCCATAAGGATTTTTTTCAACTCTGGTAGCTGTTAGTTCAGATTTGCAAGTCAGTTAGGGTGTGTGCAGTCTGCTGGGTCTCCCACTTGCTGCCTGCAGTGCCTGTGCATGTCCCTGTTCTGCAGAACCAAAAGGGTGAGCGCACCGAGGGGGAAGTCTGCCTCGCTGCTCGGAGGGGAGGGCTGCATGGCCGCCTCTTCAAGGCTTCTCATTGCCTTCATATGCAATTATATACGTATGGATGCATGGAAAGAAGGCCTAGCACCGTCTCCAAAACTTGCAGAGGTGTGAGTGCCCCGGGAAATTATTGTATTTCAACCCCCAAGGGTAACCTTGGAAATTGGGCAGCTTCTGTTCTCATGCCATGTATTTCTGCTCCTTCACGCTGCATAAGGCAGCTGATAGCAAGTACAAGGCAAAGGCTGCCTGCCTGCTGGAGCAGGGCCCTTCCAAGGATCCCACTGCCAATGCGGCCCGTGCCAGCCAGTGTCACCTGGTGTTGTCAGCAGCTGAGCTCTGGGTTATTTTAGTGATCGGATGAGTTACCTTTGATGCTTTTCACCACCTAGCAGCTGTCACATCATCTGCACCAGTGCTCTCATCCCTGCCATGCAGCCCTGCTGTGGGCTGTAAAACATACATCCAGTATCTAGTTATGGGGTTTCACCACTCACACCCACCCTCCCCCCAAAAGCAACATGCTGGAAAGAGTAGCTAGAGGGCACACTGTGGATTTAACAGTTAACCCCACAGTGGTTAGCACACAGACAAGGTGTCTTGTACGTGAGGGCTTTTTTTTTGGCACAGACCCAGCTCCACTGGCTGTCGTCCAACTCCACAGCAGAGCTGTGAACATCAGTGACAGAGCCACAAAGGTGACAGTGGCCTGTGCAATAGGCAGCTGGTGAAGCAGGTCGTCAGCCTGAGACAACATCTATCGTTAAGCACACTCTAAACAACTACTTCCTATAAATTAAATACATGTGTGCATACATACGCTCTATATGCTGCAATAATACAAACTCAGAACCACTTAATTAAGGATTACAGACAGACTATTAGTTTATAATACTCCTTTTACTCGGAATAAAATGAGGCTATTGGCATGAAGTTGGCCTCAGTCCTTGTATTTTAATGAGTGCCATCAGCCTGATTTCTTGGGCTGGCAATGTTCTCACCTGATTGAGTTTCCAAGGGAGTTTCTGAGTTTGAGCAAGATCTGAAAGATATGTTAACGTGTCACCTTAAGGCAGATGCATGTTCGTACTTATACCAGCCACCCATCCCCGCTCCTGGGGCCTTCCAAACATAACTTCTAATTGTAACTTACTTTCTGGTGTCACTTTGAAAGGCATCTTTATCCTCAGCAGAGACCATTCTGCTCTCTCCTGCCTGCTCAGGACAGCATCTCCTGAGCTGTGAGGAGCAAGTAACTGCTATTTGCATATTAACCCAGCAGAGCCAACTCAGCTGCGTGCTCTTCCTCCTAAAACTTCCTCAACAGGCTTGTTTACTCACTTCATCGTCAGTGAAGCGCAGCTGGGTTAATTCAGCTCCAGTTTGTCTGTGGTGGCAGCAGTCACCACGCTCAGCTTGCAGGCATCCACCTCAGCCCGACCCAGTGTGACTCAGTACCCAGGGCTGGGGCCAAAACCAGCTGGCCTTCTCGGGGCACATAAATCATTAAAAGTTAATATATATACTAGGATTCATAGTGAAATTTCTCAGTTTTCCAGATGAAAAACAAGTTAAGGCAGAAGGTGCTTTTCCTGTTAATACCTAACCCTTTCCATGAGTAACACCCCTGCCTGTCTCGGGATGCAGGGGACTGTCACTGCATGAGAAAAGGGGCATTTGAGGGAGGAAAGTTTAAAAATCAACAGCAGCAGCGAGGCAGGGGGGCTGAGCTCTCCTGCTGCCCAGGTCTCTCCCACCAGCAGCCCTGAGCCTGGCATAGGGGGAGGCTGAGGCTGTTTACCACAGGTAGGGTCAGGGGAATTCCACCTCCCATGTCACTTCTAGTTTCTCTTCTCGGCAGCACTTGCACAAGTGCCAAGTCTTTATGAGCTGTGAGACAGAACAATGAGGGCGTTTTATCATCCCGGCTCGCGGGAAGTGGTGAGGAACTGGATGAAAGCCATTGCCTTCAGCCTAACAAGCCCCTCTGCTGCTCCACAGTGGACGCAGAGGCCGGGATTTGGCTGGTCACACTTCATGGCTCCCTGCAGCCCACCTGGGCCAGGCAGTGCCCAGGCCCACAGCTCACCTCCGTGTCTGCAGTGTTTGCTCAGGCCAGGTTTTAGTTCACAAACACACATTTTGTGAGCTGGCACTCGCGCTGCCAAGTTCCTGTGCTCCTCCTTGACTGTTCCCACAACACTGAAACTGCTCCACGCTTGGCAGCGTTGGAAGCCCTCTGAAAATATCATACTCTTCACAGCAGCTGAGGAGGCTTCACTAATTGCTAAGGAAGAAATTAGGTGAGCCAGGTATTGGCACATTGAGACCTTGGCTACAGTCTGCTGCAGCCGACAGAAAGCCTGTTGTCTACAGAAGCTGTGGGTCCATGGCTGATGGGGGGGACCCTGGACCCTGGCAGGCAGTTGTCCCCAGTGGGAGGGTTCCTGGGGTCTCCTCAGCTCCCTCATGGCGACGTGGCAGTAGGAATACAACAAATTCAGGCAGGATTTTATAGAACTTCTGTCTCCACGTGTACAATTACCTCATCTAAGGTACAGGTGAAGGAGCCTCTGGCACCAGCAGTAAATGAAACAATGAAACCAGACATGGGATTTTACCATGCCCTTCCCAACAGACAAACTGCAGCGCAGGCAGCTCAGTTCAAAACATTCCGCCTTGGTGCTTTCCCAAAGACCAATAAATCAATAAGGAAAATTCATAAGAACATAGGGCTGCGGCTGCTTATCTGCTCAGCCCTATCGCTAGGCTTGCTTCCCTGAAATGCTCAATAAAGAAATGAGCCATTGGTGAAGGAAGAGTGCTTCCAAGGTGAAACATGGCCACTGCTCACAGCGGAGCCAGGAGGCAGCTGGCGGCAGCATCCTGCCTGCACCAAGCAGCCGGGCCGTTCCGGAGCTGCAGCAAACAGGAGGCCAGCATCCCTCCTACAGAGTAATGAAAAATAAACCTTGGGAAGTTGTATGTGTTCAGGCAAATCCACAGAGCTTTGCTCTTCAGCAAAACCTTCTAAAGGTATCCTTTCACCAGCTGAAAATGAATGCCTTACAATTAAGCAAAAGAGTGCCTTTAGGTACTTCAAATTATCCTATGTATCTGAAGTTTTGTTTCCCCTGGGTGAAGAAAGTTTCATTTCTGCTTTTGCTCTCATCTATATTGAGCAATAATCGTTAAGTGAAATAAGTCCAGGAGGGCAAAGTCATCTGGTTTTATTCAGCACTTTTACAATCCCTATCAGGGCTAACAGGCAAAATGTTGCAATCCAACAACAAGCAGTCGAGAGATCACCACTCCTGACAGGTTCTGGCTAGCCAAAAAGTTGCCTTTTTCCAGCCTGATCTGTTTTATCTCTGCAGAGATGCCACCTTCCTGTCTGTCATCACACATCTGGAGACACAGCTATGTCACCACCCAGCTGGACTTGTCTAGATTCCTGTTTCCTACCCCCTTCTCTCTCCTGCACGTACCTCTTCATGCTTTAGACGTTTGTTTTCTGTGGAAACTCCTTACACAGATAGAGAGAAGGTGTAAAATTCAGGTGAGTGGGATTTCTGGGAGGTCTTTGCAATAAAGAGGCAGCAACTCTCCTGCAATCCTGTTTCTACCAGAGATCAAAAGGTGTCTTTTAAAAGCGTTTGACAAGCAACTCATATATTCTCACCTTAAGGAAGGCCATGAAGCTCAGTGGGCTTGGTGGTATGAGGGTCAGGCACTCTGGGATTCTCGCTGGCAAAGCCAGTAACCTGACTTTGCAGACTTTGCAGGGTTAATATCATCTCAGTCAATTTTATTTTATTTATTTAAAACCATTTCACAAGGAAATAACCACAGGAATTTGGGAGCTGTGTTCAACACTGGTGCATTCCTGGCTTTTCAACTTACTGTAACTGCATTCTGAGTCAGAATTTCGCTTTTGTTTGACGGTCTTTTGTTTGCTTTCGTTTGATGGTCATCACCAGTGTGTCTCACAAGCACATACTCCCCCCATAGGTGCCTCACAGAATCACTAGGTTGGAAAGGACCTAAAAGATCATCTAGTCCAACCGTCCTCCTGCTACCACTCTTTCCCACTAAAGTACTAAAGCACATCCCTTAGCACCTTATCTGGACGTTTCTCGAACACCTCCAGGGACGGTGACTCCACCACCTCCCTGGCCTCGGTGCATTGATGGACATACTCACTCAGATCTCCTGAACTTCACCTGGAAGGATGCAGAGAAGGGAGGAAGCTGGCCCCAGCATTCAGCCCTGGCACGCTCTGACAGCCTTGCTCGCTGCCTCACCCCCAGCCCCCACACACTTTTCATCACACCCAAAGACAATTTTGTTTATACACAATGATTTCTATGGTGCCCCAAGCCAAATATAACATTGTCTAGGTACCCACAAAAATTTTGAAGACTGAATAATGTTTCTCCCCAATTCAAGTTGAGACCATGTTTACAAAGAGGTTTTCCAGGATGGTGACATCTTCCTTCCTTTCCTTACACAATTAGGCACACAACTTGCTCATCCCAATTAATTTAGTCTTTTGAGAAAAATAAAATCCATATATGAAATCTAATAGCACAGGTAGATCTGCAGGGATTAACGATATGAAGGAGAACATTGTCAAGCATATAATGATATTTTGTGGTATGTTTGCTACAGCTAATGCTTTTAATTGCATTTTCCAGTTTAATTCTAGTAGCCAAAGGCTCAATGCACAAGGCAAATAAAAGACAGGATAATTGGCATGCCCAAGTGCCTCTTTTCAACATAAATCAGGCAGACAGCAAATATGAATTGAGCAAGGAGATCACCGTGTTGCAGTTTAATTCTCTCAAGATTTTGCCAAAATTAATTTCACACAGCAGGATGGAAAAGCGGGCTGGGGAGTGCATTCAAAATGTCAAGAGGGACTGGAGCCACAGCATCCCCTTCCACATTAGCATTTCAAACAACTGTGAGAAAGCTTGTAAGCAGACAGATCGAGGAGGAACAGGAATCAGACAGAGCCATCTTCCTGGGTGTACTTCTCTATTCCCTACATTTGTCAGAAATTGCTGCGGAATCTGCATTAATAAAAGCTTCTTTGATTACAGGTGAAATTAATATAAGGCTTTTGAAACAGGAAGACCTTCCTACAAACCCAACAGCAGCAACAGATTTGCTTACCCACGCCCAGCTGTTCTCTTAAGCCCTGCACATTCATGCAGAGGTGAACTATCACGCTATTTCCATTGGCACTGCGCAGCACTTGTATGTACACAAGGAGCTGCAAGATAACAATTGGAGTGTAAACTCTCTAAGGCTAAGATTATCTTTATGGCTTTAGACGTACAAATACATTACCACAGCTTTGTTTTTAAACCCATCCGAGTTGCAAGCTGAAATAAGTAAAAAGATGGATATTTTTCCTGGAGCTCTAATCCAAGGTGTTGTTTTCTCCTATTAGATCTACACTTATAACCAGAGTAAATAACTTTGAAACTGCTAACATTCATGGAGACGGAGGAATTTGCTCATCTGCCTGAGTCCCATGTGGTTTTGTATGAAGATAAGGTAAATAGGTATTTCCTTACTTACTAACACTGCAGAGCTTACACAGTTTCTTTGGAGAAAAGCTTGATTCCAGGCTTTGCACGGCAGCAGCTGAAACACAGCTGGTCACATTCTCTGATGGTATCACCTCAAATATTTCTATTACTTCTGAGGGAGTTTCACCTTTAATGCTGGTAGACAGTTGACCCTATTGCATGTGCATCATGTCCTGAGTTCCAAAAGCTTGGCAGCTGTTCACCAGGTTCCTAAGCATTTTGGCTGAGTACAAAGAAAACATGTCTGTATTTGGCTTCTCCACAGATTATCTGGCCATCCAGCCTAGCAAAACACTTCAGCGGTGCTGTCACTCACATCCAGTTTTGGAAAGCCACACTGTTTAGTACAGTATTTCCAGGCTGTCAGCCATAAAACAAGCTTGTTCCTGCTGCAGTTCATGTGAATTTGGCTATTAACTGGAGTAAGGGCAGGATCGAATCCAACGCGTGGTCCCAAAGACGCTTGCACACATTTCAAACCCAAAAATCATCAGCTGTAAAAACAAAACATTTGTGGAAATTCCAGTCTGGGAGAAAACCACCCAAATAATTTTTTCTTTTTCTGTGTATGTAGAGCTGGCACAGAGCAAGGACAGGTAGTTCAGGGAAAACAGTGGGAGCGAGCAGCTGAGAGCGACACGGCGGTCCCCTTCCAGCACCATTAGATTTACTTCATGTTGGTGTAAGGTTGCACCCTGAGGTTTCAGTGCTTGTTCAACATACCTCTTGCTGAAGACCAGCTCCCGAAGGGCGTGATGTTTCTCACCAGCTTGAAGATAATCCCATTACCTGGGTGAGTCTCTGAGCACAAACCATGCCTCTGCATCACTTCTGTCACTCTGCAAGGCTTGTCTGTGCAGCTGCTTCTTTGTGCGTTTACCTGCTGCTGTCTCAAGAGCAGAGATATCTTTACACACTTGTACACTTAGTTTACAGTTTCAGTTCAGATTAGTTACTGTGAGCACTTCTTTACAGTCAAGAAGGTGGTGTTGCAAGGGATGAAATCCAGATGTTCCATGTTTATCCGGTTTCAGTGATTTCACAACACTCAGTTTGCAAGTTGTGACTTGATGCTTTCAGCTGCCAGAAGCACAGCCCAAGCATCAAGCTGTGCTCCCTCTGCTCAGCGCGCTCACAACACTGAGCTGAGTTGCAGGGAAGTACATTACCATGACTGGGAATAAAAGCTTCAGACATAAATATTTTGCTTTTGGAAAACTGGATTTCACAACTAGATAACACATACCTTAAAAATGCTCCTCAGGGTGCGTTCTGGAAGCACTCAGCTCTGTGCTGACGAAGCAGTGAAGCACGATGCTGACCACCAGCTGACCTTTTTGCTGATGCTGCCTGTGTCAGGATAAAGCACAGATACTTCTGCAACAACACAAATTTGTCAGCGCTGATACTGTTAGATTAATACATTGTCTTAAGCAGAACACAACTTAAGGCCTTTATCTTGAGATACCGCTCTCTGCACTTGACATTTCTGTTCCGAAAACACATCCTGCCCCAGAGCACAGAGCATTTAAACCCTGCTCACTTTCTCTTCCCTTTACAGGACTCTTGCACGCTGCAGTAACTGCTGAGACTCCACCAAGGAACAGAAATTAGTGAGAAACTTTGGAAGCCAGCTTGATGCCTTCTATCTACATGAAAGTGAGAAAAAGATAAAGGTGAGTACAATAGATTTTGCAAGGACTGCAAAGTCTACCGGTCAGTGTGAGTCCACACTGAACATACATCAAGCCAAGTTCCAGGCTATTAGACACAGGAAAGTAACCTGATGGCAGTTTTGGAGAGCTACACGCTTACCAGATACTGAACTGCTTGTATCTGAAAAATATATTGTCTCTGTTAAGAAACTTTAAGACCAGATGTCTTATGTACACAACAGATAACTTGGTTCAACTGCAATAGTACTCCATCAGGGATGAATATCACCCAGAGCATTTAAAGCACATTAAGCAAAATTTTGCTAAATGCAGCAAAAACTCCAGATTACTGCACACTGGTAGGAACTGGATAGACTGTGCTCAGGTATCCAAATGTATGTATGTTTTTAAATAGCAGTGTGCATTCGTTCATGCACCTTCGTACCTCTGCAGACATGGAGGTGTTAAGTCTGGAGCAGTGCCACGTGCAAGCATTATCTGATTAGTCAAGTTTTTAAGTAATCTGTTTCTCATAACGTCCCTTCCCTGTGCGCAAAAAAAAAAAAAAAGCAGAGGTTTGCCAAAACATCAATAATTCAGTCTTAAAACTCAATTCTCGCAAAGTGCTCTTCAGGCATGAATTCTTCATCATCTGCCTGTGGGGGAGATGGGTGCTGCGATTTCTTCCGCCTGGTGGTCCCCATGCAGACAGAGGCACGCTGCGGTCGGAAGGCTGAATGATTTGGCTCAAGTCAGAGGAAGAATGCCCAGCCAAGAGCCCAGGGTAACCTCTGGAGCTCTGGGCTCGTAGGTCTGCCCCCAGAGCGCACACCTCCATCAGCTGGTCGCAGTTTGGTGCCTACAGAAACAACAGCTCCATGAAGCATCCATTGACTGATAAATGGATACTTGTTAGAAAAAAAAGCAAGTTTCCAGGCCTAGAAACTGTAATGAGAAGTTCAGAGCTCAGAAAAACCCAAAAGCAAAGAAAGGGAGTGCGAGGTGTTTTCTCCTCAGGCCTTTGAGGACCTGTGGCTCCGCAGAGGATGCAGCCACTCAGTGTTACGCCTTCAGCCAGGTCTAGCCCTGACATCATAAGGTTAGAATGATTTTTTTCTATGCATTCCATCATGAGCAGTGACTGGAGCTGTAGGGCTCAAGCATCTCAACCCATATAACATTACACCTGGGCTGTCTCTAAGGAGGGGAAAGGACAGAAGCAGTACTGAGCACACATCTCCCTTGCAGGCTCCAGACAGGCACTGGCGGCATGAACGACAGGCTGAAGGCACAGCTCCCACTCCTGGTACACCTGCAAGTCACCTTCACGTACAGCAGATGCTGAAGTGCTTTGTTCATGTACAAAATTGAAAACAATTACAAGGCTGCACGGATCAGACACAGTCTAAGCCAGACAGTCAAACCACGACAGTGAAGGAGGAATGCAATCTACCCTTCAGGTGCTCGTTTTGATTTACAAAGTGCAAATGTTATTGTTTTTCCCTACAAATCTCGCCTCAGGAACATTTATAAAATTCTGGAGACTTCCTGTATTGCGTTTTAAGAACCATAATCCAGAGCCACTGGCAACATTACTGCTGTCTGATCGAAGCAGGGACTTTGAAAAGCAAGAGAGAGGTTGTTAAACCTATTCTGATTTGCAACAGGTTCTTGTCTGAATAAAGCAAGGATGCCTTTGTGAATTCCCTGCTTTCAAACCCATTCAGTGTTGAATAGAACTGATTCTCTTTTATCACTAAGCAACTTAAAATCCAAAGCAATTTGGTGGTTTTGCCAAACTCTCCATTTTTATCTCATGGCAGATCTAGGTGTACAATTCACAAAGGGGCCAGGACTGACCTGATTCCTGCAACTGTTCACGTTGCTCTTGTTCTTTCTGCAATACTGTTGTGGTGATGAGAACTAGAGGCTGGCACCAGGCATGGGCTGGGTAGGGATGGAGCACAGCCAATCTGTGTCAGGACTTGCATCAGGGCTCCCAGCTACCTTGGTCTTGTTCTGTAAGGAGCCTGTTCCTACATAACGGCTGGATTCTGCTGCAGGCGAAGAGACACTTGTTTGGTGGAGAACAAGGGATTCCCCTGTGCACCCCATCACATGAAAGGCCATTGAAACCCAACTCAGGAACTGCACTGGGAGCTGACGCAGTTCTTTCAAAAAAAGCACAGTGCCTAATCTCCGGGCAGGAAGCCATGCTTGAAAAGGGGTTTTTGAAACACAATGAGTCCTCATCTCCTTTCCCCTCTTACCAAAACTTCCTCTCCCACTGCCACAGTTTTCCTCCAGGTTCAGATCTCACCTCCCGCCCTGCTCTCTGTACACATTTACAAACCTCAGTTAACCCAGGGATGTTGAATGCTTTGCAGGAACCTTCGAAGTGCTTGACTGCATTGTCCTGCTAATGGTCTGGAAGCATATTATCTGCAATCTCTGCTATCCCTGCCCAACTATTGTGCTCCCTTTGGAATAAATACATGATATTTCTCTGGAACAAATGCATGTTACACATGTAACAAGACAAGCACAAAAAAAATAGGTTAGGATTAGAAACACCATTTTTTTCTTCATAATTTTCAAGCTAGAAATGTAAGCACCTGTACAATATATGCATGCATATGCAGTAGGCATATATGCAGACAGGCACTTTCAGGATCCATCTGATCTGCCAAACCTGTATGTGTCAGTTCTGAGGACTATGTGTGCAAATCCAACACTTTCCCAAAGAATTTGACTCACTCTGAATGTGGACACGGTGTAAATCTGAGACTTCTGCAGGCATGGCTTGCTGCTGGGGCTGCTGTGAATGTTCATCGCATCCTCAAACAACCCTGGAGACAATTTCTGAGTGAAGAAAGAGGATGTGACCAGAAAAAACAGACTGTGCATGGAATATTTATAAAATATTTCTAACTTCCACCCTCTGGATATCTTGAAAGATGAGGAAATTGCTGCTTGAGAGTAGGTTCTGTAGGCAGGCTGCAGTAAAGGGTGCTCAAAATGAGTGTCCATGGCTTGTGGATGGTTTATCAGTTTTAACTGATTCAAAATTAAAAACATTACCTCTTCCCTGTCACAGAGAGGCAGTGGTGGTAACTGTGTCTTAAAAAGACACACTGAAGAGAAAGAAATACAGCTGAGTGCAGATCTGAGTACCCTGTGGGCCTCCACTGCCAGCAAGGGTCTTGGGCATGATCTCTCCTCTTGGGCAATCCTGATGGAAGCAACCCTGATAACCCTCATGCCTAGATCTGGAAGAGTAACGCATTGTCTTCTGCTATCCTGTAACTTAAATAAAACATGTATAGCCATCAGCAGCCAGCAGAAGCAGCCCTGGCAAACAGTGTGCAATGCAGTCTTCTGGCTGTTCAAATTAACATCCTGACCCGCCCAGTTCTCCTATTTCAGTTCTAACAGAGATAACAGCAAACTCACTGATAACAGTGAGTTCAAAGGTTCTGTTTCCTAGTTTAAGAGCTAAGCTGTATTCTGGAAAGAGCACTTTGAAATTCACAGCCTCCTCACAATATTCACACTAAAGCCATGAGGTGTGCTTTCCCAGTTCCACTTTCCACCTTTCTCTCCAAACCGTGTTACAGGGAAGAAGTGCCTGTATTTCCCTAAATCAGGCAGATGTGCATCATGCAGCTGGGCACTGGCATGGAGTAAACATCAGAGAGGTTTAAATATGGCTCTAAAGTGTTGGCTGAGAAGCTGTGGTGGAAGGAGGCACATGAATGACCCCAGCCCTTGCCCTTTCATTCAAGGGGAGCTCAGGTCACAGCCTTCTCCTGCTGCCCTGTGCCACCTTGTCCCTTACATACATCACGTAAGCTGTGTGTTAGCACACCACAAACCAGCCATGGGAACTGAAGGAGACTGCTGAGACCTCCCCGAAGGGCATCACTGCATGCACGCCCTGTCCTGCTGCCCGGGGGCACCTCAGGGACCAACCTCACAGAAACAAAACGTGGGTGCGACTCAGGTTTGTATTAACAACTTCCCTTAGGGAAAAGCATTACTAAGCCTGAAACGGCTAGAAACAAAGAAAACAAAAGCAAAACCAAACAAAAACCCTTCTGAAGGAAATGAGTATTCCTTTTGTTCTAAATAGTAGCTTTTTTCTCTAAATAGCAGTTGCCTTCCAAAATTAATATTTCATGACAGATAAGCATTAGGCAGATCTCCCCCCACTCTGTTTGACAAGTGAAAGCACAGGCTCCCACCTCTCCTTGCATTGCCCTGAGACTTCCTGAGCTCTTCCCTGAGCCTGAGTCTCCTTGCTAGCCCAGAGAACTGCCCAGCTTTTTGCTGGGCTAACGAGCTGTCCTGGCTCTGGTGAGCACCAGAGCTGATCCAAAGCAAACAGCAAGACCATGGGGCCAGGAGCAAGAGGGGAGTGAGCAAAAACAGGGCTTTCTTCTAGGGGCAGAGGTGAACACATCTACCTCCAGACGGTGCGTCTCATAAGCACAATTTCAACATTTCTGTGGTGTTGCTGAGCGAAGGGCAAATCTTTCGTCAGGGCTACGAACTGAATAGACACGCACTGCCAAAGCAAAACAAAGTGCTGTATGTGTATATGCAGGTATCACTTCATACCTGACGATCACGCCCTGCCCCTACTGCTAAGCCAACAGCAGCTTGCTGAAAGGGAGCACTCACGTGTGTACCACTGCCTCCACGTGTTTTTCTATTACAAAGCATCTGCAACATTAAGGTCCACCTTCTAAAATTAAGCCCTTGAGTCACTCTCAGTCATGGAGGTAGTTTTACAATCTAACTGTGCTGAAGAACTGCTCTACTAGCTGATGGCAGTCACCAATTCTTTCCAAGTGCCTTGTTGTGATAATTCTTCCTAGTTAGACAGAAATCGTTTTTATATTTAATTTTTCTAAAGAACAATTCCGTTGCAACATTTTCAATTTTTCCTTACCCCAAACCCCACAGATCCTTAACCAGCTGAACTGGCAGGTATTCACAATGCAAAACTATTCAGAAAAGGAGATGAAGGAAGTCCAATATTTTACCCAGTCAGATAGCATCAACACTCACTATGAAACAACGCTGTGTGCTCTGGCACTGTGTGCTTTGCCATGGCTTCACGTTTGCAGCCCCTTCACTGCTGCACTGAGCCCCACCACAGCCTCATGCCAGCACATCCCTGGGGCTGGTGTGAGAGCTCCCTCCGCTCTTGTCAATGGCAACTTCAAGCTGTGCTTCTCCAGATCCATTTATGTACATCCCTGTAGCTTTAAAAGGACACAGACATCCTCTGCAGCCTTCTCCATGGCAATCTCATCTATGGAATCTGCCGACGCAAGGTTTCAGTGCTCATCAGTTAAAATTTCTGAGATGGTTTTACTATTGCAAAACATTTTGCAGGCAAGTCTGGATTCCTCTAACATCTGGGTTTATGGTTGAACCCCCACGGCACGCCTTTGCTGCATTTCCAATCTTTCCTCCTCCACAATAAAAATTTAATAATTTTTTTTCTTTTCCTTGTGCAATCTAAGATCCTTGGTCAGCTCTAGGAGCTGGGGTTTAAAAAAGGTCAACCATATCAATATGAGTCATCATGGGATCATTTTCATTCGCAGAAAAACTGTTCTAAGTGCCTCCACCTACGTTTTGGTGCCCTGTGCAGTTTGCCATGCTCTCAGCTGTGCCCTCAACAGCCTGTTGTTCCTGCTACAAAACAGCTCCCAGAAAACACAGAGTCAATACCAACTTTTTGTAAGAGCCTTTTTACCTTCTTCTGTGATCTGCCTTCGCACCATGGCCCCAGTGGTCCTGGTCAGCTCCAGCAGAGCACGGGAGGGGAAGGCCAGGCACTGCTGCTGCCCCAGCTCCAAAGAAACCTTGGTAAAAGAAGCAACTCCATGGGGGCCTGAGCAGCTGACAAGGTTTACCTGGCTCTTCTGCAGAGGTTGGGGCAGTGGGGATTTTCAAAGCCTCCAGCCTCCCCACTGCAGGACCCTTGCACACACCCTATGTGCTACCTCCTGTAGCCTCTGCCTCCCCTGGACTGACCCGGGCACCTTCCCCAGCTCAGAAATCCTGCCCGTGCTAAGGTGAGGAGCTCTGATTTCCAGTTAAAGGAAGACCCAACAACCCTACACATCCACTTGGTGTTTCCAAGTGTTTCCATCCAAAATGATAGGAATTCCTGAGTACTGAGCACTGGGGTCTGAGGAGAAATAGGAGATTTCAGCAGGACTCAAGGCATCTTTGTGAAGTCTCTTTCTAAGTGTTGACATCTTCTGTTGTGTTTTCAGATAGACTTTATTTGCATTGCCTGAATAAACTTTCTAGTTAATAAATTACAGCTCTGAGTAACCAGAATAGTAGTTAATGTGCTGACAATGTTGTGGCGTTCAGACAAATAGGAGCAGTGACTGAACAAAGCTGAACACAAGCTGGGAATGTTTTGCTATCTGAGAAACGTCTCCGTGGTTTGCTTGGTGGACAACTCACATATTAACTCACATCTCAGCTACTGAGAAAAAACAAGTGCTGTGAGTTGTTCAACATGAAGTATGGGCAGCATACAGCAACCACACTAACTGCCACAGCTCTGAAACTGGGTTTTCGAAAAAATACTTTGTTCTCTAATTTAGGAATTTGTACGCTAGCTATTTATTATTGGGAATCTTTTCCAACATCCTTCCCAAGTAAATAAGGATATCCTTCTTTAAAGAGGCTGAGGAAGTGTTTGTTATACCTTTTCATTCCCAGACACTCCAGATCTTGTCTTGCACACTGATGTCAGCTTGAGACTAACTTCAAAAATCTGAGCGAGGAAAAGCAAAAATCTCAGCCCCAAGAGTAAACAGGCTGCAGCTCCGTGAAGTACACGGCAGTTTACTTTTAGTTAAATATTGCTATAGTTATAAATGTGTTTCAGTTAAATATTACACAACTTTGGAGTAGGAATCGTGAAAATAAAAGCATGTTGACCCAGGAGACAGCTCCCCTCTCAATTCTCCCTCCTGCCCTTTCTGTTTTCTGTGTTTCAGTGCTGTTCAAGCTCAAAAACCACCTCGCACCTGGCAAAATTTGCCATCTGTAAACAACACCGGAGCAGTTCAGGCCTCCTCCCTGCATCTGCTGGGCCACTAAGCTGGTTTAATACTCTGTTTGCTGTTAGCTATGGGGAACTTCTGCTCCTCGCTGTATAATGGGTCATTTTTGGTGACAGAAGAAAAGTGCATTTACTATTCAGTGTCACTGAAAATACAAACTGGCCACTGAAGATCCACATACACATTAAGGTATTTCTGCACCTCCTACATTATAGTGTGGCATGGCATTTATGCATTATCTTCTATATCATAAAAGTATGTGTAATTTTATCACCACTGTGACATCTTGGGCATGTTCACTGATTCCAGTGTGTCCGTTAGGTCTGCTCCAGCTGACTGATAACTCAGCAATGTGCACAGGTAATTCAGGTGCTCCTCCCAGGCTGCACAATCTTGCCCTGACTTCACCACCCGTTTCCCGTTCACCAACCTCCGAAGGTTCCCTCTGAAGCTCTTGTCCAGCCCAGGCCAACCTGTGCAGGCCCTGAGCTCTCACAGCCCCCTGACTTCACAGCTGGCAACCTGGAAGGAACCCCATCTGAGATGCTGCAGACACCACCATCCTGAGGGATGTAAGAGTATTTCCTGAGAGAGAATCACTCTACCCCACTCCCATAGGTCCTCCATGTCCCAGGGCTGAAAAGCTGGAGCATTCACAGCCAGATTTCCTTCTTGTTATTGCTTTTTTATACTAACTACACAGCATGAAAGACAGAGCAGATTAATTTTTCTAGCTACTGGCATGAAGTCTTTCAATAGGTATAAAAGAAGTGGTAGGAAAACACCTGTATCCTCAAATAATGACTAGATCAGAACAGTCAGCAGTCAGCAATCAGCCAGCGTCCACCTCCCCTGAACAAAGCAGCCACCGAGCAGCCCCAACACCTCCATGGCAGTGAAAAACCAGAGTACCCACAGCAGGATCAGTGTCACTGTACATGACAGATCTGTCCCAGAAGGAAACTGCAGCCCAGGCAAGGCCAAACAGATATGTGATAGATGCTGCACCATGAAGAAGCCTCTGAAAGTCCTTCCTCTGCGTAGAGATCTAGCCTCCTAAAGAGAAATACTTGTCTTCCATTTTCAAGGGAGGTTAAAGGCACTCATCTGTGTTGAAGATAATCAAATTTCATGCTTCAAGGCTTACCCTGATTGCTCAGCAGGGCTTTGCCGTGTGCCACGGACAATTGTTCCCCGTTCTGAAGCACTGCAGAAGCAGCTCGGTGCGTTACTGGTTTCCTCCCAGCCACCTCCAGAGCAGAGGCTGCAATGAACCTGTTTCCACATTATTTGAAAATTTCATTCTACGACAAAAATATTGAGATGTGAGGCTGCAAACTGAGATTCTGAGCTGCAGCACTATAAGCAACAATTCAAGCAATGCCATATAAAACGTTCACACCGTCAGACAAGGAGATGGCACCCCAGTGAGACCAGCCGAGTGGCTGCGTTCTGCTGGGACGTGCGTGGGGACAACAGCTGGCACGTGGCTCAGCCTGCTGACCTCAGAAGTGTACACCATGAAGATCTGCAGCCCGAGACTAGAGCTTGCTTTGTAGGTGTGCTTTGGGGAAGCTGGGCCGCTGCTGTGGTTTGTGTAACACCATACTGCTCTGATAAACACATCCTCATTCCGATTCCGTGACAGTGTAAGTGATAACTAACGCATGAGTTTGCAGTGGTTCACAAACAGCAAAACATGAGGACTGAACCTGGCACGGGGAGCAGGAGGGAATTAGCAAACCAGGAGCCAAGCCGTGACCTGTCCCACACACATGCAAACAGGAGCACCCCTGTGCAAGGTTAGCTCTGCCCACAGACCATGAGTTTTGTGCCGTTTGTGGCCTGTGCCTCTGGACTGAACACAATGGTGGGAGGGGATGGCAGCACCAGGAACAACCACCACCTGCACCACTCAGGGAAGTACACATATAAATACATGCAAACCTCCATCCTCCTCTGGAAACATCGCTGCAGGAGAGGAATGGTTCCCAGGTACAGCGGGGCCGGTGCCTCCTTGCCAAGCCAAGGAACACAGGTCCTGAGTGCCCAGCACGGATTAAGGCTCATCCCCAGTTAAACACATCCCTGGGTAAGCTTTAATAGGATGGGAGAGCCAGGAAGGATCAGAGGCTTTGCTACTGAGCTGCTTCAATCCTATGCACAGAGCAGAACTTATTTTTCTTTGAATAGGTGCTGGCAACATTCCTTGTGTCACGGCCCTGAGGTTTCTCTGCGGTAAAATTTCACCCAAACAGTCATTTTATACTCTCAGAACCTTTGAAACAAATTATTTTCAGTGTAAGTTTACATCTGTTAAAGCCAAAACTTGATTGCAGAAAAGTAAGCACTGGAAGGAGCAAAGACTCAAGTGTATTTGATGGTGAAAACTGCTGAGCTTCACATGAGCCCACGTTGGTGTGGAACACCCACAAACACGTTATCTTTGTACGATGGAATTTTGAGCTCTGAAAAACAGAATGAAATGTGACGAGCATTTTTGGAAGAGGTGCATTTAAGTGGGTTTTCCCTGTTTTTCCTGTTGTTCTTTTCAAAATGGTCTCCATTAATCCACTCCTACAACACCAGCACTAAGCATGTACTAAATGAAAGACACAAGCAATACCCATGGAAGACTTCAGATGATGGGTAACGGAGACACGGGCCAGTTCCAGCAGGCATCTACAACCTGTGCACCTACAACCTGGTTCTTGAAAAATCTTTCAGGAATTTGGATGTTAACCCACAAAAATAGTCCTGTTACAGCCATAGGTTGGGAAGAAATCTTTAAGGAGACTGAAAACAACTCAGCATACAGACTCACGATGTGAGTAACAGGAGCACAAGGCAGTGCTTTCACTTTTGCTTCTGTTCTTTTTGAAAACAAACACCAAAGGAAGAGGTTTGTTTCCTTCAGATGAAATCAGAGGTCCTGAAGGCTGGCAGTGGAGCCCTGCTCAGCAGGCTGCATCCACTGAGCACTTCCCAGCCAACTCTTTGCTACTTCTCAGTTAGGAACTTACGGGCTATGTTAAACAAGGTACGATGGAGGCCATTTTTTATAAGATTCTTTTGGGTATATGCTATAATCTCTACGAGACTGCGGTTCTGGAGCCAATGTAAAGAGCTACTGCACATTAAGCGAAGGCAAAGGGGAGTCCCACTGGTCCTGCTCCAACCAGAGCTGTGATGCTGTGAGGCAGGAGGAGCCCAGAAAGTTGTGTGGATTTGGCTGAGAAGGCGTAGGAGGAAATCATGAGCTCACTTTCAGGCAAACGTTAATCCTCTCCATCTGACATATGTTTCAGAATTACACAGATCAGAACTGTTTTGGCACACAAATTAACACTGCAAGGAGACAGACAAATAAAGTGCCGGCTGCCACGTTAACAGGGACTTGGGGATCATTTTGCCACATCATTATGGAATAAAAACCAATTAATTTCCCTGTAAATGGTTCAATACAATGCAGTTCCATCTTCCAGAGATCTAAACAGCCATGGGAGATGTAGAGATCTTTGGGGTAACCATACTGAGAAACGTCTCCACCCCAGCACTGGGCTCTGGACAGTGGCTCACATTGCCGGAGCAGCCCCTGAACCACCTCAAGGCTCCACATTTGGCTTTGACATCCCAGGTTTCACACTGGTGCTACCTGTGCAGAGCTCGAAACATCCATAGATAACTCGGAGCGGTGCTCCAAACCCTCAGCACAGCCCATGCGTGGGTCAGAGCCCCTGACACTAAGGGTGGGGAAGCACTGCCTGGGCTGCCCAGGGCTGGTGGATGCCACATCCCTGGAGACATTCCAGGTCAGCTCTGGGCACCCTGATGGAGCTGTGATTCCCTGTTTATTTGGGAAGAAATCTTTAAGGAGACTGAAAACCCATTTTTTTGGTCCTTAAGGAGACCCAAACCATTCTATGGTTCTATAACCCCAGTGGGAGCCAACGGGCAGATCCCAAACCATGGCTGCGCCATGGAAAGAGGAGTTTGGAGAAAAGTTGGCAAACCGGAGGCCTGCAGCCAGCAACAAACAAGGTTATAAATAAACAAACAAAAATAAAATTGAAAATAAATAAACAAACCCACAGACACCAACCGCCAGCCGACCCCCGATTGCCCCCCGTGCTTCGGGTCCTCCGCGGGCGCTGCCGGGGGCGGGGGAGCCCCGGGAGGGGGCGGCCCGGCCCCGCCCCGCCCCCGCCCCTCCAGATAAAGGCGGCCGGGGCCGGGCCGCCCGGATCCCGGCGTGCCCGTGAGGATGCTGCCCGCGGGCGGCCCCAGCCCGGCGCTGAGCTGCGGGGCCGTGCTGGCCGCCGCCGTGCTGCTGCAGTCCGTGTGCGTGGCCGTCACCNCAAACCATTCTATGGTTCTATAACCCCAGTGGGAGCCAACGGGCAGATCCCAAACCATGGCTGCGCCATGGAAAGAGGAGTTTGGAGAAAAGTTGGCAAACCGGAGGCCTGCAGCCAGCAACAAACAAGGTTATAAATAAACAAACAAAAATAAAAATGAAAATAAATAAACAAACCCACAGACACCAACCGCCAGCCGACCCCCGATTGCCCCCCGTGCTTCGGGTGCTCCGCGGGCGCTGCCGGGGGCGGGGGAGCCCCGGNTTTGTACGGCATTCACAAACGCGCTTTGTGTGCGCGGTGCCCCGGGGGCTGCGCTCCCCCCGGGTGGGTGCGTGGGCAGCCAACGGGTGAAGCGCCCGAGCAGAGCGGGGGGGATCGCCGCTTCTCAGTGCGTCCTCCGGGAGGATGCACAGCGCTGAGGCCGCCATTAACCCCAGCGGAACCCCCAGCGAGCAGCGCTGCGCTCCTCCTAACAAGCTGCAAATCAGCCCTGCACGGCCTCTGCAGCCCCCGCCTCTTCCTGCAAAAGTTCCTTTGAATCCAGCGGAATCGCGCTCTGTTAGGAGGTGCGTGGGCCTTCCCTGCTCCCCACGGGCCCCCACAGCACTGCGGGTGCAGTGCCTGCTATGAAGGTGAAGCCGGTGGGTGCACGGTGCTCTGCTGTTTGTGCTTTGCAAAGCAAAGGTTGGGCTTTGGAAGGGCCTAAGGTGGATTTTCCTGCTAAGTTTGGAGCTGTGGCTGTCCCCTGTTTGGTACATTGCCAGGTTGCAGAAATGTGCTGATTTAATGAAATTAACTGCCATAACAGCAAGAATGAAGAAAGATGCATAAACCTATCCTCACCACTTCTGAGCAGGGTTCAGAGTCCTTCCCTGCCCTGCTGCCAAAGCAAGCAATCAGGAACCATGCTTATCTTCCCTCCCCTTTCTGCAAACATCGGGGCTGCAGCCACACTGTGCAGCCCCTGCCCAGAGCACAGCTCACAGTTTCTGCAGAACACAGCTGCATTTGGGGGGCAGAGCTCTGCCTGCCCCCAGCGGAGCTTTGCTGGGCTGCACAGTGGCTTTGCTGGGTCCCCAGTGCACCTTTAGGACCCAGTTTTTGTTTTGCCTGGTGTACAGTGAACAAAAACAGCTCACCTGGCACCACAGGCTGCCACCCTCCATCCACGTTGTGCACATGGAATAAATTTGAGAAGATGCACTGCAATTTCTGTCTGCCCTTTTTTCTTCCATTTTCCATCTGCATTTCTATACCACATCCCTATGGCTGCATGGACTGCACAGATTCTTTTCTCCTTTCAGAACAAACAACACAGAACTACAGCTCTTCTCTCTACAGCTGCAGTCACGGAGCACTCAGATCCGCCCATTTGTTTTAACAATTTTGCTATTGGAGGAAGTGCTGAGGCAGGAGCACAATAAAGTTCACTGTGCTCCAGGATATGGGGCAGCAAAGAAAACATCCTCAGGTTTCCTTCTGCTTTGACAACGCAGCCTGTGCCCTGCTCCTGGAGCAGGAGAGGGGCATCACGGCAGCACAGTGCTGCAGGACTGTACCCACAGACCCAGGGCTGCAGACAGACCTCACGTCAGCAGGTCTGCCCCTAGGACAGATCCCCACCTTTCAGTGCCACGCTGCGCTGGTACGGGGTTGCATTCCCTGAGGGTCTCCAAGAGGATGGAAAATGCTGCTGCAGTGGCAGTGCTGTAGAGCTGCTGGGCAGAGCACCAGGAGGGAGGAGGCAGCAGTGCAGTGCTGGTCGCTTCCAGCTGGGGGGGAGCCTGGAGCTGAGCTTCACCACATCTGTAAGAGAACAACAGGAATTCATCTGCACACTTTTTTTGTCTTTCTTTTTTAAACTCATCAAACTAAAGAATCTACCGTGGTTAAATCCATCAGAGCCCTTAGTTCTAAGGGCAGTTTTTCCTTAAAATCACACTATTTCAGCCACTTAGGTGACTTCTTGAAACAAGAAGCTGAGCAAGGCAATAGGAATGGTGGGGTGATGGAGGGGGATTTTCCCAACCTCTTGGGATGGGAAGTCTCTTCCTAAACAAAAACGAATGTGAAGGAGGTGACCCCTTTGTTGCTTTCGGTGCCCTGGTCTTAGGGAGAGCTGAAACCAGTGCACGTTGAATAAATACATCTGTCTAGCAAACCAAAGTGAAGTTTTTTACATAAGAAAAGTGGCATTTACATGTTACAATAAGTCCACGTGAATGCTTTGCATGCTTACACAAGCCTCTGGAGCTGATGCAGCCACAGCAGCTGTGCAGCAGATGCAGGATGCAGCTGTGCAGCGCCGCAGGATGTGGCAGGGCAATGCAGCAGATGTGGGATGTGGGCGTGCAGCAGATGCAGGTGCTCACACTGAGCAACAGCGCCAGCTGCAGCCGGTGCCTCACCTCACCGTGTGTGGGCAGAGCTCTGCCCCAGCACGAGCTCCTCCTGCGAGGTGCCCTCTGCCAGTCAGCAGTTTCGCCACTCTTTTCATCAGGGAAAAACATGTTGTCTGCAACTGGAGGGTACAGACATAAGCCATGTCCCAGGCGCTCAGCATCATGATTTTGTTTGGACCCAGCTGTTATGTTTTGTCAGGACTTTGTCCTGAACTGTTTGGTCAAACAGTCACAGTGAGCCCAGGCTGGGTCTGTGCAGGATATGTCATGTCAGAGACAAACCCCATGTAAGTGGCACTGGCTTAAAAATCAGAATGGAAGATACTTCAACGGTCTGAGACTTGATTTCATCCTCAGCAATTTGTGAAGTCCCTTTTGCAAAAGGAACACTTTTAGTGCAGTACTACAGAAAGTGATGAATCCACAGCATTAATGATTTGGGTATTGAATTTTCACAAAGCTTATTTATGTGAGTGCTGGATACTCAGGTTAACACCAGTTACTCAGATAATTTACGTCCATGGAGATAACATAAGTGTATTTCTGCATATTATTTATCTCCCTGTAATTAAATAAATGTGTAAAATGAGGATGAATTACTCACGCTGTCTCTGTAGTCATAACTCGTACCGTACCAGCAAATGCTTTTAGGATAAGAAAGTGTGTTCTAAGTATAGAGGATTCAGTAACATACCACAGCTGGAGGTCTGTGAGCAGGTCCCAGGTGACACATTGTGACCGTTCCCCTGCAGCTCCGGGACACGTACTCCAAGAGCGGCATCGCTTGTCTCACCGGGGAGGAGCTGGGAGATTTCATGCAAAACTTGGATGCGACTGAAAGCAAAGACAGAGTGGATGACCCCTGCTGGCAAGTCAAGTGGCACCTGGGAAAGTTAATTAAAAAGGTATTTGGGAAGGACATGCTGGAGTGGTGGAGCTCTGTGCTATTAGAATTCAGCATCCTAAAGCATTTAAAGAATCCTAACAGCAGGATGAAGTGGGAACTGGAAATGAGCCTGGCTGCGAAATCAGAAAGGCTGCAATCTGGAATGGTTTTCAGAATCCCATCTCCAGCACATAAAAAGCTCATCCATAGAAATTCACTTCAGGCTGAAACTTACTTGGCAAATCTTACATCCAAAAACAGATCCTCTGTTTGCGTTCCTTCAGTGGAAGGTCTGCCAGCAAAGTCCCTGAACCCCTACAGGAGGAAAACATTGGTTTGTGTAGTGGACACTTAGACATCTGACCTATCTACCAGCTCCTTGCTTGCTTGAAAAAAGCTAGCCTGGGTGCTGCTAGAGATAGGAATAAATTGTGGATGGGTGGATGAACAGATATAGTGAGAAATGTGACAGGGCAGAGCAAGCAGCTGGCCACAGCCCAGGGCAGTGTCAGTCGGCCAGGATAAATGATCCCAGCACATCAGCAGGGCTGCTGGATACCAGGCCAGCTCGTTCCAGCAGTCAGCAAACAGAAAGGGAACTGCACAAAGTAAGATAGGCTGGCTTAAAAACTTAGACAGACAGGTAGAGGTATAAAGAGAGATGAAATGTCATTTCCCAGAGCCAAGATCCCACAGATGTGCAGCACTGCCAAGTGTGACTGAATGAATGGAAGCTGATCCTTGTCCACTAGCTCTCTTTAAAAAAAAAAGCAGTAGGGTCAGATTTTGCAACAGACAAAGCCCAGATGGTTGAGCTTTCTTGAGAATGTTTTCCCCAGTGTTTAGTTGCATAAAAGATGAAAAATACTTTATTATGACAAATTAATAGGCTTTTTTTTTATTAGCTTGTTGATCAAATTCAGAGTAGCATGCATTTGTGAGTGGGAGAAGGAGGGTATTTTTTCTGCATCTATCACTTTCTGCTGACAAACTAATTAGTTTTCTCTGTGTTTGTTGGCAGATGATGTCAAGAAGCTTTGAGGAAAACATGTCTGCAGTCAACGGTACTATAATCATTTCATTAATTGTGGTAAAAAGGAGCTGCTCGTGGTGTCTGATGTGTAGTGACTTGAGTGACTCTGTACAAGCACAGAAAACAGTGACTAAGGTTTTGTGCAGTTACACAAGTCATTGAACAATGCTTACCTGCTTCTGGAAGGCAGATTTGCAGGAGCCAGAAGTGTGGTCCGAGGGTGACCAGGGGGGACGAGGGGATGGTGAGGTGCCAGCCTGGGGACGGGCCACGCTGCGGGTGCATCGGTGGCCAAGCCAAGAGCGTTCAGTCTATGATTTAGCCAAGTAAAAACCCAAAACCAAACAGGATAGCACCTTCTTCTGTCCTTGCTTCTCACAGTGACTCTGTTTCTTGTCCCCATGTAGGTGACAGAGCCCAGACGCTGCCGCAAAAGGATGAGCAGCCGCCGGGCCCCGTGCGCAGGATCGCGGCCCACCTGACGGGCAGCCGGAGGAGCTCCGCGTTGCCACACAGTAAGGACGGCCTTCAGACGGGGCTCAGGGAGCTGCTCTCGTGCTTGTCGCTGAAGTCAACAGAGGCTTTTTTGTACTCCCATGGAGTTAATAGCAAGGAACGATTCACAAATGAATCCCCTTGTCCGAGACAGTGCGTTCTTCAGCTCATTCTCACAGCACAGGGTGAAAGCCTGTTCCCTCTGGTACCTCACTGACTTCTCCTCGGGAGCCTTCGTTACATAAAGCAAAACTTCTCATCCTAAGGTCAAGCTTTCCTCTTTCCTTTGATTTCCTGATTTCCTTCTGTTGGCTGCACGAGCCCCCGCTGCTCTGGTGCCAGACCTGTTAGAGCCCTGGGCGGGAGGCACGCCGTGCCGTTCAAGCCCTGCTAATGAAAGGCTTGGTGGGGCTTCATCAGCTCCGAGGGTACGGCCACAAATTGGTATTTTATCTCCAAGTAACAACCCAATGACTTTTCTCTTATTCGAGAGCACAAAAAAATAACAGTAGTTTGTGTGAATTCTCACATAGCCCTCAACAGCTTCATTGCAGACTTTCTAGTTGTTTTGAGAGGATGGAGCTAACGAACTGCTCTTTGGCACCTCTAGGAAGGGCAGGTTTCCTTACTTGGCTGCTCACAGCAGGCTTTTCACTTCATGTCTCTTCTTTCCCAAGTAGATTCCTTACCCCGCAGAGGTAGTGGGCAGAAAATCCACAGCTGGGAGTCATCGAGAAGAGGCCACTCCTTCCTCTACAACGTGGAGCTGCGGAACGGCGAGCTGGTGGTGCCCCAGACGGGCTTCTACTACATCTACTCACAAACTTACTTTCGTTTTCGTGAAAATGAGAGCGAGGAGCCAGGTTTGTTGGAACAGATCAGAAACCCCAAGCAGCTCGTCCAGTACGTTTACAAAATGACTAATTACCCAGAGCCCATTCTGCTCATGAAGAGCGCAAGAACAAGCTGCTGGTCCAAAAAGGCAGAGTACGGACTTTACTCCATCTATCAGGGCGGTGTGTTCCAGCTGAAAAGGGACGACAGGATTTTTGTCTCGGTCAGCAACAGTGACATAGTCGACATGGACAAGGAGGCGAGTTTTTTTGGAGCCTTCATGATTGGTTAAAAGATGAAAACCATGCTGCAGAGGAACTGGTTTTCACAGCCAGGACCAGCCCAAAATTATACTAAGCACATGCCATAGCAACACCAACAAAAGCAGGCTCCCCATTTTCCACTCGCTCTCTCCCATGGCCAGGAAGGAGCCCAGCAGCGGCAGGTCGGGCGATGCTTCATGTTGGCATGAGTTGAGGATGTTGTGGGTGGCCCAGTGGCACGCTGCGTTCCACAGGCTCAGGCTGGGTGCCGTGGGGCTGCTCTGGGTGCTGGAGGCTGGGACTGGAGGGAAATTCCACCCGTGGTCTGTGTCGGGATGCTGTCATCAATGTCGCTCCTGCCATGAGCCCTGCAAGACCTGGTGGAATTATCTAAGTTTCTGTTGGAACCTGGGTTCTCCAAAAGAGAAAGGCCATCAGAAGCTCGCATTGCACATCTTCATCTCATCTCCCAAAGCATTTAAGCACCTAATTAATTTTAAGCGCACACTGTCTGACAGAACCCAGGGTATTTACATGCTTGAAATTAAATATGTGCTTAAGCGTTTTTCAGGATCACGGCTTGAGTAAGCACATTAGTCTGTCTTAATCAGTACATTGCACATAAAAACAGCTGCTGAAAGGGCACAGAAGAGGTTTTGAAATCAATCAGTATTTTGGGATCAGCACATTGTGGTAGTGCCTATTTACCTAATTGCTGTGCTGCAAAGATTTCATCGGGCCTCCAGCAGGCTCAGTAATGCAGCTGCTGTTACAGTTGTTGACAGCAAGTACTTGATCAAAAAAAGTGTTTTTCTCTAAAGCCTGAATTCTATTAGATATTTACACAAATTGAGCATGACACGGTTCTTGCATGTTTATTTGTGCTGGCCTGAATTTGGTAAAGATGCAATGCAGAATAACACACCCTCATGACTAACAGTTTAAGGAAAACATACACAACTATCCGTACTTAACCAGCAGCTACAGTTCAGATAATGCTGTTTTGATGTTAATTTTGTTTGTAGAAATGGGTGAAAAATTTCCATAACTTTTTTAAAACTCAAGCTGACCACTAACTCTAGGAGCAGAACTATTTTTGATTAAAAACAGAAAAAATAGAGGTTTGCAAGTTCAAGTTGCATGGGCATAAATGAGCACATCCGCAGCGGTGTCAGTGCAGCTGTATTGATTTTTACCATGGATGCATTTTGCCCAGGTTCAGAGAAACCAGTGGGAAACAAGGTAAAAGGGAAAGAAAATTGGAGGGAAAGGAAGATGGCTGCTTTGCAAATGCTACTTTCAGTCAACACGATGCCAGGAGAAAACCTGTTTGTCTGTTTTTTTGAAATATATTAAGGTTGCCTTGGGAACCCTCCCATTCACCTTCCCATTGTGGTAATTAAATCACTGTACAGCCCTTGCATACGGTGTTTGTGAATAGACATGCATCGTTCATCTCTGCTTTGTCAACAAGAGGAAATTAAGGGGCACAAGCCCCTGTGCTTATTTTGGTACTCAGAAGAGCAGCTCCCTTGGCTGGCCGCTTCAATACCTGTGTCTGAGCAGCCAGGGGACTCGAGCAGCTCCCTCCTTTTGGCAGGCCAGGACAAAGAAACACTGGCGTGAGCCCGAAATGATGAGCTGAACTTCTGTCTGCTGTTTTAACACAGCATCACATACACTGCTGTTCAGTGGTATTCATTTGTTTGGATCAAACTCAAATCATCCGTTTCAACACAGAACTGAAAACATATCTGCAGTTTTCTTTGTGATTTCAGGACAATTCAGAATTTTTCTGCCCAGCAGACAAGGCTGGGGAGAACAAATCCATTCCCTACCTAACTGGATGTCTGCTGCATGGGGAAAATGACTTCTGTAGCTGCTTCTCTTTGCAAATGGACTGAGCCTCTTAGTTGCAGCACAGGAGTGCCCCCCATGTTATCAATTTTTTTTTTTTTTTTAAAAAAAACAATTTAGTCTGTTTAAGAAAAAAAATTTTAAAACTTATTTTATGAGCTTATTTGAAAGAAATTTATTTGAACTGTGAAAAAGCATTTCCAATGCTTTCTCAAGAGTCAGAAACCCTCCATGTGGGTAAGAACCAATTTGTGTAATGTAGCGGTTGTGGGCTGCTAGAAGGGACCATGGGGGACTTCACACACTTGCAGCTGACATTAAGACAAACTATTACACTTTCTGTTTTGTTCATTGTCCTCTCTCCAGCTCCCAGTATATAATATCACTGGGAATTCATTGCTTAGGGAATTCTCCTGGGCATTATCTTCTTTTTTTAATCTAAATATCTGTATTCTCGGTTCCTGCATGCAGAGCATAGTGCAGAGGGATCACACTGAGTAATCATTTTATTTCTGAATAATCCAAAGGCATGCTAACCAGATATTATCCTGGGGAGAGACCATCAAGCAACATCTGACAGGACACGTTTGCAGATTAATGGAAAGATGCATCAACTTCTGATTGTACGTTTGCACCAAGTCGTACTTTTCATCTCACTTTATGATGAATGGCAAATGTAGCAAATTGTTATTTGTGGGTGTAGGTTGCGGTAAACATGTAAATACTGTAATTTTTCTATGTCTTTTATATAAAATGTTTTTAGTAAATGATTATTTTGCCTTGTGTTGCTTATTGGCTTCCATAGTAGCAACTCTGCCCCACAACCACATCTCACGTCATGGGGATGGCCACAGGGCTTGGGAAGAAATCATCCCTTTTGTAGGGACTGCTTTTATTTCAGCAGAGGGTACACTCTTTTCTGGTGTTTCCATGGGAAAGAGGACTTACCAGCTAACTGGCTGTTATTCTACCTTGCATTACTTCATAGAAATGGACTGCTATTTTTTTGCTTCTCTTTGCCTCAGTAAATGTAATTATTACTGCTTGCATCACAGCTGTATTCACTTGGCCAAGCAGGATCAGAGATCCATTTGCTGTACTCTATGCAAATGGATAAAAAGCCTGAGTCAGACACTGGGGTTTTGAGATTCATAATTTCACTTTTTGGGTGACATCTGAATTTTGGGGGCTAAGGAAAGACTGAATGCAGTGATCAAAATAACACAAATAACACATTGAGACAAGGACTCATTCTTCCAGGTGCCTGGTTCCATTCAGTAGCTGAAATAGAAGATAGATTAGGATAATTTGGGGTCTGACCCAGTTTTCACAGATTGAATCTTTTTTTATATATAGTTACATGGACATTTATAGCCATTCCCATCAGAATTACTCAGAACTCTGTTCACAACTTTTCTCTTTTCATTCATATTGACAGAAATTGCATGCTATGTCACACATACCAAAATCACTCATTTATTTTCCTCTGTTTGACATCACTGCTAACTGCCTGAGCACTGCTGCCTTGCAACACCACTCCCTTCCCTGCCCCATTGGTCACCCAGTGCAGGAACCATTACTTTCTCGTGAAAGTTTACAAGGTGACATTGGATTGGGCACAGCTGTGACAAGGGCCATCCAACTGCTGGTGCTCAGGGCAATGGGACAGCAGCTTAGGGCAGGAACGAGGGGGTTTAAGCAGCTTCCCATTTTCATAGGCTGCTCTGACATTGCTAACCTGATTCATGCTCCTTGCCTGATTCAGATAATACTGAACACATAACATGTAACACTTGTAGCATGAGCAAACACTTAGGGAATCCAAAGTTCTTCAAACTGCCTTTTAGAAACAACAATCTGAGCACAAGAGAATCCAAGGAACAAATGCCTCTTGAAGACACTTCTGATTTTGTCTGATTGTGAATTCTTCAGCTCATACTATTCTCAACTTGTATCAAGTCATCCTTACTTATCCCGTATAGCTACTGGGCATAGACAAAGAGGATGCAGTGCAGATTTGCTGGTGGGTTCAGGTGGGTTACCACTCCCATTTCACAAGAGAAACAAGTACCATCCAGAAAGTATGAGCAAGAACAAATAAGTGCGCAATCCCATCCTGCGTGTTCTGGCACTGACACAAGTCACAGGGCATGCGACGAGTCGCAAACACATGCAAGCAAGGTGAGCACCTCCAGCCCTCAGTGTAAGGCTCCTGTTACGAGGCTGGCTGTCCTGTGACACCAGAAAGGCGTCTGCTGCCTCCAGCAGCAAGGCCACGATGGCTGTGAGTCAAAACCTGAGAATGAGTGCCCAACGCCATTCAATGTAATGCAGGATACATCTACTACTCTCACGCCATACACTGTTTAATAAATTCTATGTACTTTTAATGCAGAGTAAACATACCTGTGACTGGCAAACCTTCTGTCTGCACTTAATGGCCAAGGTCATGAAGAGGGATGCTCCCGCGCTGGTGTGACCTAACGGCACAAGGAGCTGAAGAACACTGAAAAGACAAACCTAAAATGGATGCCTCTGAACCAGTGGCATTAGAGCACAGCTTTGCTGATTAATCAACTAGCAGCATTTCAAAGTCAGCTTGCAGTTGTTTACTTCCATGTAAACAACTGTGAAGTCATTTGAGCGCAGTCTGGTTTCTGCATTAGATTACCACTATTTCATCGGCACTACTCACGGATGGTAGTTACTAAACCGTAACCTTTGAAAGCACTCACCAGCTGCTGCCTCCTGCTCTTAAAATACAGCATTTGTTACAAAAGTCAAAGCATCTCCTGCCCCTAGATATAATAAGAAAGCTGCATTTGCTTTTCTGTGAAGTGTAGGAGATGCATCATTTTTAAATGGGAGATCGCTCCCTTGAAGTCCACTTCCCATGTAAAACCGTAATATTTCTATATTCAAAGCCTTCAGATATTTCCATGGCAACAAACAATAATATAAACTAGAATTAAAACTTTATTGGATGAAAAGTAAATGGAAAGAATGGAACATAGGAGAGAGATTTCAAAACACCATATACAGAAACTCTTCTACCTTATCTCTAGTGCTTGGTACGGCTGTAACTCTGCAGAAGAGAAGCACTGATGTTTTAAGAGTTCCCTGAAAGGTAAGTGTCCCTTGTAATGCTGATTTTTATTGTTACTGTTATTATTTTTGGAATATCTGTTTTGGCCATACATCTAGTCAGCAGATAAAACCGTGCATAAAATGTCCTGAACTTCTGCCTCTTCCTCTCATCCCGATAATATCAGTGACTTCAGAATCTTTTCTGTGCTTGGTAAGGCAACATTAAAGCACTGTTCCTGCAGCTGAGGGCAGGTAGGTAAGTGCCTGGAGCATGAAGCCATCTCCTCTCACAGCTATTGTAGCTTCTCCCAACAGTCTTCACCACCATCCTTCAGTACATGCAAAGCAGATGAAGGAATTCGTTATCGTGAATGTCAGTGGCATTTTGGTCCTTTGTGCCCCATCACGATGTGGCCTTCCATTGCCCAAGAATCAGAAATCTGGAACTGCTTTTCTTCTCTCTCAGCTGTTTTTCTGGCCCTGACCCCAAGAAGGAAAACTGCCCCTGATTCATGCTCTAAATTCCATTTAAACAAGCAGGGGAGCGACACTGTTGGATGCAAAGGACAGCAGTCCCTGATCCAAGTGGGTCAGGGCATCAAGCTCCCCGATGAATGAAGCGTTAATTCATTGCATTGCAAGCCTGAGCTGCCAGGAGGGTATAAATCTGCTGCCACTTCACTCTTGGCTGCTCAATTTCGCTATACGCACCTCAGCTCAAGTACCATTTTACTGAAGAATAAGATTTGTCTGAAAAATTCAAAGAAAGCTTTTGTCTCCCTGGGGAAAGGGAAATGGTCCTTTTTGACAAGATACAAGTCAGCAAAAAATTGGAGGAATTTCATGAGAATGAAGGATGCTCGCTGCAAAGTGACATTCATAGCCTCAGGCCATTTTCTCTGCCAAATACCAGATTCCTGCAGCTAATGCCACTGGCCTGAGAATATATCGGGGAAAAAAGAATGAAAGCATTCTTTATAATAATAGAAAATATTTGGCAGCCCAAACGCAGAGGCGGTTACCAGCTCCTCTACAATACAAAACAATGCCATTTAAATTAGGTTGGACACAAAACTGTAATACAAAATAAGTGGACAGTGGTGGCATACAGCCCACGTTTTTTTCTTCAGAAATATGTAAAGCAATTACATAGGCTGCTGGACACACAAAGTGAGGAGCAGGACAGGCTCTTTCTTTCTCTCGAACACAGTAAATTTGTGGCCATGCCCCATAAAATGTAGCAGCTGTTGACTAACTGGCTACAAAACTGTCTCATAGTGCAGGAGCAGGAATGATGAATGCTGGCTCCAATGAAGGTGCCCAGCAGTCAGAATTAGGATGGGGAGAAGGCACTAAGGCTAAGGCTTGTGTCTGTATGGGAAGTGCTGCAAAGTGCCCAGCTGACACCAGGCACACGGAGAGGCACAGGCAGGGCAGCAGCGTTGTGTCATCCCGTGGTTACGCTCCATTCTTAACTAAAGCTTGGCAGCTGTGAAATAGCAGCACCAGCAGATGGTGGATGCATGCACATGGGTGTGCACGAGTGCACCCTGGAAAAGCAGCGCAAAACTCTGTGCTGCATCAAGCTCAGTGCCAGCGTGGGCTCAGAGCACAGGTGGTGGGGGTCCCTGCTCTGTCCCTGAGCTCCCCCGGTGCTGTCCCACGGCAGTGCCTCTGGGACACGGCGTCAGCCCCCGTGGGACGCAGAGGCTGCAGCCGGGCAGCCCGGCACCGCAACGCGTGTGCCTGCAATGGGAGCAGACCAGAACCGTGCTAAAGGAAAACGGAATTGCAGGGAGATCACAGAGGAGAGGGCGATGACTGCAGCTTCACTGGGCTGTAGCCTTACCGTGCTCCTGCCAAGTTCCAAGGGCAAAGAGATGAGGGGCAGCTGTCCCCGTGCCCATCGCTAATCCCCGCGTGTCCGTCCGCCTGCGCATCTCGGAGCTGAAATTTTACACCCGTGAAGAGCACCGGAGCGGCCCAGCCGAGAAGTTACCGCTGTTCCCGGAGCACACGCCATCGCCCTTCCCGACCTCGACAGCGACAAGTGCAAAGCTCGGCGAGGANCGCGGCAGAACGCGGATCCGCTCCGCACCCGCGGAGCAGCGCGCCCACGCCCGCTCTGACGCGCTCGGGGCCAGCCCCCGGCAGAGGAGGGGGGGCGGAGCGGGGCCACGCGTCCCTCCCCGCCTCCCGCACCTGCCCCGGCCCCGGTCCCGGCAGCGGCTCCGCGCGGGGATGCGCAGCCCGCGGCGGCACGATGCGGGAGGGCAGCGCGGAGAACAGGACGGGCGGCGAGGCCCCGCTGCACCTCTTCCCCGCACCCCTGCTCACCGGCATCACCGTCGCCTGCGTCCTCCTCTTTGTCATCGGGATCACGGGCAACCTCATGACCATGCTGGTGGTGTCGCGGTTCCGGGACATGAGGACCACCACCAACTTCTACCTGTCCAGCATGGCCTTCTCCGACCTGCTCATCTTCCTCTGCATGCCCCTGGACCTCTTCCGCCTCTGGCAGTACCGGCCCTGGAACTTCGGGAGCCTCCTCTGCAAGCTCTTCCAGTTCATCAGCGAGAGCTGCACCTACTCCACCATCCTCAACATCACCGCCCTCAGCGTGGAGCGGTACGTCGCCATCTGCTTCCCCCTGCGAGCTAAGGTGATCATCACCAAGAGGAAGGTCAAGCTGGTCATCCTCCTCCTCTGGGCCATCTCCTTCGTCAGCGCTGGACCCATCTTCGTCCTGGTGGGCGTCGAGCACGAGAACGGCACCAGCCCGCAGAGCACCAACGAGTGCCGAGTCACGGAGCACGCCATCCGCTCAGGGCTGCTCACCATCATGGTCTGGATCTCCAGCATCTTCTTTTTCCTGCCCGTGTTCTGCCTCACCGTGCTGTACAGCCTCATCGGGAGGAAGCTCTGGAGGAGGAAGAGGAAGAACATCGGTCCGAGCACTGTCATCAGGGATAAGAACAACAAGCAAACTGTGAAAATGTTAGGTACGACTCTTGGGCTCTGTTTTTCCAAGTGTGTGTGCTCGTGTGTGTGTGTGAGAGAAAGAGGGAAACCAAGGAGCTCTGGTAGGTCACTGTCACTGCTTCTGAAGGAAAGAAAACCCTTACAACCTTATTTAATATCTTTCCTATGAAGGGCTACACTTTGATGTGTTCTCAGAACAGCTCTCCCCATTCCTTAGATTTATTTCTAACCGGTTGGAGCTGGGGGCTCTAAAACAGTTGAGCAGGTTTTAATAACAAACACTGACAAAGACAAATACTACAGTTGCAATTAGCTCTTGCCCTGGAGATTTTTAGAACATCTTTGCTCTTTGGTTGTGGATACCAACATTATTTACAGGAGGATAGTTTATTTGATTTTCAAACAGCACTAACCTCTTCTAAACCCACGGAGCTGAGCTGCAGACTGGGTAAGCAGGGGGTGATGTGCACTGAGCTTCAAGTGAAAAGGAGTTTTTAGGGAACTGGGGAATGCTACCAGCATGGCTGTGTAAGCCCGTGAGAAGTGATCTGTGTTTTTGTATTAGAAAAGCATCAGCATGTGCTGAACAGAGAGCATTTTGTCCCCTTTGAGGTCTGTAATCCCCTAAATTCTCACTGACTTCAGGAAGACAGGATGGAGATGACAGACACTGCCATGCCTAACTCGGTGTAGTTATGCTGCTGGGTGGTTCTGGTTCAAACAGCAGCTCTTGCTGGCACACAAACGCGTGTTTTCACACCGCGGTGCTGCCAGCCCTCCACTAAGAGCATGTGCTGGGAGTTGGATGCACAGAACCTGAAGTTGCTCTGCAGCTCAGTGCCCAGGAGCTGCAGAACCGTGCTGCGTGCCTTTGTCCAGGCAAATCCCAGGGAGCTCAGCGGTGGCTCCCGGGGATGCGATGCTTCACGTGAAGGTGTCACGGCTCTGCTGTGCCCCTTTCAGCAAGGCAGAGGCAGTGGGCTAATGAGCTAGATGAAGAGGTGCCAGCGTGTCCTAAGTAGCTTAATTATTGAACGGGAGCCTGACTGATCTTTTGTTCATGCCCTGCTTTATTACTATGCAACAGCAGCAGAAATAATAAAACTGGCGGCATTCTTTGTGCCCTTTCAGCTACGTTTTATGATCAATAGAATTACTCCAGGTGGGTAAGCATGACCTTGGAAGTAATTCATCTTTTACACTTCCAGAGGATTATAGATCTCTGTTTACAATAACTAAATTGTTAGTATATATTACCACCATGTTTATATACCTGCATACTTAACCGTAAGGAATTTCCCAACAATAACTGCTTATTTCTCCCTGAAGTATTGCTGCAAGCATGATGATATTTCAGATACCCTTTTGTCTTTGGTCTGAGAACAGCAAGGCAGTGGGAGCACCATCCTCTGATATTCTCCAAATGAAAACAGTCTGTTATTGGACAGAAGGAAAAGAAGTTAGTAAGGGCTCGATACCAGCAGATGCACAACGCAATCTGCTCTCACTGCTTTTCATTTTCTGCCTGAAATATAGAAGACGCTTTCTAAGACTTGAGCAAGTCATGGAACATCAAAGCAAATGGGATTAGCATCAACACTGCTTTTAAAACATAGAGAAAGGTTATTTGCCTCTAGGACAGTAACTAAACACCCGAAAACGTGCCGACTACGGCAGGAACTATCGTAACCCATTCCTGTTGAAACCAATGGCATTCTGCAGGAGTGAGGATCAAACTGCACCTTCAAAACCCTGACTAGGAGGGATGTGCATGCCCACCTGTAAAAACATTGGCTGTGCTTAAAATTCTGTTTATAATGACCGCAGTGGTAATATTCAATATACAGATTAAACACCAGAGCATGCTGATGAGCTACAGAAACATTATCTGAATTTCTCAGGTGGAGAAACTGAGGAAAAAATTCAAAGTGTTTGGCTCAAGAGGATGCAGATCTGGAAAACAGATACTCAGTTTCAGATGTGTGCTTTCTAAAGCACACCATAAATCCTACATAAGTATCTATGTAAACATGGGAATGCTTTCTCATAAAGTTTTTGGGGAAACATGCCAATTGTGATCCCTCTTAGCAGTTTGAATTGATATCTGCTATGATGTCTTGACGTAAGCAAGTAAGACTGTGACCAAGAGAGAACAGGTTAATTGGGAAAAATTGCCTAAAAATGTCAAAAACCCTTTCTTGAGCTTTCTATTTTCTCAGTGGTGTATTAATAGATACGCTCAAAGTAGTATGAAAAATAACAAGGGTCAATAGCACACTATAAATTAACAGAGTTTCCCTTTGCCTAGGATGGAAATTAAAATGGGCCAGTGTTCAAGGATGCACATGTTCCTATTATTCTACGTGTACTGTATATACATATATTTATACAGGCATAACCATAGTGACAGTGGAATATTACAGACATACCATGTAACTTTATAGTTAGACGTTATATACGTAGCTTTACTTTCCTTGTCCCAAAACACAGACAGACCAGGAGGGTGCAGTGATGCCAGTTGTTACCTTGCTGGATGTGCTCTACAGATCCAGGTGGTGGTTTGTTTTGTCTTTGGGCCTTTGTCTTAAATCACTTTGCTTCCCAGTGATTAAATTCTTCATTGTAAACCACAGTGCTGAGTCTATCGCATTATATATAATTAGCTTTTTGTGGATGCGGATGGTAGATTATGTTATTATTTTTGTCACCATTCTGATTCTTTAACTCTCTCCTTTTATGGAAAAGATAATTTGATAGTTCAGGAGTGTGCTACAGCCAACTAGTTGAGCAGTACATGGGCAGAGTGTTGAGATATGATAAACTTGTTTTAAGTATTGCTGATTTATACTGCCAGAAAATGTACTTGAGAGAAACCTGAAAGATTATGCGATGCCTTTTCACACTTGAAGATTAATTGGTTGAAGAGAATGATATTTCATTTAGATCAGCCATATTTTCCTACTCACACTTAACACGCTTTCTTCTGCTGTTTTTATTTTAGTTGTGGTGGTATTTGCTTTCATACTCTGCTGGTTGCCTTTTCACGTAGGACGATATTTATTTTCCAAATCCTTTGAAGCTGGATCCTTGGAGATAGCAGTGATCAGCCAGTACTGCAACTTGGTGTCCTTTGTCCTCTTCTACCTGAGCGCAGCCATCAACCCCATCCTCTACAACATCATGTCCAAGAAGTACCGCGTCGCCGCGTGTCGGCTCTTCGGACTCAAAGCCCCGCCAAAGAAAAGACTCTCCAGCACGAAGCAGGACAGCTCGCGTGTGTGGACAGAACCCACCGTCGCCACATGACATGGGGTCCAGTGCCAGAGCATCACGCACCAGAGTTACCAGGGAGCCGTCACGACGGGGACGCGGGGCGAGAACAAATCAACAAGTGAAGCTGTACTTGTGTCATCATCTGGATTTGCTGAGAGATGTCATGTAGGCAGTTAAAGATCTTAGAAAACTAACTACACCTTGAGAATATAAAAGGAGACACATGGTTATGGGATTTGGCAACATTCAAGTAATATTTTTTGCTGCTTTTGTCCATATGACATTTAAAGGGAGATTATAAACAAGACGGAGATTGACTTTTGACACGGTATGAAAATGATAGGACAAGGGAGAATGGTTTTAAACTGAAAGAGAGTTGATTCAGATTAGATTTAGGAGGAGATTCTTTACTCAGAGGGTGGTGAGGTGCTGGCACAGGCTGCCCAGAGAGCTGTGGATGCTCCATCCCTGAAGGTGCTCAAGGCCAGGTTGGATGGGGCCCTGGGGAACCTGGTCTAATGAGCAGCAGCCCTGCCCACGGCGGGGAGGTTGGAACTGGATGGGCTTTAAGGTCCCTTCCAACCCAAGCCATTCCATGATTCTGTGGTATGATTTTTTAATGCAGGGGAGCTAAGCTTTCCCACTTGCAACAAGCAAACATAGGCCGGCTCAGCCAAGAGTTTGTGTGACTCCTGTAGCTGCTAATTTGAGCTGAGGTTTTCCAGAATTAACTTCAGTTTTGCTAAGAACTTTGCTAGCATATAGCCAGACCCTTAAAGAGAGAAATTTTAATTGTCGTTATGAATTAGTAAACATAGAATATGATACACTTTTCATAATCCTGATTTTTAAAATAAGTTCAAAAAAGAGAAATAAAAATGGGTACAGTTTTTAAACATGCTAAAAAATAATGACCCTCGTGTCACATGTGAGTAGGAAGGAAATAAAAATACCTCTTCATAGAAGTGGCTTAAAAGATGGCTATATTGGAATATTTGGGGCATGTGTATCAGCGGGACAAGGACACCGCTGACTTCAGGACCGCGGTGATGCCATGAAGACTGGGAATGCAATCTCCCACCAAAGTTGTCTTTTTTTTTTTTTACTGGCTAACTCACCTGTACTTGTTCTTCTCAGCTTGACCGTGAGTGACTTGCTGTATCTGAACTCGGGAGCTGTTGGCCATCCCAGTGTTTGTGCTGCCTGTGTCTGCCTTTGCCTGCGCTGTGCACACCGTGCCCCCAGCGTCAGCAGCCTGAGGATGGCTCTCCTCCCTGTAGGACACCCTGGGCCTGGATCTGTCAGTCCTGAGCACCTCGTCCCCCAGCAGAGCCCAGGTGCAGCTACACTGGTTTGCTGCAGTGTTACATTCAGCATCACACTCACTCACTTTCAGAATATTTTTAAATGACGTGACCTGAGAAAGTAATAGAAAAATACGCATCAAGACACACAGGCAGACACATTCTCATACTTGATTCATAAAAATCTTGAATTCAAATGATTTTTGTAACTCAAGTATGCCATTAAAAACTGAACCAAACCAGAGAACATTCCATCCCCTCTGCTAATCTGTATGCCTTACACCGCATCTGTTGTCACCCCAACACGTAGACGTTGTGGTCCAGCCAATAGAGCTTGGGGGTGTGCATGTGCAATAGCAGCTTTTATTTATTTGGTTCTAGTATTTATTACCAGCTGGTCCACAACTGAGTCTACATAACAAATTGTCTGTTCTCAGGATTCCCGTTGCTTTCAAGCTCCCATTGCCACTGACGGGCTGCATTCTGCCTGTTCTACCTTTCGCTGGTGGTGCTGCTCAGGTGTAAGTCAAAGGAGAACTTGGCCCGTTCTGTTTATGCTGTGCCTGTTGTTAGGGCTGGGTCACAGCTGCAGCCTGTCCCAGCAAGGACTGAACACAGGTTAAGGGGCAGAAAGTGGCAGGGGTAGCACGGCACATGAGAGCTCACCTCGTCTGAGGCTCTGGCATGGATCGAGCCCCGGGCGCGGCATTAGGAGAGCGGCAGTGCCATGGCATCCTCTCCTGTTTCATCTCTGACGACTTCTGCCTTTCTGTTTGCTTGTTCTTTCACTCATTGTCAGCTGACAAGCGGATCTGGTGGCAGACATCACGCAACTCAGGGAAACAAGAAATTGAGGAGTACTGAAAAAATTATAAGGATGTAAGCTCACTAACAACATGTCTGTGTAAATGAACCGATCGCGTGCCTAACGTCCCATAAGCGTTTTGAGTTTCAGCTGTGTCTGTGGTATTAAATGTGAGCAGAAAATGAAATAAAGTCCTGAGAGCCTCTGTAGCCCTGTGGATGGGTGGCGGTGGACGGGGCGGTGCGGGCGGGCAGCAGGCACTGCTGGGTGCAGCACGGGACCTGGGCTTCACACCAGAGCAACCCACGCATTAAAGCCCTTGGTGCAGGCACAGCCCATTTCTACATATTACTTATGAACGTACAACTAACTTCATGCAAGCTAACATCTCCTCAGGAGAGCCTGTAAGCCTAACAACACTAACACTGGGGAATTGCCAGAACTTTCTGCATAGAATAGAATTTAAAACATTTAATTTGGGATCACAGAAGTCAGAAGCCGCTGTGGCTTCTTGTGCTGGGGGGGGGGGTAAGACTCCACTCTCCAGTCTCACTTATGAAACAACTTCTATCTGCAAATTACTGAACATTTGGTCAAATCTAGCAAAATACATTCATGATAGGAGAGTAGCCATCTCCACGTGACTCTTGCACAAGCAGGAAAATACTTCAGCTCCGGCAGAAACACTCAAGCAATTCACACACGCTGCAGCAGTCACTCCACCAGGCTGCACGGCACCTCCCATTAGTTTTGGCTCCTGAGAGCACTCACACTTTTTCTATACAGAAATGCCAAGGTTGGTGGAGCTGTGCTTACTGGTACACATGGGGTGCAGATGGTGACCGGGGTCTGGGTCTGCTTCTGCACGGGCTGCTCTTCTCTGGGGGATGGGAAAAACCACCTGGGTAACTTTTGCACCCTGCAAGCAAATAGTGTCAGCTGCCTCCAGAAGGATATGTAACATCCCTGTGGGATAAACATGGAGCTGCCTGCCTCAGGGGTACAGTGCTGCTGGAGCTGTAGGGAATAACTTCACTGGGGAAAAAAAAAGTGATCGGCATTGTGATAGCGTTTTCTGCTTAGAACAGCTAACTGAAGCCAACAGTGATGGCCCACCCTTCCCAGCAGAATGAGGGGCACCTCCTCTCCAAAGCCTGCTCTGTCTGAAAGCACAGATCTCTCGCTTATGCAGTTTTGGGTCTGAACGTGGCTTTTGGGATCTGTTTTACCTGCAGCAGCCCTCACAGATGTGGGGCTGTTTGGTGAAAGCGACCGCAGGAAAATCGCTTGCGGCTGTTGAGCCCTATGTTGCACTTCTGGAAACTCTCTCCTGTAGGAGAAAACTTTACCAGTCCTGACCAACAAAACCTCACCATATATGGACTTCGTGAGTCGAAATTTTGCTATGTTCTCACTGCCCTGTGTGTGAGCAACCCATATAGGAGGTAACTGGAGGCTCATTCATTAAACAGCTCCAATTTTAAAAAGCTTTTCCAACTCCACATTTCGTACCACAGCTTCACAGATAAACAGGACCAATTTGGCAGCATCTTATTTCTTGGCAACATCTTAAATTGGTGATAAAATGGGTCAAAAGCACTTTACCAGAAAGCTCCAATCACTTTAGAAAAGTACCTTTGATGGAAGCATACACAGGCAGAAAATCACATCCTATTGTATTGCTTGCCAAAAATAAAATATTCTGGAGAAGTAGCACTTACATGTCAAACCTGGAGCTGCTAGATCCTCAGAGTTTATGTAAGTTTCTGTCAAATGACATTGTCTAAGCACTTGCTAAAGCAGCAGCTTTACCTGAATACTCTGGGAACCAGAGGTGCAGCAGCTGTGCCCCAAACCCGCTGCTGTGCGGTGTATCGCCATGCAAGGCTGCCTTCCAGCTGGGCTGAGGCTTGCATGAAGATCAACATTCACAGTTTCGTTTGGATGGGCTTTTCATTTTCACTGTGGAAAGCCATTGTGAAGCTAAGCTATAGGTTTAATGTGTATTTTGACATCATCTCTCTCAGGTACTTCAGCATACCTCAACATGAATTATAACTGAACAAGTGCAGTGAAAGCAAATGAGGAAAAGGACAAATTGAATCCATCTCATATTAGCAGAGGTTTACAGTTTGAGCAATCACTTCTGCTTGCTGCAAAAGCTTTTGGTTGAGCCTTTGAACAGTGGTAATATCAGCACATGATGTGTACACCAGCGTTACCAAATGCAAGGTATACATGCCAACATGCTGCATTTGACAGCAAAGACTTTTTCTTGCTCTCCCCACATTTGCTTCATTTCCTTCCTGGGGAGGGAAGTGAAGGTTCGGTGATGTGTGAGTCCATAAGGAAATAAAGTGTTCCAAGAGGCAACTTTAGGGGCTGCTGTTGGGGCACAGGGCTGCCCTGCCAGGATTTGGCCCCATTTCAAACAATGCCGCATTGAAAAATAAAGAGCACTGCTCCCTTTTCTATTTCTCATGTCCTGATTGATTTTCCCATGATTGCAGGGCTGTACATGAAAAAGGACAGGCATGGTGATTTCTGAGCCTCTGCTCACAGCATCCCTTCCTGCACAGCCCCCAGCCACACGCTGTCCCTCATTGGGGTGGGCAGAGCCAAGCCCCACTAGTTGAGCCCGCAGCTCCAACACCTCAATATACCAAAAGGCGGTGAAAACTCATACTACAAATTCTCACCAAAAATTAAGGCAATATTCAGGATCACGTACAAACATGCTTCTGCCCAGTCAATAGCACCGTGGGATTTTATCAAGCGGTGACAATGCAATCAATTTTTGTAAAATTTGCTGTGCTGTAAGAGGTGTGATTTTCTATTTTTGACTGAACGCGAGTGAGCGCCCAGCTGCAGGTCTGAGCCCACTGAATGGCTGCCAGCTCGTGAGGAGGGAAGGAGGCGAGCAGCACAGGGCTTGTACCAGCCCCCCCGCCCCTGGGCATCCATGGCCTAATCCCAATATGTAAGGAAAAACCCCCACGTTTCAGATACAGCCAGCTCATGACAGCAGTTTCTCTCTCATGAGAAGAGCTTTGGCTGGAGGAGAGCCTCCAACCCTGGTGTGGGCATCTCACAGAAAGACAGGGTATCTGAGCTATGAACTAACAAATGCAATATTTGCACTGCATTAGGGCTGAGTTTCTCCACTCCATTTGCATGCTGGTCCTCACAAGACTTCTGCCCCCCCACTGTTTGCTCTGGTTTATTTGTAGACAACAACAGCTTTCATATGACGGAAAGTGAGAGAGATGAGCTAATAAAATTACCAAGAAATGGCATCCACTGAGCACGTTGACCCAAGCAGGTATTTACCATGCTAGTAGACCTAAAAATAGTTTTGACTGCATGCAATGCCATCTATGCTAGCAATTAGTACAACAAATGTAACAACTGAAACTAATAACAGCACATTCACTGAATAACAGCAGATAGCCAGCTAATCTGCTGTGCTCAAAAGCAGCTTCTGAAACCTCCTATTTGCTTTTCTCTATTTCACCCAGCCAGGAATCTGTGCATCGAGAGAGAAGTTGTCAAGAGCAGAAACTGATGCAATCATTTAGAACTTATGAAATGTACTAAGGATAAAATAGCCTTTTCAAGAGATCTCCACTGGCTTCCTCCTCAGCCATAGAAATATTGAAACAAAATGTCCTCATCTTCCCCTCTGCTTACCTGTGGTTCTCATTTCTGAGAAGAATAAGAGATGACATTTATATCTCACTCCAAGGCAGGTGAATATTAAGGATGGAGAATATAATTTCTACACTACTTCAGTGAATCATAATACATCATGAATTCTGCAATAACTATAATTCTAGAAAGAGATTTGGACAGGAAATATAATTCATACGTAAGATTTCTGCAGTCATTTCCGTGTGACTTTTCCCCAGCTCCTATGGGCACAGGAGGTCTCGGAGCCAGCACATCTCCCCAGGCCACAAATTACTCAAGCTTTGCCAAGGGTGCGTGCAGGTTTGCCATGATGGGGTAAAAATTAGGTTGGAGTGGAGCTGGAATCTTCTTTAAAAGAAGGATTGGCCTCCGTTAGCACCATGTGCCACCCCCTGCAAGCACACGGTGAGCAGAAGCAGAGGCAGAGGCGTGGGGCTGGGTTTCAGGGCAGGAGGGTGAGGCCTAGGCTGGTTGCACCATAGTGCCCTGACACGAGGGCTGGAGGCAGGGCCCAGCTCCCCTCAAGCAAATGCTTTCTCATCAAACAAAGCTGTTTGCAGCAGGCTGAGCTTGAGCACCTCCTAAAATTCAAGGACTTGAACGGGCTTAGCAGGAAAAGCTGCACGGGAGGTGAAGGACGTGGCACCATGGGCTGACATGGCCTCCAAGCCCGCTGTGTTCCTCTACCACAGGAGGCTCAGCTCGTGGCCTGCAGCACCCAAACACGTGTGCCCCAGGCTCGCAGCAGCAACTGAAGCCAAAGGCACAACAAATTACACCCACTTCGTTTGGGAGCAGGCTCTCTGATTACTGAGAGGAGACAGAATTGCTGCTGCTATAGAAACAGCAGCCTCCAGCCCAGCGGCCGGGGGGCTGCGAGCGGGCCTGGAGGTGGCTTGGGCTGCTGGTGGGACACGGTGTGCTGGGCACGCTCAGCCCGCACGAGCCCGGAGACTGTGTCTCAAACACAGCTACAAATATAAGCCCTTGCTCTTTTCCAAAACTTTTCAAAGAAGGTAATCTTCCCCTCGACACCAATTGAGATGGTAAGAGATGATGTTAGATAGAGCATTCACCAAGCACGATTACAACTCGCTCTGTTTCCTTACAAAACACAACCCATGGAAAGCTCCAGTGCCTCTCCCACCTCTGTCTGCTCTGGGTGTGCAAACGGGACCCCGTGCACCTGCACTCAGCGTGCAGGCTGCAGCCCTGCAACACAGCACAGAGCTCAGACAACCAATACAAATCCTTCATTGCCAGACCTGAACTGCGCTCCACCACCTGCAGACACTCACCGAAGTGCTGGAAGCCAAGCAGTGTTTGAAGGCAGAGAGCTCTCCAGGTAACAAACTGGTGGTTATTAGTGTATAGACATCATTAGAAGATTTTGTTAAAAAGATTGGGTTGGCAAGCGCTGTTAAAACAGACAAAAACGCTGAGAAACCAAGAGGAAAAAAATAATAAATTTCCTTAGGAAAAACATTAGTGTTACAAATTGCAGTAATTAAAAAAGTAAACAAATAAAATGCTGTATTTATGCAGTGATTTGAAGAAAAGCTGTTTAAAAAACAAACACTAATGTGCTTGCCAAGAAACATGTATACATACCAGATTAATTCTCTATGATGAGTAATTGAATTTATTGTACATAATTAACGAATAATTGAGAAATTATGGTATTTCAAGTGTTTAGTTACAAAGAGACAACAAATCCAGGTGTATTTGAACCATCATTAAATTTTCTGTTCAAAAGCAGTGACTAAAATACCTCAGAAACTTGTCTCGAAGATTAATTCTACCCATTTCTGATGTCGGTAAATCAGCGCAAGCTGCCTGGCAGCACTCGGCTGCCTGCCCCGGGCGATGCTGCAATTAATGAACACGACATTTGCACTGGGTCAGGGGGAACATTTGCTGCCTGGGAGATGTGGGACTGCACGGCCACCCACCCTGTTAATGGTGATTACAGTTCTGCTTTAAAAAATGTGGATTTTAAAAACATTGATGCTAGAAGTTTGTTTTAAGTCAAGGACCCAAAAAAAGAGAAAACTGTAGTCAGGATGAATCCCTCCATCTGCTCAACCTCAGTAAATCACACCTGAAACCCCTGCAAGTTTGTATCCCATAGGAAGCAGCTGAGGACACACTAAAGGCTCAATTGCTTAATTGCCAAATGAAGATCTCTGCTGTGAGTGTGCTGCACCCAGATTCCCGCTTGCTCCCACAAAGCTCAGCCCATGTCAGCAGGAACACGGTGTTCACGTGGAGGACTTGCAGGCTGAAATGCCAGCAGCATTCAGCTGCTCCGGGACAGCCAAACCTCAGCTTCCCAAGGGCAGACCAGGACTCACGGTGTGCATAGCTCAGTCTCAGAAAATACTATGCCATAAATCTCTTGAGCGAAAAGGGACTGAAGGGCATCTTTGCTGCTCAGCCACAGAGACTGCAGCCATCACACTTCTCCAGAAATTTTCTGCCAAGGTTCCTGGCCCACTTCTGCAGGAGCCACAGCACGAGATCTTGGTGACAACTAATTAATCCAAGCTGAAAGAGGAGGATCTGGGGGACCACAGCACAGCTACAGCACAAAACACCAAAAAATCTGCCCTCTGTATGCTTCCAGCCAGGTGGCTGGGGTGCTTCCCCGCAGGGAGACCTGGGGCACCAAACGGCACTGGCACACACCTCGTAACTGATAAAAACCTTCCTAATACAAACCAGAAACATCCTGAGCTCAGTTTGGGGTTCTCACTTCTGCTTGCAGTTGCAGTAACACTGCTGGTGTAGCAGAAAGGTGCCACGCGCAGACTGAAAGGGCTGTGTCCACGAAGGAAGCTCCTGGTAATATCAGAAAGAATTAAAACATTTATTGGGCATAAATATATTACATATACACTACAGATACAGTTAAGTCTTACATACATAGTGTAGTATTTGCAAAATCTATACATTAAAATCGATATGGCAGTTTTAATACAATGCATATGAAATAGTCTAAAATTTACAATACAAGAAAACATGATTATTTTTATTTTTATTTTTTAAATTGAAAAGCTTGGAATGTATGTTCCCACAGTGAGGTAAAAACATTTTATTTTTTTCAATTTAAAGAACTGTGCAAGGATAAGGTTCATACACATTCAGTTAGGGCACTTCTCAATTGTGACACTGAATACCGAACTACTGTAGCCAACAAACAGGATTAGAAAACATTTCAAGTTCATAAGGAAAAAGGCAGAACAATATAAAAACATCTCTCTCCTTCCTTAAGGGTTGTAAATATTTAGTGTTTCAATCTGTTTTGTTCATTATTTCCTTGAGAGCAGACAGCTCTCGGAGCCCAGGGCTACTGGACCGAAAGGGCAAAAAGCCGTGGGGGAAAGTCAAGGCATCAGCAAACTGCAGTAATGGAAACCAAAACAGAAATGATCTATGATCTGTGATGCTTTTTTTTTTTTTTTTTCTTCCTTAAGATATGAATCTCAGTCAGATCACTACGGCAGAATAGCCAAACTAAAAAAATGTCTAATCCACTTATTTAGGGGCTGTCCTACTCCTGCAGAGCACCGTAACCCTGGGGCTGGACCGGGCACTGGCACGAGCATGGCCACACAGGGACCAAGCAGTGAGCACTGGCAGCAATGCTTCAAGTCTGACAGACTGCTTTTCTCCACACTTCTGCTTGCTGCTTTTAGTATCTTTATATTCAAACTTTCAAAATTGATCAAATCATATAAAGTTTTTTTTAAAAATTTTTAATATATATTAAAGCAGTTTTTTTTAAAAAAGGCGTCGAGCTTGGATTTCATAGCAGTGCTGCTGAAATAATACTCCAAGTATAAAAATGGGAATCTGTTCAAATGTCTGGGGTTCCAAACTAGCAATCTTTTCATTGTTTTAAAAAATACACTCTCTTCCCCTCCACTGAAAACAGCTGTATATGCTTTGCTCACAAAATACAGATGCAAGGTCACAAAGTTTCATATCACAAATAAATTTAAATAAGATGTAAATAAATTTGACAAGCCATGACTTTGGCAAAAACAAAAAAAATATATATATATTTAGCTCAATGCCATTAGTTTGCAAGGCTAAATTAAACTAATTGTAGTCAATAACAAAATACAGAACATTTCTAATATTTGCTACATCTAGAGAGGCACACAGAATAATTCATTGATCTTAGCACTTTCTTTCCAGAGATGATTATGTTTTTGGATACATGTAAACGTTTGAATCACTGATAATGGGTTTTTTTGGCATTTAATGTACTAGATGCTCCCATCTTCAAAAACACAAGAAAATGTAAGAAGGTTAATAATACTAGGAATGCTGCCAGGTAAAAAGTTGACCTAAAGAACAACAGTATAAAACAGACAAAAATATAACATGCTACTGGGGGGTGGGGAAGGGGATTAGTACATAAGTACACTTTTATTTTTTATTTTTTTTTTTACAATAAATAAAAGATTGCACTGTAATTGGTATTTAAAGTACTGTATGCAGTATATAGTATAAATAAACCTAAAACAAAAATAATGTTGTTTTTCCCCATTACTTTGGTTAAGGGAATATTATGCTAGTACAGGAATCTGAATCCTAGACAATGGAGACAGAGCACAAAATAGCTAGGACAAAAGCAAAACCAAGTAGCAAAAATATACAAAAACAATAGGCAGGGAAATACACTGTGTCTGTTGCACCCTTTTGGAATCTATTTGCACCTCCAGCTCACTTATGTCCCTGAGGTACTCGCACAACGTTGACTTAATATAAATAATCCAATGACTCAAGAGTTAAAAATCTATCTTGATGGATTAAAATGTGTGTCAGGGAAGAGGCAGGCAGCAGGAGGGGGGAACACTGCTCTAAGAGCAAGGACTATACCTGTGTAGGACTCCAGTCCCAATTTTGCAATGTACCAAGTATTTCGATTAGCCCTGTGTTAAGAACAACGTAGGCACCCATGTAAGGTACTTAAACTAAACAGATCCCATTTCTGATACCTCCAAGAAAGTTCTGTAAAATCGATACCCCTCCAAAAACAAAAAAAGATCAACCGACAGTGAAGTTTGCTTACATTTAGTGTACATCTCACCTAATTCAGCAGAGACAGTAAGCTGTCACCAGCTCTAATCATATAAATCAGACTGAACATAATAGAATAATATCTACTATTAGATTAGGAATAGTTACATACAGTGACAAACAGACAAGTTAAAGCAGCTTTTAAATAGCTGAACATGGGAATAGCTAACTATTGCACAATGCCCTCTTACTTAAAATTACTGCTAGAAATCAAAATGGTAAAAAAAAAATCTATAATGCTTCATAATTTATATGCAGTTTGGTTACTTGATTTCTTATACAGGCAGTTCATAGTGTTGTAACTGTAAAATAACAGGGTTTGAGACTGCAGGATATTGTTCTGATTTAAATGCTCTAAACAGTTAAAATAACTTTATACCTTGAAAAAATGGGGCAAATGGAGTGAATAATTCAGAGGCAATATTGCTAATACTGTTGAGTGAAAACCTGGTACTGCTGACTAACACTGTACTCTAATCTTACTGCTATACACGCTTGTGGCTAATGTTTAGGAGAAAAAGAAGAAACAAAAAAGTGACTTGATTAAAATTTCCTAAATATTAAGATAAAATAAGAGACTGTAAGAACTTCAGTGAAAACAAAACAGAACAAAATCATGACGACAAGGCAAATTGGTGACAATTTTGAAACCGTGAAGGAAAAAATGTTGCTTTTGGTATCTGGTTTGCTTGTTTCTCCAGTTTGACCACTTCCTAGTTTTGAATTTCAAAAAGGTGCATCAAAACACTGATTTATCTTTCTTCAAGCTAGAACTGTAAAAACAAGAGAAGTATATAAAATGTATGGTAGAACAAAAGGATTTCAAAAAAGAATATCTGAATAAATGTGTGGATTATAATGCGTAGCATTAGTTAAATTTGTATCTCAAACTTCCATTGAATTCTCTACTTCATAAAGAAGTATTGTAATATATAGGCAAATAGAATCGACAAACTTGCAAAGCCAACTATAATGAGGGCTGCAAACTGTTCATCAGTACGAATCACGCTCTTTATCTTAGGATCATCTATGCTTCCCATTTCTCCTGCGAGCATGATCTCGTTTCGCTGAAGCATAAAGGCAACGGATGGGCTGAAAGGTCCACTAAGTTCCTGTGAGGTATCTGAGCACCGGCGGCACACACAGACGCGAAACCGATAGTCCGTGTTGACTTGAAGGCCTGAGATTTGGAATGTGGTCTCATCTCCCTTGTACACCTACAAAACAAAACAGTTAAGTATAACAAGCAGAACCTCCTCTTTTTTTTTTTTTTTGTTTTTTTTTGTTTTCCATAGCACCAGAACACTTTCTAGAAGCATCATATGAAATGTTTGTGAAGAATGAGTGTAAATAGTCCATTCCAATAGCAGAGGTGGAGGAAATCTGTCTGTGAAAGGATTCTGCATTCCACACTAAGCCAGAGGTCGTAACAAAGCTGGATTTTGCAAGGATTTAGGCCAGGAAGTTGGGTCAAGTCTGGTAGGGACTCAAGGGAAGGCTCTCTCGAGGTTGATGCAGGCTTCAGAAAACCAGCAGCCTGCAGAGGCCTGGAGCAGAGATGTCCCACGACAACAGGTCTCCATGGGCAGCCATTAGCAGGCTGAGCACAGCCAAGCACAGGCCAGACTTCAGACAAGATGCCATACCCAAGAGGGGCACATCTCTTGTGGCTGTGATAAACAGCACTGCCATTTCCGTACTGACAAGACGTGACTATGTGCCTAACACGTCTAAGGCAAGAGAACCATACTTAGCCCCAAAATGAAGAAAACCTGCAAACTAAGGTTATTGCAAGACATTCACTGCACAGTCATGAAATCAGTTACAAGCATTATCTTAATGTACTTTCCTCACATTTCTCTCAAGAGTCAGCAATTATGCCAGAAATTGCGCTTTCAGAATTCTGGAAATAATAAAATTTTATTAAGGTATAAAAAGCTCCTCTTGGTTGCATTGTATTTGGTTCTTCAATAATCCAAATCCGTCCTGTATTTATGCTAATCAAATGTAGGTGACTTGTGACTCACAGCATGAGTCACAATGAGAGAGAACCGAATAGCTAAGAGACAGTTCCACGACTTAAATGGAAAAAGACCACTGGAAACATTTATGAATTCTGAAAACAAATAACCAGTCAACAATTTATGTGAGGCAGGGTTGTTGAAATAAAAACCAATGTGTCACAAATTGCTTTTGTATCTCCTGGAAAAAAAGCCTGAACTTCAGATGCCTCTTCCTTTGCTCATTTAACTCCTCGCAGCGGGAGGGGAGGCCGAGCCCATCTCTGCCTCCTGAGAGTAAGAGCTCCAACTGAGAGCCCTGGAACGAGCAAAATTAAAGCTGGGCTGACACAGCACTTCCTGGGTGTTACTCCAGAGAAAGGAAAGGAAAGAAAAAAAGAAGAAAATCAGAATAGAGGAGATTTTTAGCTCAGCTAAACACCACTTAAAGAACGCAGCTTCTCTGCCCAAGCCTACCCCTGAGACTCAGCCCCCAGTCAGGAAGCCAGTCCAACGCTTAAGATGATCCAGGACAAAATGTTAAGGTTTTTCTTCCATTCATATCCTCCCCTCCTTTAAAAATTCCACAGGTTTTCCAGATACAGTTTGAACGATGGTGACTGAGTTTTCAGACTAAGCACAACTCTGCTAACGCTGCTGCCCTTCCTGTAACTTTTGCTCATCCTCCCAGAGCCACTGAGAAGCCAGCCCGTAAGTTACAGAAATACATCACTGGAAGAACAGTTACCAGTGCTGTGGCTGCCCACAGGTTGAAACTCCTGTTTGCAAAGCATACCTCTCACCAAGAGGGTCCTTGCCACTATTTTCCAACAGCAATGCCATTTCTAGTACCAGCTGTTGTGGTCACCACCCTCCACCGACTCCGTCATCCTGTAGGTGGCCAACACTGCTCCCAGACACAAACCATCATGCACAGAAGAGATGTGTGCATTTGGCATGTAAATGTTGGTTCAGCACATAATTTGAACAGGACTTGTTCTTCCACAAGACCAGTCGGGATTCTTCTACCTCAGGGACTCATCTCCCATCTCTTTAGACTCTGAGATATCATAACCCAAGCATTCACCCTACAACACAGCTGTAAGCAAGGTGTATTTTTGGGTGCTGTTGACATCCACTTCATTTCAAAACGTGTCGGAGGAGCTCTACAGCCTTTGCTATGAATTAATCCTTTGCCACCAACATCACCACTTCTAAAACAAACCAAAAGTAAAATCCACATAATTTCAAAAAAAAAAAAAAAATTAACCACCCCAAAACTTCCTAAATTGCATTTCAGATGCTAAGGATGGGATGTATACAACTTGCCTTTGCACTGAAAACACCTACCAGTTAATTGCTTCTCTTACTTGTGTTCTGTGGGGCGGTGAACAGCAGCATAACTGGAGGCTACAGGCAGCGAACCCAAAGACCTGCATCTCCACTGCAGTCTGACAAACACAGACGACCACTCAACTCAAATCAGCTACTCAACAGCTCTTAGAAAAAAGCCAGTCAAGTGAGAGAGCAGTGCATCTTTAAAGGAAATCTGAATAGCAGTGAAAAGTACCTTGAATATATGAATGAATGCTCCATGATAAAGACAAAACATTTCCTGCACTAGAGCTAGGAAGGTGGTGGCAGCAGTTCCGCTTTCAGTGCTTTGAGGACTACTTAGCAGCGGTGGAACTGTGTCCCTTCTCAGCAACAGGCAAACAATCCTTGTGCTTAATTACCATCCACTTCTGATAGCAGCCCGAGCCCTCCACATCTGGCTGCAGTGAGCATCCTCAGTGCCACGGGACAGCAGCCACCGCTGAGCTCAGCCCTGCCTGCGTTAGGGCTGAGCTGCATTTGTCTGCCTTGGTGACTCTAGGGCCACAGAAAGGCAAGGCAGGATCCCCTCAGCACAAAGATGCGTGAGCATCTTTGGATCAAGATGCATGAGGCTGTGAGCAGTCAGACTCTGAACAGACTTCATGTGCACAACAGAAAAAAAAATAAAAAATTGGTTATTATAAGGCCTTTGAATTTGCTAAACAAATATTAAGCCAAATGCAATTGTATAAAGCAGCATATTTTTTTTATATGTAGCACACCATGCTCTGGTGGCCAACAAGTTAAAAGAGCCAATCCAATCCATCACTTTCAGCTCCTAGAAATAGCTTTTCTGTTTAGGTACCTGAGAATATAATAAAAACATGATGAGCTCTTTGCCTTGTTCCCTCAGCAAAAATATCATCACAAGTAATAAAGCGCTGCTGAAGCCCCTTATGGCATCTGATACTATGGATCAAAGTAGACAGCTCAGAGAATTCCTGTAGGCAAGTATTTCTCAATTTCACAGATGTCATTAAATAATTCCAAAAACCTTCAATCTTTTCTAAACAACAACAAAAAAGTCAGCCACAATTGCTCTATAAGCAATGCACTGGAAAGTGTACGATAATCATACCTGGTTGTTCTATTCCATTCCAATGAGTGCATTTAGGAATTAATAAAAGCCTATTTTGTATGGTGATCAAGAAAGAGAGGCAGGCTTCAATCCATTTATTCATATGCCCACTTGACAGACAACAGATCTGGATGCTAAGTTCTAACTGAATAGGCTCTGCTAGATCAAACTGCGGGAGACAGAAAAACAAATCTCAACCAGCAGCTCCTGGAATTTGCAGTGCTTTATCTCCTCAGATGGCAATGGGACACAGTTCTATCCAATTAGTTTTTTTACTTCACAGTGAATTTTCTGGGTTCGTTCACTTTAGATACAAACACACCAGACAGGTGTTGCGATGCCCTGCTGTACTGTTCCATAGAAAGTCATAATTTCAACAGTGTGGTGTGGCTATGTGGTGTGAACAAGGCAAGTGGAGCAAGGCCACTTAGCTCAGGTGTGCACCCTACTCTCTGCCAGGATAAACTGAAACAGACTGCTTCATGCTCACTCAGCACGGAGTGCCCAGGTGGATTTTCTCTTCTATAAATGGAATTAACAGGGAAGAACATTGCACTCTGCATCTTCTGAAGTGCTTCTGAGCAAACAACTGGATCAAGATCCACAGCATAAAATTATTCCAGCAACAGGAACTGAGTGTCACAGCTGTGCAGCCTGGGTGATGAGTTGTGTGGGCTTCCTTACCAAGTCCAAGCAGACTGCATGCACAACACCATTCTGCTCTGTGTGCACAACCGTACCCCAAACAGCCACGGGACACAGTTGTGTTTTCAAACGTCAGACACAATCACCATGAAAATGTTTCTGCTCACTTTTCTTGATGATAGGATCTTTCTTTTCAAAACTTACTTGAATGAAAAGACTCAAACCCACTATGTCAAACACACCGTATTCTTGTCAATGAAACACAATCCACACCAGTTTAAAATACCTAAGAACAGTATGAATGCAGAGCCAGTATTGCAAGAGGCACATTGACATTTTCCTATCGTGTCTGTCAGAATAACAACTTCTTTGTAAAATTTTCTGGGAGAGAACAGACATATGCCAAGCATTCTCCCATCTCATACACAAAAAATAGATTCACACATATCGTCGTCGTGATTCCTGTTTTGCACGGTCACTGTTACAGAGGCAATGCTTCGTAAATGCTTTACACTTTAATTGGTTTGTTACCTGCACCTGAACTTGCACTCCTAAATGTTTACTCATTAAAATCCTGAAAGCAACAATTAGAGCTCTGAGATAAAATTAAGACTTAACTATTAGCTACATTCAACTCAAGTAAATCAATTGGGAGCAGACACAGCCATGTGGCTCCATGGATTTTTACCAGGTCTTCCTAGTTAAAAACTTTTAAAGCTTTGCCCTAAATAGATGCCTTTAAATTGCTGCAAATAAAGCAGTCTGACTATTGACAGGATTACAGACTTGTAACAGAGATAAAACTTTGTATGTTCATTAGCTGAAACACGTAAGTTTTCAGGTAATTTTAAAAGTGAATTTTTATTTTGAGAAACTCTTCTCATCTATGTTTGGGTTGGTGTAAAACATCACAGAACACGAGAGCCACAACAGTGTCCCAGAGGATGAGTAACCCTAAATGTGAAACGCAGCACTGCACAGCTGCTAAACCGCTTGAAAAAGCAGTTTATAGTATTTATGTATTTTATATAATTTTTTCATATCATCATTTCTTGACTGCGAAGATTAAGCCGTCACCTAGCTTAAAGGAATATGGAGCCATGCCCAACTCTCCCCAAGGATGGCCAGAACATTTTAAGCACTGTAGCTCACTAAAGCTGTACACAGAGACTGTATGTTGAGGCTGCTTTGTAAACTGAGCAAGAGCAGAACGGGTCCATGTAATCCACTAATCAGTGACATTAAGAAGCCACCACAGCAAACACAGGTCATATTACCTACACAGAGTGAATGATATTTCCCAGCTAAAGCTACAGGGTTCTGACTCCTTAGCACCCACAGGAGCTGTCTTGCATTTATGTTTACGTTATTTAGATCATTCACTATTTTGCAGTAACACTCATAAATAGACTGAAGAGAAGCAAAGACATAAACACCTTACTCACACTTCCAAGAATTCAATTAAGGCTTAACATAGCTCATTCCCTCATTTGAGAACATTCAGAATCCACATGACAATAACAGAAAGGACAAGGAGAAGACAGGGCACAGATGAAGTGCACTGCAAATAACAAAGCTAGAAGTGTGAGAGGTGAAATAGAAGATTTAGCTATGAATGAATTTCATTTCAGATGTGCTGCTTGGGAAATGCCTTCTTATGATCTCTTATCAATAGAGATAACTGAAGAAGGATCAACCATATTCCAGGTACAAGGAAGCACACAGTTCCTGTGGGGCACCAGACACACAGCAGTAACACATCCATGCGTCTAAGCCCTAGAGAGGAACAGGATGGCTGAACAAACCAATCCAAAGTTGTCTACTTGCGTGAAATCCTTGATATAAGACCTTGAGAGCTACCCTGAATATCCAAGAACTGACTTAGTGAGTCAGGAAGACAATCCACCTAGTTCATCTCATCTTCACACAACAGCAAGCACCATCCCGTTCAGAAGAAAACATGGGTGGACAGAATTGAAACTTTCTAAAGGTTAGCTCAGTTAGAAACAGGAACCGACTCCAGAGAGAGCATAAATCACTCCAATGAGATAACAATGTTCTACATATTCCCACAGGGAAGAAAGCAACCTGCTATAGCTCCTGATTTTGACTCAGTCTTTACCAAAGTTCACCTGACGCATCACCACGGGGTGTAACTCAATACAGGAGAAAGAAGCAACACACAGAATGTTCCAAAACATTTCTATTATATCATCAATTGAGCAATATGACTGAGACCATCTTCCTACCTGCTTATATTCAGATTCTCTTCCAACCAGTACTTGCAGAATGTAACCAACAGGATCTCCCTTCATGGGTGGGACCGTTTCCCAGGTAATTTCACAGGCATTTCCTTCCAACTGCGTTACCCGAGGAGCTGCAATAAAAATAAATGTGCTAGCATTTAATATAAAGACGGCAGTGAAATGTCACTTTTATTTAATAAAATGTATAGAAAATAAGAACATTTTAAAAAGAGAACTTCAGGACATGACTGGTTTTAATAGCACAATCTCTATCATATTTATGTGGCCAAAAATCAAATTACCATCACAACTAGATGCAAGAAGTAAAACCGGGACTGGATTTATAAGTCACTCAGAAGTCTCATTAATTTCAAGACAGCCTTGCCTGTTTTAAGCAGATCTGGATGCTTGTGGTATCAAACAATAACAAACACTATGCACAGAAAATTAGGTGAAATTCAGAGATGACTAACACGACCCTAAGAAGTTTCCTGTAGAAGGAAAGTGAGCTGTTAGAGTACCTCATCTGTCAGCTGTGAGCTGCTACGAAAGGGGAGTGGATGCGATAAAAACTTTGAACCTTTAAAACCCAATTGCAGTGTCATGCGCTGAACTTTCTGAAGCAGAAGCCAACTCACAAATTACATTGGCATTAATAAAAGCAGCAATTTCATGAAGTTCTGAGCAAACACTCGCACCAGTGGAGATGTCTGTGTGTTCCTCCCATGCACCAAGGGAGCTGGGCTACAAGTCACTGAGAGAGAGCACTGGTGTCAACCATTTCGTTCAGGAAAAATGAGAGGAGGAATGTTGGAAGAGAAGTGAAATAATCTATATTAGAGACTAAGTCCAGCCTGGGAAGCAAAAGCACAAGGATAATTTTAAATATTTATATCTCTAATTCTGAGCCTGAAATTGAGGTGATCAGACCTGGTATGTTTGTTTATGTGTACAGCTCAGCATCTGCCACTGGAAGGCATTAAAACAACCGTGACAGCATTCAGGCTCCGCCAGCATGTTCCAGGCAGAGCAAGAAAGCACCTGACCCAAAATTGAAACTGGGACAAACAGTGGTGCTGAACACGTAGCAAGTGGCTAACAAGTGCACGTGCAAGGACACGAGCTTGTTAGAGGCGATACAGATTCACGAGCCATGAAAACAGACAACAGGAGACTCTCTCAAGGAAACAACTGCTGCTGCAGCTGCATACATTACACAAATTTATACTAATTCACCACCACCCAAGAGGAACACATGAATCATACACAGGCCCAGATGTAATCAATATCCACTTGCTTCTCTCTGCACATCTGCTTGTGTTGAGAGATTGCTAACAGACGTCTCCATCTCAGCTGACAACAACCTTCTCAATTACTTTCCCTCCTCTTTCCACCCCTCACTCTATTACATGAAGATTTTTCTCTGACACAAAACTGCCGTTGCCAATATCGCCATTTTAGGGTCAGAATTACTGACTAATTGGGACACTTTACAGGAGAATAACATGCTTCTGATACATGGAGAACGAAGTTTATAACAGACATTTCTTTGTATAGCTCCTAACATAGAGGGAAATCAACTCCATGATGCTGCTGGCTGCCTCACCACATCTCTCTTCATGGCAGTGTCCCCTAACACAGTTTTTGTTATGCCCTTTTCTGTTACAGCCAGTGTTTTGCCACGTACCTGTGGTCCCATCCCACACACAACCCAGAACTGTGCTCTATCTTAATGGCTTCACATGGAGCCCTCAGCATGGGTCACGTTTAACGGACTCAGCACTCAGGCAGGCAGGCAGTTCACAAACCAAAACAAAAACCTAAGTGAGGTCTGAACTTCCTGAAATGGATTTCTATCTATCAGAATGACAACATGACTACAGTGCTTACCTTTACCCAGCCAGTGCAGCTAAGAGAGCCACAACAGGGGTGACACAGGCTCAGCATGTGCTGGTGAGCCTGCTTCACCCTGTATGAGTTCCCTTTGCTGGGTAGCATGTCTGACATCAGGACAACTGTGCAAGAGTGAATCAGGATAATCCACCACCAGGTAAGTATAATTTTGAACACCAAATGGATACAGCTACCTTCTTCCAGAGACAGCACAGAAACACAAGCCAAAGAGCAGGAGAAAGCAAGGTGGAATTGAGGGTGGGATCCTCACCTATGCTGATTTAGTGAAGCCAATCTCCTGATGCTCTCCCTGCACTCGAGAGCACTGTCCTTCCTGAGAGCAATTCAGAGCAGCCAGCCTAGGGACCAGAGGTATTACACCCAGCCGTGTTTTTCCCTCACTAAATCTCAGACCATGAATGGTGTCAAAATCACCAGATTTCAAATACAGCGAAACAAATGACGCCTCTCTGACAGACTAAGAGTTATCATTTCTCACAGGAAGTGGTACTGCTTGACATGAGTTGAAGCACATAGAGAAAGAAGGTCAGCACGGCATCGGATTTCAGCTTATCTGACAACAAATACATCAAATCTGCTCCCATCGTGATATTTCTTCTTGGAAGAAGGAGCAGAATTACTTAGGGTAGAATTCACACAAAGTAAAAAGGTGTTTCAATGTAAAATTTTTTTTAAGCAGACCTTTTGTTCTTCAAGTGGAACGCACGCTAGGTGAGATAACGAATCTAATGTCTCGTGCATGTGAAATAGTTATTGATTTTATAAATTAAAGGAAAAATGAACTCTGAACTGCTTAGCTGATCATCACCTACACAACTTAAAACAGCATGCAACTTTACCAACACTCAAGTTGGTATGTACACATATGTGCTGCAGCTGTTATCTACCCCTCATGGAAGTGTTCCAGTAATTCAGAGCAATCCCCTGCAAAACTTTGCTAGCAGCAGCGTTTTAACAGTTTCTGTATAACAACACTGGCAGCTATAACATCTACATTATTTATATGAACTTTTTTTGTGGTAGTTTAGCTTCCTGCCATCATATAATTTCACTATTCACAGATCTACAGAAGCAACACAACTTTTTGTGTTATGGCATACTTCTCTTAACATTTACAAAGTGACTGCACTTATCAATTACGTAAATAAGTATGTTACTTATGTATATGTAAAAATATGACATACCTTTGATTGCAGGTGGGACTGACTTAGTTGTGCAGAACGTACATATTTCTGAGAAAGGTCCCTCCCCAGCATCATTGACAGCCTGTATTCTAAATGAGTAACAAGTGGATTCTGTCAGCCTTTGTATCTTGTACGTATGACTTGGTCCCCTATAAATTGGAATAAACCTGGAAAGAAGGAGAATGGGAATACATAATTACTTTGGAGAGGCAGTAACATTTCAGTCTATCACATCTGTCAGTTCAGCACACACACGTGCAAACTGCCAGAATGTGCTTTGCAAAGCTGTTAAATGCAAGTATAAAAATGGCATGTTATTAACACACAAACAAAGATCGTTAAATTAGGCAAACTGGAAGAATAGCATTGCCCCTTTTGCAACTAATACTTACCTTGCAAAATGATTACACCAATTTTCTGGAAATGTCAACGCATTTCTTACTACCTAGTAATCAAAACGGCTTCAACTTGTGCTCTGCTACAACGCACTCTGTGCTGCTGGTGTAACAACATGTTTAAAACAGGATTGGTCTGAGTCTTTTACTGCTTGATTTGGACCTTAGTCACACACTAAGACCCACAGATGAAATCACACAACCACCTGTGCCATCTTAAGCCAGAGGAACTTTAAATCAGAGCATAAGGACTGAATTTCATACATCACACACTTGTCAGCTTTGGGGGCTTTACAGCCTGAAGACAGCCAAACAGCAAAGACAGAACCAGATTCAGAGAGCACACAACGTGGTCTGCTTGAGAGAACACTGAGAAGAAAAAGAGATGACACTAAGGAAGTGACTTCCAAAATATTCCCGCTGACAAGACCAAACTTCAACACACACAGTCACGTCCAACAATATAATGCAGAACAAAATCAATTCAAAAAGAAAGAAAAAAAAATACAGTTGCTAGAGAGAATCTGACTTCCATCTTCAATTGCTCTGCTCAGATAAATGCTTTTCAGTAACAGTCATGTGTTAGCCACCGATTTCTAACTGAATGGGGAGGAGGGTAAACAAAAAGGAAGCACTCAGCATCTTGCATCAAACCACTCAGCTTCCACTGGGGAACAAGCTCTTACGACAGCTCTGAATCTGGAGAACATAGAATTCTCCGTGCAGGATAACACAGCTTGTTGAAGGTTTGGTACGCTCACTCAAATACCTTAACTATTTCAGCTGAGTTTAAATCACCAGGAAGCCAACAAAGCGATTTGTTTTTGACCTGCCTACCTAGGTGCTGGCTGTATGTTGGGTAATAAGCCCTGAACTCTTTGGCTTTGCACGAGATGCACAGTACAACTAATTTGAGCATTTCAAAGAAACTGGGTCTGTCATTAGCTCTCAGGGACAGAAATCAATTCCGATTACATTGTGACTGGAACCCACGCAAGTACAGAGATCAAGAACCATTTGTAATAAAAAGAAATGTTCAGGTAATTTAAATTGCTGCAAATGCACTTTGAGGACTGATGTGACTTACTACCCCCAGCAAGTCTTAGGGAGCCCCTCACCTTGATTAAAAATCAAAGATCTGTGCTCAAGAGTTTTTAAGAGCAGACTTTAAAGCTGATTTCCAAAGGTAAACTTTTTTCAACCTTATGTTCATGTGGTTTTAAGCATTTTTCGTGCCTCCTGCTACCCTGCCTTTCTGAGGTTCACATAAGCAGCAATGGCAAGTTTCAAAAGACTACAACAGATCTGCTTTCATGGGGTAAGGCTTCTTGGGGTTCAGTGCACGACGAACAAACCTCTGGTTAAGGCCAGCAGCACTCAGAGGAGGGCACAGAGGCTCTGGCCCAACAGCAACAGCTAGCCAAAAAGCAGCAATGCAGTGTTTCAGGCTACTGCTCTTTCTGTAACTGACTGTGGAGCTAGGTAAGCATGGGAAGCTAAGTACACCTCACCAGCTAACAGTTCTGCACACTCTTACCCCAGTCTGGACTGACAGGGCACTTGCTGGACGTACTTATAGGGTGAATACCAACAAATGCTGGCTTTCAAATTGCGGTTCTGCCTTTCAAAGGTTTCATAACACTGACAAAGTGATCCAGCAAAGCACTTGTGCTCCTCCTGTCATTTGGGAATTGAAATAATAGTCCCATCAGGTTTCCATCTCTTCCTCTCTTTATTTCCACATCTCTATCTCAAGAACTACTTGTAACAAAAGCAAAGAGCATTATGGAAAAGCTCGCATCCGCATTCAGTACACAGGGCTGCAATGAAAGCACACTTAAACTTCTGAGATTCAACCACCTTTGAGGGAAGATGGCTTCCAATTTTGGAAGAAGAAATGCTGATTAATAAGTCAATCAAACTCAATTGCTGCTAGGCTTTACCATGACAGTAATGCTTTGTAATTATGTTTGAAAAATGCAAATGATGATGTAAGAAATACAGCATAGATGAAACAACTTGAAAATACCAGAGATTTTTTTTTTTAATAATGGTATTTTTCTCATGTCCAAAGCAGGTACTTTATACTTCTCCACAGTTATTTCTGCTATTTTAAAAAATACTACAGTTCCCATTTGATGGAGACAGATATAGAACTGGAGCAATGCACCCTCTGATCTTTTTTCAGCCTCCCAGATTTCCTGCTGAAGAAGGACTGCAGTCATCTGAGGGCTGAATCCATCCGTGTTGCCACTACTGTGATGTCTGTAAACATTAACAATTGTCTAAAGACAACAACTTGCTCTCATTATTGCAAGCTGACTTTTTAAATCTAAAGATAATTTCAAAAGTGCATTTAAAGGTGAGCTCTACATACCTCTGCCTTATTGGAAAATCCGACATTGTTCACTGCGCTTCCCCAAGCCCTGTTCCACATCTTTTCTTAACAACAAGCCAGCTTGGAGCTTATCTGCAAGGACCTTATGTCTTACACACCGACAGGGCTGAGAGGTGAACTGGATTTGAGAGCTGATGGCAGCAGTGCAACTGTGTACTGCATCCATTCCCTAGCTGCTCCAGTGTCATGTCAAACCAGTTGCCCTGGTAAGACTGTGGGGAAAGGATGGGGACACAAGGGCTGGAAACAAGCCCAGAGTGCTCCTAATCCTATATAGGAACACCCTTAGGGAAGCATTTTTCACTTTGGTTCTTCTTTGACACTCTCCCCTTTCAAGAGAAACAAAACCAAATCCAAAACACACTTGAGTGTGTCTCAGCCAAGACATGGTCATTCTCTAACCTCCACCTGCTTGGACCATTCATGTGAATCCCAAAAGTATGCTAATGGCACCAAGAAATTTTCAATTCTGAAAGGTTTGCCCAGCTCAATTTGAAAGACAATAGGCTGCACACCTTAACCTGGTATTACGTCTTTGGGAAAAGACTGCCTGTGTGGGTTAACTGCATTCTCAATGCACCTAAAAAAATAATTAAAGAAAAGCTGTAGGGTCAGAATTTAACACGATGAAATATTGCCTCTCCCCTGCACTAAGGTAACAGCACAAACTGAAAAGCAAAACCTTTTTTGGGTTTGAAAACCTTCTCGAGGGAACGCGGCTCCCCCAGAGAATCTCACTCCCACTCGAGGGATCCGAATTCTCTGTCCCAGACATTGTCATGTCAGTCACGGATTATTCATTTACTTACACAGACTGGAAGAGAGAGAACACAATGTCCTACAATGACTGCTTGGGAGACACCACCGCAGTTAGTTTTTCATCAATACCTTTTTATTCACTGTGAACTTCTTGGAAATGTTTTACATGTCGGAGCTATTTTGTTTCCTCCACTTCAGTCAGTTCCAGTCAAGCAGGGGATTATGAATGTACTTGCTCTACCTTCATTCATTAGCGCTCAGCACATTTTAATCAGCAGGTTCCTTTTCAAAGCCTCTCCTTCTGTTTATATTTTTGTAACACAATTGTCTTTGCAACAATTTAATTTGAAGGAAAACGTAACAGGCAGTGCTATGAGGCAGCAATCTGGAGCCAAGGAGAAGGGTAGCAAGAGAACCACTCTGTTTCTGCCTCCCCGAAAACCACAGTGATCTGCCACAGATCGGGCTGCAGAGAAACCCCCAACACCGCAGGTCTGACCCGGTGACCTGGGGCTCCTGCTCTGTGTGCACTGCACAGTTAGGAAGGAAAGCACATGAATGTCACCCATCAACAGAACTTTTCATGCTGTTACTGCAGCGTGCCTGCTATCTGCACCATCACAGCCCCCACTCACCTTCTTTAGACTGCTCCTCTAATTTCTCTAAAGAACATGACCAAGCACTCACTGATTTATGTCATTTCCTTCCCCAGCCAGTGATTCCCTACACCACACAGCAGCACCCGGGAAAGCAAAACTTGAACACAGAAATATGTAATTAACCCCCGACACAGGGAACATTCAGTTGTTGAGCCAAAAAAAGCCCCACTGCTGGCACCGCCCTGCAGGGACTGCACTGCGCCTGGCCCCATGGCAGACCAGCACGCACACCTGGCCCCAGAGATGTCAGCAGGGCATCCCCTTACTGTGCCCCGCTGAGATCTGCCTGCATCCACATCACCCCAATGCCCAGCCAGAGCTGGTCGGAGAGCTCAGCACCTCGTGGCTTTAGGGGAAGCTTGCTCCTGCTGACACGAGTGCCACAAATCTCTGCTAAAGTCACAAGAAGGATGGAATTAATTTATTAAGAGGGAAATGACGAAAACAACTTTTGGTGGGGGTCAAAACAGAGGTACCATTCTATTTTTTCAAGCCAGGCTGCAGAGGAGCCCTTTGGCCAGCAGCCAAGCAGCAAGCAGATGAACAAACACTCACAGGGTGCCCTGCCTTGGGGACCGGACCAGACACTTTGGCCTCTCTGAAGATCTGTTTTCTTGAAGATACCTTCTGGAAACCATATCATATGCAGGCTTGTTCATAACACATTTGGAATCCAACCTCCTCACTACAGCAGCAAGGTAACTTCTGTTTACAGGCATAACAACAGCACGACCCACCGAAGGAGATGATGTTTCTTTCCTTGTACTTAGAAAAACAAAACCAAGTGGAGAGAGGAAAAAGGCAGAACAAGAAGTGCTGGCAGTTAAATGGGAAGAGTTTTGTTTTCTCTACTGAATTACCTAGCATGTGTAGCCTGTGGACAAGGAGCACTTGCAGTCAAAAATTGATTTTTGGCTTGCTTCCCGTAGATCATCCTTTCACCTGCTGCTGAATTTGAGCACGTAATCCACATTTACCTCAGACCTGTCAGATTTCTGAAATTATGCAGAACAGAGATGCCTTATCATACAGAAGCTCCCATCTAGCAAGAAAAATTAATTTTTTGGAAGGACAAATTACCATCTTTCCCCTTCATTTTTCCCCTGAAGTTCATGCTGCTGAGGGCAGCTGGGATTCATGGCCTGCCACGCAGAGAGCACGGGAGGCCTGAACCGAAGGGCCTGCCATGTAGTGGCTTTAGAACTGCATTCTTCCCAATGGATCACCAGAGAGGAAAAAGCTACGGATGCCCTGGGCTTGTTTCCCTTTTGTCCCTGTTCTGACTGCAGCCCTGTGTCATCATTCAGACTTTTTGGAAGCTGACAAAGAAAAGCTGCACGCAGACCGTATAAATTCTGTTGTTTACACGGGTGGTAGATGAGGTGTGTAATAAAGAATGAAGACAACTGAACACCTTGAAAATCATCTTCAAGGATGAACAACAGATGGAGAACAAGTTTTGATTGCGAGTGATTCCTGAGAGAAAAAAAGCCAACAGTAAAATCTGAACAGCTTCTGGGCACATGCTGCAGGAATGAAGGCAGAGCAGCAAAGTGCTCCATGTGATTCTTGTGTGCACCCACATCGGAGGAGAGCAGAGAGAAAGGACAATAGTGAATTAACAGCATTTTAACAAAAGATTTGGGAGAACTTACAGAGAGCATCCAGCTCCCTGTCAAAACGACACAAACAAGAAGCACCAGATGACCAAGCAGCTACCAATACCATGGCTTGCAATAGCAATGGATTAAAAACTAACAGCAGATATAAACAGGAGCAGGCTCAATAAAGCTAAAATCAGAACAGAACAAAACACAGTTCAGCAGCAGCAAATTAATGTTCTTATAGCCACGTGCACCTTTATCTTTCTTGTGCAGTATTACAGTCCACTTTCTTAACACGGCAGGAACTAATAGTTTCTGTGAACCTTAAAATGAATCTTGTTCAGCACGTCGTGTTCAGAGCTATCCAGGGCCACGGCAGGCTCAGTAATTTGCTTTGGCAAAGCTTGCTAAGGGAGCAAGGCATCAGCCCTGGCTTACCAGCTTCAGTAAAACAAAGTTGGCACCTGAAGATGGAAAACTGGCCCACATGCTCCTCAACATTTAACACGTTGTTCTTACACCTCACTGTCTGAAAAGGTGAGGCACACGCAGGTAACTCATATCTCCTAAAAAAGTTGTTTCATTTCTGCTTCTACGAAGAAAGCTGAAATGTGTTAACAAGTGAAGCTTGTTACCCTTAGAGTAGTTCTTCCTCTTACATTTGTGCAGCGTTTACTGCCAAGCCCTGAGCATCTGATCAGAATGCTTTTAATATAAACATCACTACTGTTAATAGCGATCCTCATCCCTATAATTCAAAAATACACAAGAGAAGACAGACTACTTGAAAGACTTTTCTGAATCTTAAGTTTTATTTAGCTTGGCTTAGCTGTAGCATGCCATACGTCTTGGTGCTAATCGTTAAGGTAGAACTCTCCCAGAAGAAGGACATCAATTCAAGGGATTATGTCATTTGTTTGCAATTTTTATTCCTTCCTTGGAGCAGCCAGAATTTTCCAGGAGTACATCTATGTATGTTTGTGGCCTTTCATATATATTAATATTTGGATACTGCTACCAAGAGAGGTACCAGAAAACCAGTGTGTGTGCAATGACTGTGCCAATTAATATTTGCAGTCATTAGACAAGTCTCTCTTGTGATCAAATTACCATTTTTAACTTTTTTTTGAAGAATTGTATCTCCTCAAATGGCAGATACCTAAAATCTAACAAAGTATTTCAAAATAGCTTGATACATACATTAACTTTCATATGTTATAAAAGGGTAATACTACTACTACTACTGTTTACCCAGTGGGACAGGGTCATAACTCATCCATTCTGCAAACAAAATTAACAAAAATAATTATAGTTTAGAATGCCAGTAAATACCATCTTACAATCCACTTACAAAAGAAGACTTAAGAATAGTCAGTGATCCTTCATTGATATTTTTAAAGAATATCTTTACGTTGCTTCTCATCCAACTGTCCCAATGGTTCTCTTAAAATATAATTACACATTTTTATTTATACACCAGTATACATAGAAAAATCACAGAACCATAGAATGGTTCAGGTTGGAAGGGACCTTAGAGCTCATCTTATTCCAACCCCCCTGCCATGGGCAAGGACACCTCCCACCAGACCAGGCTGCCCAGAGCCCCATCCAGCCTGGCCTTGAGTAATTCCAGGGAGGGGGCATCCACAGCTTCTCTGGGCAACCTGTTCCAGTGTCTCACCACCCTCACAGTGAAGAATTTCCTCCTTAAATCACAGAATTCATCTCAACTGCAACATACATTTATCTAAAAGAAACACAAACAACTGACAGATGTTATAAAATAATGTACTTGCTAACCCCCTCTTTCAGGCTAGACATTGCAAGTGTTTTAAGACACTTAGCAGTATCATTAGCTGTAAAACAACTAAAAACTAATTAACAGTACAGAAAAAACCCTCAAAAGCATTACTGTAACGAGGTTCATTTCTTTCACCTGGAGAAGAAAAATCCACAGTATTTTGGAACACAGCACAACTTCATTAACGTGACTTTCTTGACATTACCTGAGTTAGGAATTATAGCTTATTTAAAAAACACTGAAATTTTATCATCCTCTTTACAGGAAGGACAACTGCCTTCAACCGACGTTTCAAGTGTTGTGCTTTCTAAAAACAGATTTGTCATTTCCAATTAATGCTGCGCATAATTGAAAGGACAAGAGCTATGAATCTGATCTGCCTAGATGTCACACACCAAAGAGCAAATGAGAGATAACGCAGGTGCGTTTCTGATGTGCACACCTTTTCAAGCCCCTGCATTAATCAGAGCCAGGAGATTTCCCAGTATTTTGTTTCACAGATCTTGCAATCAATGAGACATTTAGTCTGCAGCAACTGCCCTGTTACCTCATTACTGCATGGAAAAGTTAAAAACAATTCTTAATGACCAAGACACACTCGAGAGCACTGGCTGACCATCACTGCACAAAAACAGAAGAGAACCTCTACAAAAAGGCTATATGAACTATTAGAGTCAGAACTCACTGTCAATTCTTGTTTTTAAAAAGAATTTCTTCACTTATGTATTTCTGTTGGTGAAAATGCTTCAATATTACTTTAAAATTAATTCATATTTTAAACCCCAACAGTAAGGAACATTATATTAAGCAAAATGCATGCTCAGACTCAGCGAAGAAGGGAAAATTGTAATACTGACTTGAGGGACTTCAATATAAAACAGATAAAAGTAATTTCAGATGTCTCAGAGAAGATATTAACAATAACTCCTGAAAGACAGAGGATACGACAGAGGCCAGCCCTCTGGCTCAGCCATTTTGAGTTATCCATGTCTTGCCCAGAGTCGGATGCTCTCTCTTCTTTGAACAGAGAGGAAACCTTGGCCCCAATGACCCTTGCAAGCCACAGAAGATTCCAAATCATCCTTCTATCCCATTAGACATCTGCAGCTTACCTTAGTCTGTTAAAGCCCTGCACAACTAAAGATGCCAGTGCTGCTCAAGGGACTGTAATCCAGAGTTTTGCACAAGCGTACAAGGAAATATCCGTGTAGGTGAGTAGTTGTTCTGAGTGTTTGGGAGCTCATGTGACTATAACTCAAAGCATAGAAGACCTGGCAGAGTAACAAGTGCAAAGAGCAGCAAATCCTCCTACTTAACAGCTCCTAAGAGACCATTTGCAGAAGGAAGTTTGTGCAAAACCAAACAGTGGTGATGTTAGAAACAGCTTTGGCTGTCTGCTGCCAGGTAACACAACGCATTTTGTTCTTACAAGGGAAGTTATTTCTCCAATACAGAAACAGGTTTAAAACAATTTGCAGTTCACCATCCGACCTGCAGTGCTACATGAAAGCAAAAACTAGAAGCCTGCTGGATGTCTCTTTATAGCTGGCTTGATCACATGCTGCTGCAGGTGATGGGCTCCTGCCAAGCATCACTGCACTCCAAAGAAACTGCTTTATCAGTCAGACTTTCAAATGGGTTTTTATATTCATTGGACATTTCTCAGTATTAACACAGGGGAGTGTGCACCATCTCTGTATCAGTATAGCTGAAACACTGGGAGGTATTTAGGCATTATTCATGGTGGTTTTATTACTTGGAATTACAGCTTTTGGGCCAGATCTTCAGCTGGCATAAACTCAGCACAGCTCTATTTAAATTAAAAGAATCATGCTAATTAACACCAAATTATGATCTGCACTGAAGGTCTCTATGGATTATCTACTTCATATATCAGTTATTTTACCTAATTAAACTAGCTGAGAGTGTTTCTTAGTAAATCATGAACTGTTGATGGTATTTATTCATTGAAGAGATCAGACTATTAGGCAACATTCACATTTTTTGGTTTGTTTTTTGAACACATCTCCTCACAACTTCAGAGCTACTTTGTCAAACCTTCCAAAACAAAATTGTTTGTGAAAAACTTCTTTCTGAACAGTGACTGCTTCACGTCCATTTCTGTGTTTCTTGTACACTGAAAGCTTTCATGGCTTTGAAGAAAACTTTAGGTAAGTTCAAAGCCAGGCTGGATGAGGCTTTGAGCAACCTGGTCTAGTGGGAGGTGTCCTCGCCCATGGCAGGGGGGTTGGAACAAGATGAGCTCTAAGGTCCCTTCCAACCTGAACCATTCTATGATTCTATGATTCTAAGTGAGATGCAGCAGATGAGCTCTTCTGCATTCTTAATTCATAATTACTGTGTGAGCACCAGGCTGATGCCAAGCTCATTCTTTTTCTAAATGATCTAAAAGATGATAAATGTAAAATCCCAACCACCAAGCTGCTCAAAAAGCCTATTTCTGCTCAGCTTTCGGTTTTCCTAGATCTCTGACTTTGTAACCAGATTTTTCACTAATACACATGCCACACTGGGTGCAATATCTTTGTTCTGCATATTCCAAACGGAAAATTAGTATGATCACAAAACTTGGTATTAATTTTTACTGGCAGAAAAGCCATTATTTTGCTAAAATTTCACAGTACAACAATGACTGCAGTTGTTCTACAATAACTGACAGCTTTGTTATGAATTTTGCTTCATTAGACTGCAGGCACAGAATCCCTATTAAAATAACATTTTGTACACATTTGTACCATGAAGTAATCAGGAAAACAACATTTCTCTTACTGTCATTCACAACTGCTTTATGATGAGCCAGAATTAGTTTTTCATTAACACAATGAGACGAGTCATATCTCTTACCTTTTATTTCTGTCTTCAATCTGTAAGATATAGACCATGTCATCGGTAGCATGAAGCTTGGAGCTGCTGTCTCCCCATTTCAGCTTCAGGCTCTGAGGACCTGCTGCAGCACACTCCAGCCGAGGAGGTAAGGGTGGTAATGGCCTAGTTTTTGCTTTAATAAAGTGGCTAAATGGTCCGGCTCCAATTTCATTGACAGCCTGGATCCTGATCCTGAAATGAATAAAAAGGTGAATATTAAATAAAATGCTTTCACAAGGTTTATGGTGTAGAAAAGCCTCAAGAAACAAAACAATCTTCCGGCCCAGAGTGGCCCATCACCAACACAGTAGTGTCCTTTCCCAGCTACCACTGCTTTGTTTTGGCAAGGTGAAAGGTTCTGTGAACCCCTCAAGTACTGTCACCCTGTTTATGCAGAGAAGAAGAAGGTTATCATCAGTAGTCAACATGGATTCCCCAAGGGGTAGTTCATGCTTGACCAATCTGGTAGCCTCCTATGATATCGTGACCAGCTGGGTAGGTGAGGGGAGAGAAATGGATGCTGTGTACCTTGCCTTCAGCACGGTTTTTGACACTGTCTCTGATAACATCCTCTCAGACAAGCTTAGGAAGCATGGGATAGATGAGTGGGCAGTGAGGTGGGTTGAGAACTGGCTGACTGGCAGAGCTCAAAGGGCTGTGATCAGTGGCGCGGAGTTTAGCCTGTAGCTAGCGGTGTTCCCCAGGGGTTGGTATGGGGTCCAGTCTTGTTCAACATCTTCAACAGCCTGGATGAAGGGACAGAGCACACCCCCAGCAAGTTTGCTGATGACATGAAGCTGGGAGGAGAGGCTGACACGCCAGAAGGCCGTGCTGCCACTCAGAGAGATGTGCACAGGCTGAGAGCTGCGCAGAGAGGAACCTTACACAGTTCAACAAGGGCAAGTGCAGAGTCCTACATCCGGGGAAGAATAACCACATACACTGGTACAGGCTGGGGGCTGAGCTGCTGGAGAGGAGCTCTGTGGAGAAGGACCTGGGGATCCTGGTGGACAACGGGTTGGCCATGAGCCAGCAGCGTGCCCTCGTGGCCAAAAGACCAATGGTATCCCAGGGTGCTTTAAAGAGAGCGTGGCCAGCAGGGTGATGGAGGTGATCTTCCCCCTCCACTCTGCCCTGGCGAGGCCACATCTGGAGTGCTGTGTCCACTTCTGGGACGCAAACAATGAAGTATTAACTACATATTAGATCAAATAAAAACTGGACTCAAGTCACTCTCACAGGACGCACAAAAGCTCCTGAGACATTTCCATCAAATCAAGGACAGTTGGAAAAAGAAAAAACAAGACCACCAGTCTAGTCACAGAAGTTTTAATTTGTAAATATTCTTAAGATTAAGCCAGTCTTAATTCATTCTTTCTTAAGACAATGACCCCTGGCTTGTACTGTTTTGTCACTCGTCTGTCTGCACCTTAGTTCAACAATTTGCACAATGAGACTCTGTTGTAGGAATGAGTGAAGAGCAGTGATCTTTTACTATGGTAACATCAACATCAAAACAAGAATGTGAAATATGCATTTCGAAAGAGCTTTAAGGATCTACTAGATATGAGATACTATACTGTAAATAGAAATACTGGTACAGATGAGCCTGAAAGGTTTCAAAAGGTTGCTAAATCAAAGAAAGAATTAGAGAAAACAGGCTGGGCAAACTGCATTTTTAGACAGGACAGCTGACTTTAGATCACTGGACAGATGCCGTTTACTATGGAAATTCTGTGTGCAGCAACCCACTATTTTCTCATGGGAAAAGAGTCTCTCAAGAAGCATTGCTTCTTCTCTAAACTATCAGCCACCGAGAAGCCAGGAGCTCCCTGGGAAGGCGGTAGGGGGAGAAGGGAGAAGAGCAGGATCTGCTAAGCCATTACAACTGCCTGCTTCAGAGAAAGCAGAAGATAAATTGAAATATCTTTGGCTGGCATAGCTATTAACTTTCATTAAACTATATAAAGTGATTAAAGTTTGCATATACAATATATGACAAATTACTTAGTTCTGAAGAGCAAGTCTCTAGCTCTACCACCAGAAAAAGGTTATGTAGCATTACAGGGAAAAGAACCCTCTAGAGAACAAGATCCTCCATGAAAAAACCAAAACCCATACTTCCTGCAATTTCAAAGCAAAAAGGTTTAAATGATTAATAAACGTACTGCAAAAGAACAGAGCCTTATCTACTAATTAGGCAGCTGAAATAATTGTGCACTCCAAGAATGCACAGTGTTTACGCAGCCACATGTAAGTGTGCGGTTAAGCCTTTGCCTATTGATCTGACCATCAATCAGGGTGAAGTGTTGCTTGGCTGCCTGAGCAGAGAAAGTGTCGAGCTGTGTTTTCCTTTTAATCCTCCTTTTAGTTTCAGAAAGTACATCCTGACCACCTTGTGATGCTACGCAGTAGCGACTTCATCCTCCTCCTCCAGAACAGAAGGAAAATGGCAGAAGAAAGGGCTGTGGCTGTGGGAGCCTGCTCCTGAACTGCTGCATGCAAGCTGCAGAAAAAAGAACTCAGGCTTCTCCATCTTTAGAAGTGTTGTTAATGTGAATTAAGATCAATGGCCATATTATGTTATTGGCTTGCTTGAGACTGAAAAGCCATTACAATAATATTTAATAGTCTCTTCAGTTAAAAAGTGTGAAAATTGCCTGAATTTTCACTGCATTCTGACAAGTCACCTGTTAGCAAGAGCACAAGAACAGCAACAGCAATGTGACAACACTGCTACTTTTTGCAAACAGGTTACACCAACAGGCTGTAGAGCACATGGCCTTCTGTTTCATTCTGTATCATTCCCAATCCTACCACCATCACCTCACCTGCCCTCCAGCCTTGTAACTCATTTCCAGCAGTCATCACCTCCGGGAACAAGGAGCGGTTGAAATGCATTTCTCTCAAATTTCACACCACATTTCTTACACAAAGACTGGCAGATGTGCTTTTATGGCATTTGCACTGACACACAGTTGTGTTTACCAACCCTCCCTTTGCCAGGTATTTGCACAGGGTAAAAAATTGTCTTTTCTCTCACTTGTGGCTGCTTGCATCAGCTGCATGGTGCTCCTGCTCCCCCCCTCTGACACACACAAGCAGGCACCCACCCACCCTTCTGACTTAGGACCACAGTGAGAGTGATAAAAACCCGAGCCTTAAAATAAAGAAAGGCATCTTTGCTGATTAATGATAATAAAGAGAAAGCAACAACTGATTTATCTGCTTCTACCACAGCTGGATGTGGTTTCAGTCATAACTTGAAAGTTAGTTTTCTGAAAATGTAAAGGATATATTTAGTGGCAGTACCTATCTCTGCAGGCCCCAACCCAATAATATTTATATTCATTCTCACATTTTCCCACTGCATCTTCTAAACAATAAAAATAAATAGATTGAAGAAAGTAAATTTAGAAACTATTAAAAGACATTTAACAGACCGTTGTAAGATTCCTGACGCAGGAAAACAAACACACTGGAGAGGATGTTATTTTCAGTTCAGTCCAGCAAACCGAAAAATCACTTTTGAATTAATCTTACAGAGTCTGACATGTGAAGAATTTGCCTCAGCAGTTCCCATAAGCAGAATGCCACCAGTTGCAATGTGTGCATGTGTGAAAACCTGCAGGAGTTAAAATGCCACAGACTTCACCAAAGGGAGGAGATGCAGCCTGGTCCAACCAGCCATCAGCCTTGGTGTAAAGGACAGTGATCTGGCCAGGCAGCCCCACAGGTCCCCCTCAGATCGTGCTCTCCTGGAGCTGGAGCAAGACTGAGCTCTGGACTCTGAAGCACAGATTTTGTTTTACAGCTCACTGAGGCATTGCTAACTTGAGCATCCATGTGCATTCTTCGCTCTTTATGCTGGAAGATCTTTCCCTTGATACAGTTTAGAAATTAAAAATGTCTGGAATTTCTATTCCTAAACCAAATTGGAAATAAGTGTTGTTAATAAAATTTCATAAGGCTACTATGTCACTGCAAACTGTGTAACTTCAGAGAAAAAGAAACATTCCTAAAAAAAATCTGATGTTGTTTTGCAGTGAAGTGTCTTAACAGTGCAGCACAATTAAACATGGTAAGCGTAGAGGAAGGCTTGGGAACAGAGTGTAACAGAAAATTGATATTTCTAATACTGTCAAATAGTTATTTATCGTAGACCGTTTATTTACTCACTTCTTGTTAGACCAGTTCACAGAAAACCAGTCCTTTATTACACTGTAAGCAGAGCTTCCAGAGCTTCAAGGCTACGTTAATAAAATGGAAAGACAGCAGAACTCAGGCACACTTCTGCAGCTGGCCCACTCACCAGCAGTGACATTTACAGAGTGCTTTTGGGAGGCATCTGCTTATTGCAAAAGCCATGCTGGTGCCCAATACTGGAGCAGTCCTCCTGAAACCAGCCCCAGCGTGGCCGTTAGCTGCACGGCAGAGGCATGCCCCAGCTCCTCATGCCTTGAGTGTATTTTAGGATGCAAATCCTTCTTGTGTCATGCTGGCAGGATTTGCTATGAAGACAGAGAAACCACCAAACTTGTCAGCTTCAAACCACCTCAGCAAAGAGCCCTGAGCTTCTCTGCACATACTTGAGTCGTGCACGGGTGGTCCATCCCACCGGGATGCAGCAGAGCAACGCCAGCCCCAAGCCAACAAGCCCAGTGGCCTTTTCAAAACAATGTTCCTTTCCAATTTTTGCTTTGGTGGATTCAAAATAACCAAGATTTGCTTTTCAGGTTCCTGGGTCCCTACAAACGAAACTTTGACAGTGCAATGCCAAGGCAACTTAAGCGTATAAGCCCTTTGCTAGCTTCAAATTCTGCTGAAACTTTGTCAAGAGATTCCATAGTCTCAAAATCAGTAGTGTTTGGCTTGTTTAGTCTAGGAAAAACAAAGCCTGGAAGAAAACACATTCACTGCTTTTAGACACAGCAGGGAATAAACACTTGAGAAAGAGAAGAGCTAGTTAAGTTAAACAAAGTTGACACGAAAAGAAAAACTGTTGGCAAAGAAATTTAGAGAATGAGATCTGTGAAGTTCTGAAATAACCTGATTAAATCAGAGAGGGCTAAAAACCCCAATCCAACATCTTTCAGAAAACAGCCTGATAAACGTGTTGGAAGGAAATACATGGTGTAGGAAGAGAGCCTTACAACAATATTTAGAACAGTTACAGAGTTAATGCTCATGCTTTAGCTTTTTCATTTGGATCAGAGACAGCCAGACTCCCTGACTACAAATAAGTAATTTAATATGGTGTTTTTTTACAAATTAAAGAAATAAAAATGAAAAAAAAATCCAGTATGATCTCAGCACAACACTTTTTATGGCAGCAAGACTAAGAGCTTCGGGGACAAAGCTGCATTCTGATTAGAAAGCAAAGTAACATCCTGCCCACCACTTCACTCTGTATCACCATTTCTAGGCTTTGGAGACGAGGGTGGTTTCCAAAACAAAGCTGCAGACAACCAGGAACCAGCTAAAGATGAGACAGAAGAACTGAAGAACAAAGACTTTTGTGAAGAACGCTCAAAGCTCTTTTGACTTTTTATTGAGCATGAAAGGAGAAACTAGGTAGTACAAGATGTACTACCAAAGGCAATGCTCAGAGATGCTGCAATTCCACAGCTGGGTAGGCAGCCAATAAACAATCTGTCCAACTTCTCACTAGCTGCATTAAGCTTCTGATTAGTCTGCAGTAAGCTGAGTTCTACGGCCTGGCTCAGAGTAAGACCCCATAAGTACCAGTGCAGAGTCAGAGGTGGGAGAACATGGAGATGGGGGGAGGTCCAACAGCATGACAGCAGCAACCTGACCTGGCTCAAGCTGTTGTGCAGCTCTGCTCACGTGCTGTATTTTCACAAACACCCAGAACTTGCTTAGGCCAGCACACAGGCTAGAAGAGGTGGCTCTATCCTCTTTTGCATCCTCCTTTCTCTCTACCCATTTACAAGGTAAAAAATATGGATAGTTTTTACCAAGACCAGTTTTCCCAGTCAGGAATGATGCAATAACACTCCGCTGGCACAGAAGAGGGGCAACACGAGGGAACAAGAGGCTTCTTGCTGGCAATAAACACAGCTAAGGATGAGAAAAAGCTTATACTTCATTACTGCTTTTATCAAAAAGGATCAGTTACAAACCACTGAAGAACTGCAGACAGCAACAATGCAGTTGCATTTTCTGGGTTTATATGATTCAGACTGCCAGAGGAATTCTTTTTTTAATAAGAAGCCTACTTTTTTTTTTTTTTTTTTTTTAAAAAAAAAACAACAACAAAAAAACTACATGCTTTTAAAACCTACAGCTTGTAGGCAAAGATAGATCAGGACACACTGCACTAGGCACTGTAAGCAATGGAAGTAGGTTTCTTGCTTTAAGTAACTTCTAGTAGGCGTATTTGTGTATGTGCTACAAGAAGGTCTCTCTTCTGGGTACGTGATACAAGCAGAGAACTGAAATTTTTATTTGAACTCTACAAGATCTGTAGGATTGTGGTGCTGAATACCAAGGAAAAAGAAAAATGCTACAGTAGTTCTGTGCCATATTTAATTTTACAGCTGTGCAATCAGATTTCAGTTTTTATTAGAGCAGGACTTAAACCAGAATTTCTCTTGTCACATCTTCTGTTGTATTGCTGTTCATTGCCTGTGTGGAACTTTTTTTTTTTTCTTTAATTTTAGTTAGCATTAGGGAAAAAACATATGAACTTAAGCATTAAACGAATAATCATCTTTTTGCAATGTCACTTAGAAATTCAGAATCTGAACCATTATCAAGGAATTGTTTTAAACTAAGATTAAGTTTTAGTTACCACATGCCAGTAATAAAAAATAGCTAAAGCTATACAAATAAAAGTTAACTGAGTGCAAATTGCTATCTCTTCACAGGGATCCAAACATTTAATAATAGACCCTTGTAACAGTACTGCTAAGAATTTGGGAGAGAAAAAAAAAAAAGAGAAAGAAGTCACATAAAGTTCTGTTATCTCTCATTTTTGGAATTTATTTACCTACCAGAGCAGCCATCCTGTTGCACAGCAACTTGAAAAGGAGAGGTAAGAGATAAGAGGAGGGGAGAAAGAGGAAGGAAGGGAAAAGCAGCATTTGAACCTGAGCTACCATACTACTCCTTTACTCCACAAAGGGCTAACTGCAGGTTTCTAGGCTCTACATGCCATAAACATTTCCCACATAAAATTAAACCATGTGATCTCATCCTGACTGCTATACAACACAGCAAAAAATGGTACTCACCGGTATGAGGTTTCTGGAAGCAAATCACGAATAACGTAACTTGTAACATTTCCTATGGGAATGCTGACGTCACCAAGGTCAATGTTATATGAAGTAATCTCAGCTCCATTATTGCATGGCTCTTCCCAGTTCAATACAAGGCACACAGAGGGTGAGAGCTGATAGGCATCCACGTGCTCATCCTCCAGCACAGAGAGGGTAGAGACTGCATCAGGCACAGACGCGGGGATTCTGCAGGTTACCAGTTCACTGTAGGGTCCAGCTCCTGCCTGGTTAATAGCCTGTGTGGCAAAACAACATTTTTCATAGAATAAATGTTCTCTTTCACGTGCCCATCAAGTTTTTAATCATGAACTGTGCAGCCTGGAACAGCTCCATGGATTCCTCAGAGAAAATGCATCGCTGGCTGATGAGTCAGACCCTCCATCTGCATTACTGCAGCCAGTATCTTCTTCTGTTACTCAGGAGTGTCACTGAGACAAACTGGAGAAAACTTCCTTAACAGCTATTTAATCCAACTTAGCAGTAACCTTCTCATCAGCAGTAAACTTTGTTTAGTAAGAGGAATGTCACAGGGCATGCTGCCAGTGAGAGGTGACACGGTGTCCAGCCAATGGGCTGCCCAAAATTATCAAGTGGTCCTGTATAAAACAGACCCGTTTCTGCAGAGTGCAACATCACGTACTTGATGCGAGCAGAGTATCCCCAGATGTAAGGGGCACTTGGCTTGCTGAGAGCTACATAGGTTCCTAACTCAGGATAATGAATAGCTAATTTGATGCTAAAAGTTTCTGGCATAAGAATATACAAACTCAGCATGGCACAAAGCCTATGACTCAGATGTCCCCAGAAGTCACAGGTCACCAGCAAGCTACCACCAAAGTACATAACTCAGTATTTCTCACAAGAGAGGAGACCAAACAATTACTAACTTTCTCATCTCAATTTGTAGATCCATGACCCCAGTGGAAACCAAGGTTCAAACCCTGTCCCATTTCCCCATTTCTAATCATTAATTGGAGGCTGACATCTTTGCAAGCTCAACACTGCACAGCTGTACAGGCTTTTTTTTTTTTTTTTTTTTAAATCAGTTGTTTCTCAGTCAGAGTTACATGCTGTGTATGCTGCAGTTACCTTCTCAGGACTGCTATGAGCTCCTGTGCAAAGACTCACAGAACCATTGAAGCTGGAGGGGACCTTGGGACTTGCCTCCTACAACCTGCTACTCAAAGCAGGCTCAAAGCTGAACACCAGGCTGTCCAGGCTTTTCCCTAGCACCTGGGGAAGTAAGCCCAAATTCTCCAAAGAGATTACTATTAACCTGGAAAACCCATGTTTACAGTCTTGCCAGTAGGACTATGATGGCAAGGAAAGGACATGTCAAACACTTGTTTGATTCCTTGCCTATGCTGAGCTGTAGTGAATATTTTTTTTCCCCGCTCTGCATAAAATACAAAGCCATGCTGTTTTTCCAGGAGGCATTTTGTTCAATTGAAGAAAGACATAATAAAGTTAGATTTGTCAGCCTTTAAAAAGCCCTTCAAAACAAATCCTGCTCCAGGGACATCTTCTCTTCAGTGAAGCGCTCCTAGACCTGATAGAAGTGAGCCTTGTTTTGTGGTCTGCCAATGATATTATTTGTCTTGCCTCTAAACCAGTGTTTGGCAATCTGTATCTTGCTCCAAGCAATTTATTTTTAGTGGTGCTTTTAACTGTTTTATTGGACAACCTCATCATCGTAACTGATGGGAATTTCATTCTTCTTTGCTTCCTAGATACTTCCCTCTGCCTAAATGACACAATATTTCCCTTTGCAGATGCCACAATTGTTTTCAGGAATATTCAGCACAGGAAAAAAAGTTGAGCAACATTAGAGACAAACTGTCTGCCCTGAAGATATATATGTCTGATCCCTCAATTCCCTCTTTTTACTGGGTTACTGTAGATTGAGATACCAGTGTTGTGTGTTTATTATTCGTAGAAGGCTGAGTAAAAGTAGTCTGCGAAACCTTTATTTTTAAAACTGATTTTTTTTCTCCTAAAGCTGTTACTCAACATGGAAAAGAACCATTATTCTCACCATGTAAAAAAGAAAATTCTGACCCAATTCAACTCTCCTTTCTCATCTGCAACACATACTTGGTTTTTCTTCTTGTAATTGCTTAAATGTTCCAGTGTATCTCATGTCATGTTTTCTCAGACATGCATCTCCATATGACACACACTGCATCTACAGGATGAAGCTCTCTAGAAAACAATGCATGGGTCACTGGTGGATTTCAGTAACGTGTCTTAGTGCTGTTGTGCATTTCATTTAAATTTCGTCATGGAAGAAATTACATTGGCCATGTCAAAATCTAGGTAGATGTGTACAACATTTTTGTGGCAGGTAATTTAAAATGCACGCTTACTTGAAATCAAAGACTCCATACAGTTAGTTGTTTCCATTTTTAACATCAAAATCTCCTCGAGTTCCCCACCATTCACCACAGAAGTGGTCTCAAGGTCTCCTCCCTGCCCAGGGGGTTCTGAATGCCTTCCCTCTTGTGCAAACAGATGCACTTTTTGGCTCAGACTTCCAAACCACCCATACACATTCTTTCAGTTACTTTCCCCAACACTGCCAGTGCAAGGTATATGGCCAGTTATGGCCAAGTCACAAAGCACAGTTGAGTGTACTTAGAGGTGTGAGGCCCTTGCTCCTGGCTGTTGGCCAGCTGCTCGAAAGCTACTTTAAAAAAAAAAAAGTCCTGTTAAGAAAAAAAATCAAGAAGGAAACACTTGACAGAAGCATGTTGTCCTTGATCAAAGGAAAGACTCTGGGTGGTCCACCCGCTGCCAGCTGGGTGGGTGCTTGAACTTTTAGTTGGATTTACTGGTGGTACTCTGCCTTAGAGTGCAAATAAATCTTGTGGAACAGAATCTTTTGCAAAAGCATTTTTACTTTACTGTCACTTACTTTGCTTTCCATTTATTTTTCAGTGGACATAAAGGAGAAGAGAGCACTTTTTTATCTTTATATATTATACATATATATCCTAACAGTTACTTTTTTTTTTTACTGAAATAAGAGGAGAGAAAAAGATCAAAGAAAAAGACACCCTACAGAGACTCTGTGAGATCCAACTTTGCACATACAAGAGAAAATGGTAAAGACGAGGACTCTCCTTTTGGCAGCTACAGCCTTCTATGTACATAAGATCCTATTCAGCAGCTTTATTTAATAAATGAAACAGACGTTGGAGTTTATTATTTAAGCTAGGGGAATCTTCAGCATCCATTTGGGAGGTAAATGTTTATACATTATTATTACCAAGAATTTTTTTTTTTAAACCATCTAAAACATCAACATTCTGTTTTAACATCAGAGGGCAAGGTGGCTGTCAGAAGCTTTATTCACTGAAAGCAAAGAAGATGAGATATGACGGCAATTTTCACAAGCTAGAAGTTAAACCAACTCCCTTGTTTATCACTTTCAATAGTGTAGAATCTAAACCATATTACAACAGCCTGCATTATTGAAAATAAATGAACACTGCACTTGACTTTCAGAGCACCTAACTTCATAGTGGCTAATGATAAAAGGAAAAAAGAGAACACAGCAGAAGGTAACTGTGTTTACACCTTAGATAGCAATGCATGCAAAACCTTGTAACTTCCATACCTGTAGCCTACAGCAGTACTGCGCTGCCGCTGACAGCTCACTTATTTCAAAACAGGTATCTGTGCCACTATATGCAAGTTCTAAAGATTCCTCATCTTCTCCCCACTCTAATCTGTATTCAGAGATGTCAGCACCGGAACATTCAGGACTCTGCAACACAAATATTTATGTCATTCAATTCAGAAATGAGCACTGCAGATCTTTATGTTTCACTGGGTAAGAAATAAAGTACATGCAAAAACCTCATTTTGAAATTAATACACTGCTATTGCTGCAAATTGAAACACACTGAATCAGTGTTCCCCCAGTAGGTTACTGAAACAGTCTAATTCTGCACAAAATTTACCTGAAAGAAATTCACAGAAATGAGAAAGTGTATGCAGCTACTTCACTTTCCATCACAACACTCAGTAATAAATTGTCTCTCCACTGGCTTGGCAGAAGCACAGTTGTGGAGAACACAAAAAAGCATCAATCTAGCTGAGTGATCAAAACATCCCTGGAAGAGATGGCCTTCAGGCCTGAAGTAGTTACTCATGTTACTGAGAAAAGATCAACCCCAACAAGAGAGGCAGCTTGTCTGAGGTTTCCAAGCTAATGCACAAAGCATGGGATTGGGGAGGGTGGAGCTGGGTACATCAACATCCACAGAAAGATTCATCCTGGATCCATATATCCTCAGCAATTCCTTTATCATTCTGAAGTCTGTGGGAACATAGAATAAATACTAGAATTTGCTTAAAAAAGCTGGGAGAAAATTAAACATTCACCCCGTTCAGCAACTGCAAACCTGTCAGTATAGCTGTTTGTTACTTGGAAAACAAAGCCAAGCAGTGGGCTGACCACAACACAAGAAGCTTCTTCCACTGCAGTAGGCCCTGGTTTCCACAGGGCTGAGCAGCTTTGTCTCTGAGCTTCCAGCTATTTTATTAGGAGCACTGGGAACTGCTAAGCCTGGGAAACATGGGAGGGAACTGAAAAAGAGCACCTCAACAGTTGCAACTTTCTGTAACAAAAGCATGATCAGTTTAACTGAAAATAACTCCAAAAGTCACAGTTTTAAAACCATGTGTAAAAAGCTATGGTAGACACCCCAGTGTGCTCTGCAGCCAGACAAAAAACTCTGTAGTCTCCTGCTGCTTTTCTTCTCTATTATCAACTAAAAGAGGTAGAGCCTTAAGAAAATGCCATCATTTAAAAGGTAACATTTAAGAGCTCAGTCCAACTCCTATCTTAGAATCAGAAAAAGTTGCAATAAATGTTAACAAACACCCAAATTGCATCAAATGCATCTTTTTCATTCTAAAATTGAACTTGGATTATGCTTGTGTCTAGATATGTTGTTAGCACAATCAATTTATTTGACCATCTTATGAACATCAGTAACTTCTTTCCCAACAGGGGCATCCTTCCGTGGAGGGAAATGGCAAGCTGCAGGGCTGAAGGGCTGCCAGGTTCTCACAGAAACTCTGTGGCAGAATTACAGCCTCACTGTTCCATATCACACTATTTATGGCAACATCCTTTCCTTTCTGCCTTAACTACATAACGATATTTTTAATGACACCAATTAACACTTTTTGAGTGTCAGCTAAAACTTATTTAAAGAATCCCAAGTCTAAGATTGTGAAGAATGGAGAAAGAATGCATACAAAGTAAAATGAAAGTAAATATTTGGGGAAGAGACAAACAATTTTTGAGGAAGAGCTGAATTGTAAGCATTTGTGCAGAGTTCATTTCATATCAGAGACTCCAGCTTCATCCAAAATCAAATATTTGCCTTCCCAACTCCACCCTAGGACATTCTGACATGCTAAAAGCCTGCAGAGTGCACTTTGGACAGACCAATGCTCCATTATCTGACGCCAGCACAGGAGGTCCTATGTCTGAATGATGGTCCAAACGACTCATGATCAACTTTATGCAATTTCTTAATCAGAAGAGAAGATAGCTTTCTAGAATAGAAGAGTTTCTGCACACAGTTTTCTTGCAAAAGCTGTTCTGAACCAGTTAACAGCTCTCACGTTAGTTTTCAAGTGCGCAGTGACCGTGTTAGTTTGGATAAGGAAAGCAGAAATTAAACAACAAGGGCACGTGGCCTACCTCCCAGCTCACAAGTACACGTGTGTCAGACAGGAAGGACAGGGAAGGTGCTCTGCACTGGCCGGGTGGTCCTGCTGCCGTGGTGACTTCTGTAGCTTCCGAATACGGCCCGTACTAGAGGGGGACAAGGAGTCTGTACATTAGTACACAACCACAGGCACATCTCACCTTCCCCAAACGCTTTTCAAGAACAGCACATAGGAACTTTCTCAATGCAATAAACTCTCTCAAAGATAACTGGGCTTCCAATGCTCAGCACCAAATATCAGAGCACAGCGTTAGACCACGTGAATTCCTGCAAGGTTACAATGTGAGGAAAGCTCAGGTATGAGCAGACCACATCTTGGCTGCTCCAGGGCATCCTCCTGTGCCATGGTGACTGCCTGTGAATGCCTGAGCCACTTCCAATTGACTAAAGAGTACAAAAGTGTGCTCAGCAATAGAAAACTGAGGAGCAGTTTGTTCCCCTCTACCTCACCTGAAGGTAATGTGTTCCCATGTCTATGCCATAGCCTGGCATAACTGGCTTCCCCTCAAGGCTATACGGAGGAGCACAACAGCTGTAAGCACACACTGGACTCCAAATCCAGCTTCTTCTATATAAAATGTCTGCCACATGTTAACTGCAAAAGGATGGCAGATGATGGAGCTGCAGCAGCGTGCCACCATGTGCCACCATGCCCAGCAGTCCTGAAGGCCTCCATGGGCAGCTCAGCCAACTGCTCAGAGCTTTTAAGCCTTGGTAAAAGAATCAGCAAAAGGAAAAAAAGGCACATTTCAATGGTCTGGAAAACTGGCTTCAGTCAGCAGGACAAGCACAGGAGAACAGGGGAAACAGCCTCTGAGGCCGCATGAGTGAGATAATAAATTTTGTTCAGTACATCTCCAAGCTAATTAGAAACCACTCTCCAGAACAAAGGGCTGTAACCATAAGCAATTAGAGGAAAAATACTGATATTTACTTATTTTGGAATGGAATGCTAATAAGTATGGAAAAATGAGCCATTACGAAGGCTGAACAACACTAAAGTTGTTGTTCCAGAAAACCTCTCAACAGGAACGTGTTGGTATCTGTCCTAGCAAGGAAGGCTAAGGCTGACTGCTTCGTCTGAATTACAAAGAATGTACACTTCAAAAAACTCTCACATATTGGCTCCTGCTGTTTTCTTTCCATAAGCAGACATGACTGTTAGCAGAGATTTTGCATGTTTTGGTCAAATCAACACCTGAAATCTTATTTCAGAAGAGCACTAGACTCAAAACCATAGGTTTACTTCAAAAGCTCTTTTAAGCACTTCTCACTTTATTTTCTCCTGCCTATCTCAGCCGTGTCTTTCTGACCACCAGCACTTATGTAATCGCTGTCCAGAACTGCACAACTCTGGCAGTTCACCACCTCCAGTGAGAAAAAGCCAAACCATGGTCCAGCACACTGCACCTACCCCGCCATCGTTCAGAGCTCTCACTCTGAACAGATACGTTGCTCCAGGAAGAAGGTTGCTGACTGTGCACTCCAGATCAGGACCATGGTACACTTCAGAAACAACTTCTTCTGGTTCTGTCATTTCTACGCTGTACTCTGAGACAGGACAGCCACTTTCTGATGGAGGGACATCTAAAAAGAAAACATGTAGTTCATTAGCAGGATAAGGGCATACGCCAGGAAGATTTTTTACTTCACCTATCACTGGTATGCGATACATCACAAAATATATACACACACACACACACAATCAAATGATTTTCTTCCTTGATAGATGCCTTACCTGCAATATTTCCTCCATGCATGTGATCAACATAAATAAAATTACTCTTAACCCTAAACATTCACCAGGTCAGATTGCCAGGTGGGAGACCAGCAGCTCCTCCCAAGGCAATGATCTTTCACCCATGTGCCCAGAAGGTGCCCAACTACTTTCTAAGCAGAACAAAGTAGCTACCATCATCTTCTGAACTGTTTTTTTACTCCTGCACAAAGAATGCAAGTAGTGCTGAATGCATTCCTCTGGGTCAGAGAGAAATTATGAGACACGTGCTGTCTGTCTGACCTAATCTTGGCTGGCTGCTGCTGGACGCAGGGTAGCGAGGGTCACACACTCCAAAGCTACTACTCACGCACGGGTTTTCTGGCAAAGCCCCACTAACACCTAATAAAAATACAAACAACTGCCACTCTCAAACTTTGCTAGTCATGCTGCTAACATTTATGAGATTCTACATCTCTGTGCAATGATCTAAACCCTGCACTTCACTTGGAATAACAGCTTTTTGCAAAACTGAATTTGTTTCCCGTGTCTGTATTTGGTTTGCTATAAGCACCTTCTCCACCATGAAATTTGATATTTGATAATATTTGATAATATTGCCATGTTATATTATAAGCCAGTACTGCAACCTGCCTGAGGTTCTGAAAAGCAGTGCTGCATCATAGGGTATGATCTTCTAGGAAGCAACACACTATCTTGGATGCACAAGTGATTTTTTTTTTTTTTTGACATATATGGGATTGAATATACTTGCCAGTTAGAAATGGTGCTGCTCTAAAATTAAGGTTAACAATCAGTTGCCCAGAGAAGTTGTGGATGCCCCCTCCCTGGAAGTATTCAAAGCCAGGCTGGATGGGGCTTTGGGTAACCTGGTCTGGTGGGAGGTGTCCTTGCTCATGGCAGGGAGGTTGGAACAAGATGATCTCTGAGGTCCCTTCCAACCTGAACCATTCTATGATTCTATGACACAAAGAATCTTCAATGCTGCTAGATTACCATAGCAAAGAAAAAGAACCTGTTGCATACTGGCATGTACGTTATATTCTGAAAAATGTGCATTTTTGACAGTTTAGCGTCATGTCCATGGTTCAACTCCTTTGCAAAATTACTGGTGTGCGATTAATTGTGCTTGCTGGATTTTAAATCAGGGTTTAAATGCGCCCACCGATTCTCTAAACTATTTAATAATGAGACATGCTCCAATGGCTTACCCCATTGTAGCTGAACTTCTTTGTGCTTCGGCTTCCCTAGAACTCTTGGGGGCCGGCAGTGACCTGGTGCAACACTCAGCGTACGGACAGGTAAACTTTCAGAACACTGGAAGAGAAGAGGAGCTTAAGTTAGCTCTGTGGCACAGCTAGCACCTACAAAGCAAGCTACGATACAGAAACTCCTTCCTACAACAAGTATTTATTAGAAATATATAAACAACAAAGGATAGGAGATGCTATCAAGCACATTTCTTACAAATGCAACTAATAGAGTTCTTCCATTAGCCTACTCAAAACTGTAGCACAGAAACTTTGTTGGCTAATTTTGTGGGGCTTTATTTTAATTTTCCTTGTTTCTAGAACAGCATCAAGCCCTAATGTACTCAATCACAAAAAAAATCAAAGCAGTAAGAATAAAGATGTAGGTACTGAAAGGATTTTCAATCAAAGAGAATTAGAGGAATCAGTGGCTGAAAATGGAACTTAAAAATCTGAAGAACAACTCAGCCACATGAAAGCTGATTACCCCTGCAGCCACTAGCACTGGTCAGTACAGGCTCACAAGACAAGAGCCTGTGGCATTTCTCAAGCAAGTGGTCAGACCTGAAAAATACTATGTTTTTTTCTAGACTATGTATAAATATCTACAGATAGGTTCTGAGAAAAGCAAACCACACCAAAACTACAATTTGACTAAAAATCATCAGATACACATAGAAATCTTTCAAAATGCAACTACTTATAGTAAGAAATTAACTGCAATCTGTGTAGCTTCACTGTGCTGCAGGACAAATATTCACTTCCTTTGTAAATCAGAAATCATTTACCATATATAGCAGATAAAGTTCTGAAAAAACACAGAACTGAATAGTCCTTACTGTTAAGTAACACTTACCTGACTGTGTCCACCAGTGCTGATACAGCATGCCCGGAGCTTGTACAAAGTGCCTGGTTTCAAGTGAGTACAGGTATATTCTGTAGCCGATCCACTATATGCCACTTCCCATTGATTTGCTAGAAAATTAGATATATCCAAGTTCAGAGAAGTACAAATGCAACAAGTTTACTAACGTCTAGGAGAAAAGAAAATCCTTACTGTGGCCTTCCGCATGATTTCTTTCAGGAAAGTCATTCATTTTAATATTACTATGAATATTATTCTTGCTTCAAGACACGTGTATACTTAGATAAGCATACACAGAAATACACATAAACATATACTTACAAATGCATGTTTTTCTGAAAATATATTAAATATAAAATCAAACAGTAGGTTCAGCCCTATAACCTAAAACTCTACTTGTCTTGGAGAGGAAGAGCACACTTAAAAACAGCCAACCAACCAAAACTTTCCCAGGAATCCTGTGAATTTTAAAGCTGCAAGTAAATAACTCAGTTTCAATCATATCTGCAGCATATTAATGGCCAAAAGAGTCAGTACTCCTTTGTAGTAGTCAGAATTTTTTCCATTAAAATGGAGAAAACTTGAAACAAGCTTACCTTCTGGACTTCCTTGAGAAATCTCCAAGAGATACTTCAGGATTTCTGAACCACCATTATCTTGTGGAGGATCTGGGGAGTGAAAAAAAAAAAAAGGCAAACTGTGAGGAAATCAAGATGAGGAGTGAAACATAACAGAAGAGATTACAGAACCTGTTTCTGAATCTGCTCCTTCTTGTCCACAGACTAACTCCTTAACACTGACTACACCAAGGAATTTATAGCAGCAGTGGGTAGCAGAAGTTAGTTTTCAGAATAAGTCAGAATAAGGTGGCTGGCTAACATTTTATGAAGATGCCACAAACAAAACACATGGAAAAAGCATTGAAAAAGATGTGATACAGATACTTGTCCCATTTCCAAAAGAAGGAGTTGGAAGGAAAAGCAGTTTCCACCTGCAACGAGACATGAAACTGAAGGCAAAAACCCTGAATGCATATTTGAATAAAAATCCAAGTTAATTAATTAAAAACAAGAAACAATTTTGATTCTTAAAACATGGCTGCTTTCACACACCTTCCAGAACATTCAAACAATTAAGCTGTGAAGCTTTCCAAAAGCATGCAATGCTGTGTATTGAGAAGCAGAATGAAGCGTCTGTTACAACCAGCATTTACAGAACTTTACTGGAATTCAATATTCAACATTATGACCACCCCAGAATCTCCTACGACAAACTCAACTGGCTTACCCCACTTAACACTGAAGCCATGAGATGTTATTGGCCCTTTAATAATGGGTCTGGTTGGAGGTCCTGGCCTGTCGGGGCTTGTTGTGCAGACCAACACTTCACTTGGAGAACTTTTTCCTTCCACATTAGAAGCGAACAGCTGAAACAAAAAATTGTAACAAATTTAACATTGTTTACTGTGACAGTTTTTCTGACAGTTTTGCACAAGATACATATCATTAAACTAGACAGCACGTCACATCCCAAAGTAGAGTGTGGGATTTTAATAACAGCTGATTGTCAATGTCATTTCTTTAGAAACCACATTGATTTTTCAACCTCTTCAGTAGCAATAGATCACGGTAAGTTTAAGATAACAGCATTCCTGTTTCTCTTTAAAAAATAAAAAACCACACATGGCAAATTGAAGTCATTTACAAACAGAAGATAAAGATGACACCTACGCTATTTTTGCTTTAGAGGTATTTCAAACCATTATTTAAAACAAGTTACTTCAGAGCATCAGTGAATCACGTCATTAAAAACTTATGGTAGTATGACAGGCAACCAAGTGATGCGAAATCTACAGCCACTGGAACTAGCAGGATGTACACAAAGTAAACTTTCTCAGATGAAAATCTTTTGTCTCTTCTCAAGAATACCTTCTGCTGATTTCAGTGAGAATGCTGCTAAGCTAACAGAAGACATGAGGGCCCAGCCAGGAGATGGAGCAGATCAGAATTGTAGAAGAAACCCCAAATGGTCTGATGCTTTGTGGCTGTTGAGAGCTGGATTAGCTCATACTAGTCCCTGGGACATAAATCTGCTGCCAAGGAAGTGAGTAATAAAATATTTATTGTAATTGCTAATAGTAAGTATAAGCTAGCAGGAACTTTTTCACTTGGAAAGCTCTTCTATTCTCAGGAACGGCCATTCCTCTCCCCTCTTCTGAGGCTCCTGGGGAAAACAATTTGTAATTTTTAAGGCCAAAAAAGTAATTGCGATTCTCCAGCCCACATAGGCTTGCTTTAAAGAAGTCATCAAAGCCGGTATCAATTCAACGTTTCTCACTGAATTTGCCTGGTTCTTAATTTTCTGTACGTGGAAATTTTACCCTTCTGGTCTGCTAAACTGAAAAGCCAGTTCTAAAAGTTTCATCCACTGTGGACATCCCTAATGACCTGCTACCCTACTCACCCTGGCATCTTTATTTTTTATTGCCCTGTTTTCTAATTATTTATTTAATCTTATCTTGGTTCTTCTCCAACTGTTCTGCAATTTATGGTATCCTACACCAGATAGATGAAATGGACAAACAGCCCTAGGAGATCAGATAGAGATATAAACAAAACAACTTCTTTATAAGTTCCTTTATTTATACAGCTGAAATCTGCATGAGCCCAGTGGGAAATGAAAATTCATATTAAAGTGACTGTTCAACTGGGACCTTCAACACTTTTTCTGAGCCTCTGCTTTCCCAACCCCGAGTCTCTCCATCTAGTCATCTACTTACTAGAAACAGAAATGAAACTTTGCTTTCAGGTCACTGATAAAATTACAGAACAGTATATACCAGCACTGCTCTTTGTGGAACCTCACCAGAAAGTTACTGGTGATTCCCTACTATGCTGATAAATCGAATACTTCAGAAAATGAAATTTCTGCATCTTTTCATGTGCACTCTACCATTTGCCTCTCTGTGCCAAACCCTCACTCGATACCCAATGAATCCCTTTACACAGGTGTATCACACTACCATTGTCATTTTAATGAACAAACCTTCCTTTTCACCAAAATTGTTGGCAGGATGTCTCCTCTCTAAGTGGACACTGCTTTGCATAAATTAAATTCTCCCCCTCCATCCCTCTTACCCAGAGTCCCACAGCAGCCAACCAACTATTTCACCCAGGCCCAAAGACAAGCCTAGGATTAGCCAGATGGCCCCCACAGTTAGTTTTAAAACACTGCTGTGATAACAGTGTTTGATTTGTACAGTTTTGGGGATCTTTCCCCAAGTTCCCCAGCTCATTAACGATTGAAATGTGTGCAACAAGGGAAGCTCTCAGCACCTTCAGATACAAGCAAAGCTGGTGACACAACAAAGTGACCATTTCACCCCAGTATCAACGCAGCTGTGAACTTTAAAAGGAAGAACATTTTACCCTGAATTTATACTGCGTGCTTCTTCTGAGGTTCTTCACAGTACAGGCTTGCTCTTCTCCAGTGTACTTTGGGTGAAAGACGCTATCCTAGAAAAACAAACAAAAATAATCACATTTCCAGTAAGTGCTCTCTGTATTAGTGTGCAGCTAGAACACATTTCAAAGGGAATTTGCAATCAAGATATTTTTGTTTGCCCTTTTTTAGGCCACTAGGTCACAGTAATGCTCTGTCTAGAAGGATGGTGCAACCAACCCGAATAATATAATTTTGCTGTAAAATAAGCATAAGAGCAGGAGCAATGGTTTATCACATAAGAGAAATAAAAGTGACAGATGATGACAGCAAGCAAGCACACCACTCAGCAGTCAGCAGAACGTGGAGGACTGTTTAAGGACACATTGCCCTGTAGGTTATGGTCTCCTGGAAAGCTTTGTAGAGGAATCATGTGTGACAGCAGAGAATTTTAGCTAAGAATTTTAGCTAATTCTTAAGCTAAGGATTCCAAATTCTGCTGTGGAGCTGAACAAATCACACATCTCTGTCCTGCCAAATACTGTGTGCTCTTAAAAGGCATTCTAGTAAGCTATTTTTTTCTTTTACATAATGTTTCAAGAGTCCTCACATAACCTTAGCAAAAATATTGCCTGGAATAGCCCTCCAAAACAGCAATCCATGATATTCTCAACAAACTTGGACTCAGAAATAGAAACTCAGCTCGAGCTGCCCATACACTTTGTAGTAACACAGCACTTACGTTATCTTCTTCCTGAATTTCCAGGGTGTAAGAAATCACTTCCTCTGGTGTACATCCTTCTACTTTATTCCACTGCAATGCAACCCATGTAACGCCAGCTCGAACAAGCCTCGGTGCAGAAGGAGTCTGAGGAATATTACCTGCAGTGTAGCATACCACCTCCTGGCTGTACCCACTGTACAGGAAAAGAGGAGAGAGAAATATTAAAAAAAAAAAAGAAAAAGAAAATAACATCTCAGTGCATTCATATATCTAGACAATGTTAACATTGCCCAAGTGAAAAAAATGAGCACACAAAGTTAATGAAAAGTCAAAACTAAGAACAGAAATAAATGTAGTGTCCTCACAGTCATTCTTATGAATTTTATTGCAATAATATTGGGGAAAATACTTGATTGCCTCAAAAATATTAACTTATTATTAGATTTTTCTCTGCTCCATGGTTAATTTAACAAAGATGAAGTAGAACATAGCAAATAAAGCCCAACCTCTAAGCTTTCTCATGTTGAATATGAGACGTAGTTTCCACCTTTTATGAATTTAGAATACAGCTTCTATTTAAGCTACAGCTCTGAACGCCAAGTGTTTCAGCAAATCAGTCTCACTACTTCAGACATCCCCCCCCAAAGAAAGCAGGGAACATTTACCCATTCAGGGCCATACATGCTCAACATCAGGTAGGAGCTGCCTAATGCAGGCACAGATACCTTCCTACTCTCCAGGCTGGCTCTGTTCCCTTCTGATCTTTCCTGCTCACATTTTTTTTGCATTCAAAGCTGTGAATAACATTGCTCTCTCACACAGTTCAAGTTGCAACCAGACAGAACAGCTGCAGCAGAAGAGTTGCATGCTCTCATCTAAATCCCAGCACACACTGGGATGCAACAGGCAGTTGGGCTGAACAGGTGTAGGAAGAGATCTCCTAAGACCCCAAGCAGACTATACCATGTGCCACAGAAACTTGAGAACAAAATTGAAAAGAGCTAGATTTTGGTCCATCTTCAGGAGCACATCATCAGAACTCTCAACTGAGTGCAACGTTCTTGCAATTTTCAAATCTGTTTCCAAAGTACAAATGTATTCTGTTGCTTAACAAAGTCATCACATGAGTTCAATGCACACAGAAAGCCAGGTTTCCTTTTCTGAGTCTTCTTTCTCAAAAATAACAGAACCACATGAATTGAAATGTTCTTACAGTTTAAAATAAAAAAAAAATAGAAAAAAAAAACCACCTACAGCCAAACTCTGAACAAGAAAAAAATCATCTCAAATGGTAAATCCACAAGCATTGCAACCAACACCATCTTAAAATATGAAGTGTTAGATGACATTAGCATGCCATAATTTTGAGTGCTGTCTATAAAAAACAAGCCATGTGCTGTTGGTGCTTTATCTCATAGATTAACACACAGCAGCTGACCACGAGTACACTTCTTAGCACACTCCCTCTTCAATAACATGAGAAAAAAAAAAAGAGTAGAACCACAAAAGGGGGGGATAGTTGAAGTATGTATGAAAATATCCTGAAAATCTGGCAAAGAGAGGAGATTCTCAAGCAGTGATCTTTGCACAGACACCATTATAGGGCAGTACCCTTCCTTTTACAGTTAGCAGCTCTCTCTGCACATCTCTCTGCAGTTCAAGGACTATTTAAACAAGGAGGGAGGTGATCTTGCAAGAAGCTGGCAAAGGGACTCTGCAAACATGAACAGTCCCAGCACAGCTCAGAAGGAAAACACAGGATACAAATATAGTAACTGTTTCAAGTTATATATTGCTGGGAGTTTCATATTCTGGAAGATAGAACAACAAAGCAATCTCCCTCAGCAAAGCACATCGTTATATAGCAACTGTTTTTCTTTTTCTTTCCTTGTAATAATTATTAGATCCTGTTTAGCTAAGGAGGACAATAAACGAGTACAACAAAGCACTGGATGTTTAGCTTCTTCACAGCTTAAACTTTTCCTTGCCGACTCTCTCAGTGAGTAAACAAGCATACAGCCCCTGCAGCACCACATTTCTTGTGCACGCTGTGGCCCTCGCTGTGCAGTGTTTCAGCCCAGTGCCTCCCCAGGAGGCCCCTGAGGATTGGATTAAGCCTGATTTCTCATCACCTTCATTTGAACGCATCTGTTGATGGGCAAAGAAAAGCAGGGCCTCTCACTGTGCCCACCCCTCTCGGTCCTGGCCCTTGCACCCTTCTGTCCCGGCCCATCAGCCAGCCCTGCCTGGCCTGAAGAACGAAGGGACTGTACTGCTGGAAAAAGACAGAAGAGCTTTGCTTTAAAATAGAAAAATAAATACATCAGGATTCCTTTCAAAATCTGTAACTCAACTTCCTCTTGCTTGTTTTTCTTGGTTCACAGAGGTCCCTGGGGGGAATTTCACATAACAGATGTATTCTTTTTGTATAAGAAAGACCACAAAACACCATTTAACACCTCAAAAGGAGCCTGCCTCGGCCAACCTCATCACTCTGAAGGCAGTTCCCTGGGAGGTGAATGGCCCCACCAGGGAAGATGTGAGGCATACTGGAGCGTTAATAATGGACCAAACATCAGATTTTTAACTCAAAACCATAAAGAAAGGAAAAACGAAAAACAACACCAAGCAGAAGTCTGTCTTTACAATTTCATTGCAAGTTAAACTTTTCAAGGATCACTTTTCTCAATGAAGTGTGCAACCTGGGAGAGCTTACCTAGTACCGATGTCGTTCTGAGCTGCTAATCGGAAGGTGTAACCCAACGCTGGACAGAGCTTAGTCAACTTGCAATGCTTCTGGCTTCCAAAGTAGCATTCTCTGAAACCACTGTTCCTTTTTCCCTAGAAAGACAGCAGCATGTAATCGGATCGCTATGAAACAAAACCAGACGTTTCTTATTCTAAGAAGAACTGCTAAATGATATTGGGATTAGATGCTTTCATACATGCACTGTGCAAGCAGAACTCTGTAAAGTCACTGGCAGCATTGCTACATTACCTAAAATAATACATAGAAATGCAGTCTGCTGTCAGATTCCTCCTCTTTTCAGATTGTTATCTTCACGAGATATATTTACAGCCTCTGCCACTTTAATTGAAATGCAATTTATCCTACTCATTAACCAGGAAGTGTGTAAGTTGGGTGTGAAATTCATCTCAGGAACCCTGCAAGCAACGTTTCTGCATGCCAGACTCCACGTCAGCCCACCGGCCCTTCAGGAACCCTTCACCCCACCAGAGGGCTCTCGCTGCCTGCTGTCAGCGCACCGCGCTCCCGCTGCTCCGTGGGATGGGCGCAGCCTTCACCCCGTCCTGCACAGCCCTGAAGAGTGGTGGGGATTTACCAAGCACAGAGCAATTAATTAAACCACATCCAGACGGGCATCCACCCGGCTGTTCAGAGCAAGCAGCAAGCGATGGGCAAAGGGGATTGGCTGGAAAGCACAAAATGTCGCTGAGAAATGTGGATGCTGCAGGTACGGTCTGTGGGAGCTCCGTGTTAATTTGCCCTGGAGCTGTTATGAGCCCTGACCAAGATGTGACAAGCAGCATGAGATGGCTTTGAGAGGCCTCACTAAGTCCCAGCTCCTTCCTAAGGCTCATCAACTAGGAGCCAGCACGACAGGACAGGGACATTCAAAGTTCCCTTCCCTGTTGACAATAAAACAGAAACCTTTTCAGTCCAACTCAACACAGCTTTATATGCCCTAGGATGAAACAAAGCCAAGCTTCTGCAGGACAGAGCCCCAGAGACGTCGCAGAGCAGCTGCCTCATCCTACCTCACTCGTCCATGGGAAATGGTGATTTCGAAGTCTTTGAGGACTGAGTGCTAAGAAAGGGCCGGGGCAGCTCAACTCCATACAAACAATGGCTATCTGAGGTGATGCAGTTTAAAGAGTTTTAATTTCAAAACTTGAATGCAAAATCAGAGGCCCCAAAAGCATATGAGAAGGGAAAGCTGGCAGAGCACACTGTGCTCAGAGTGGTGCATGAGCTGGCCCACGTCTGCAGCTTCTGATGTAAGAGCTCCTCTTGGTATTGCTCAGAGCCATCGAGTATTTCTGACATCTGCCTCTACAGCTTTTAATTCTTATTTTACCTTGGTAAAATGACCACCTGCCCATAGACAAGACGACGTGTTTCACATGGTACACACCACCCTGACAGAAGACTCAATGGTTTCAGACCTAAGCAGACTCTCAGGAAAATCACCAGCACAGGTGTCAATACTCAAACAGCCCAACCTGCTGCTGCTCCTCAGGCTCTGACTTTCTTCCCATGCACCATTCTTCTCCCGTGGTCAACAATATATCACCTCCTCACTAAAGATTCCCAAAATATTTTTCCCTATGCACTCTATTCTGTAGATTCAGATGTCTTCAACTCATTCTTTAACTGTTTAGGATCATCCTGACTTCACTACTTTTGAAGCACTTGAAAACATTTTTTTTTAATTTATGCTTAAGAATGTATCTTTTGCATCATTTTCCTACGCTTTTTCTCCAAGAGGAGTGACCAAATGCTAAGCATGTGATGAACAACTAGCTGTACAGTGGTGGCTGGGTGCACATGGACCCATGGAAGCCCCACCTGTAGCCCAATGCCAGAACTGAGAGCGACGACCATGGAAACTCCAATTTGTCAAAGCAGGGGGTTAAAACTTCACAAAGATTGCCAAACATTGAAGTTATCATCAACCTTATAGTAGTACAAATTCTGACACTGCATATGTCTTTCTTCTTGACCTGGTATTGTACATTCCCCAGACTCACTCAGAGACTGACTGGTATTCAAATTACTCAGACTGGCTGGTATTTCAGCTTCTATTGGCACTAATTGGAGAGGCTGGCCGATATTTCTAATTATTCTGGCATTAATAGCCTGGAAATAGTCTCTCCGCTCCTTCCCTCTCAAGATTTATGAAAGCTCTAATGCTGCCATAATTATGGACAAGCACAACTGGCAGCCTGGTACTGGCTGCCACCCAACAGCCTTGCAGCTTTCCCAGAATCCTTCCCCTATTCTTTGTATACTCAGCATCCAAGTTTTAATCCTCTAAATAATGTTTCGTAAGTTGCTTAAAATACACTGTATCATTTCCTCAAATATTTCTAATCCACAAATTTCAGAGGGAGAGCAGCCACTGTCTGACTTCACCAGCCCTGCGCTCCCCGTTCTGCACAGTGACAGCCCACGCTGTGCTGGGCACCAGGGCCTGTCCGAGGAAACAGCTCCACAAATCCATTAGGATTTGCACAATGCTGTAACACAGCAGATTAACACACAGGTTTTGCTGGCTGCCCTCCCCACAGCAGACATTGTAAACAAGAAGAAGGGATGAGGCACTGCAGGAGAGCAGACACAGGAACGGAGCACAGCCCTTCACAAGACCTCGCTGCAAAGGACTGAACGACAGCCACCAGCATTAGATCTGCAACCAGGAGGCAAGGTGGCAATCTGTTCCAGGCCACACGGCTTAATTTCTGCACTCGGTCTGTGCTGGCAATAAAAAGCAGCAGAGTGATGCTGGAGCTGACGCCAGGCTGTGACACAGACCATCAGCACTGACTGTAAACGCACCCGAGTGTCCCTGCAAAGCACGCATCGTGCAGGCTCTGCTGCATGGGGCTGGAATTTCTGTACATACAAACATTTAGAAAACAGAGCAGGACTTATGAAACATCCCTAAAATATGTATATAAAAAGCAAATGGTTTTATCCAAGCCTCTCCTCTTGCATGTCTGACAGCAGCAGCACAGGCACAAAACACACCTAGAGGGCAGGTAGGTGAACAAACACCCAAACCCAAGCATGGGAGTGGAGCTGTGTATCCCAGTTCTGATGGATCATTGTTGGGGTGCACAGATCAGAGCCTCAGCTAGCAAGGAATTAGCACCTCTCTGCTAGCTGGCCTCAAGAAATTGAAAACTTCTTGGCAAAACAAAACAATCTCTGTTTATCTGTACACAAATCTCTATGTACATAGCACCACATTGGGTGGTAATGTACCTGTCTCTCTCTTGCACAAATTAAAATACAACGCTTTCTGGATCAGAAATACAGCATGACACACTGCACGTCCCTGTCTCTGGCTCAGGAACAGTCCTCTGCTTCCCCACAGACAGTGAATAGGGTACTCTCACCATCCATATGCACAAGAGAAACATTTATTTACCACCACTTAATCACAGAATGACCATTTCACATCTAATTAGTAACAAAGGCCTGATTCTTCCAGCACTGCCAGGGGCATTTCCCAATGCAGTTGGAGTTTACTGGGTTGGATGAACGCTGGCATCAAGAGAAAGCATCAACTCTGCTACAGTGATGTTCTCTGTTAGGTATATTTTTAATGCAACTTACTTAAATTAGCCTTTTTAACCCTGAATGATGAATCCCGGCACAAAGTCATCACTTGGCTGGTTTAGGTTTGTAAGTTCACAGGGAAATGCAGAAGAGCCAGAAGGTGGAGTTTTCCCTACATGCCACTTTTAACTGAGACTGCCACCAGACTGCTGCCGCCAATCCCAGCACTCAGGCACGTCCAGATCCTCCAGAATTCCAAACACCTGGAGAAGAGGGGCTGCTCCTAACACCTTTGAAGTCAATGGAAACTTTACTACCAAGCACACAGTCTGGTGGGAGTGAGTGGTGAGAGGCAGAGGGACCAGGCTGGGGCACACAGCTCCACTCTCGCCCCATGGCTGCTCCTGCCCCCTATCTCCTGTGTCCAACATTGGTTTTGTTCCTACAGTTCTGGGCTGCAGCCTCTGAGCATCTGCTTCCCAGGACCTGCTGTGCTGGGAGGGCTTCTCACAGCTCACTCTCCTCCTTCCTCTCACTATGGAGGGACTCGCATTTTCTATGCAGACTGCCATTTTAGGGTGTTTTTCTAACACGGTTATTGGATAGGTTTCTTGTTCTCCACTGATTCAAAACCCCCTGTGCTTCACAGTTGCAATTTAATTTCCTTCTGATCACTGATTTTCCTGTGTTTATGTTTCATCCTGTGCCCTGTAGCTAATGAATGCTGCTCTAGCTGAGCTCTGGCAGAGCTTCTGCTGCTGCCTGGCAAGCCTTCTCCTGTCCCTCCACATATTTACTTCTTGACTTCACCAGGACACAGTGTGGCATTGTAACAAAGCCAGTGCTTTCACTTATGCAGAGTTTATATGGCCCAGTGAGAGGGGACAGCACTTTACAAATGACATGAGCTGCCCTTCTTTCATCTGTGCTGGCCAGCTCTCCACTGGGATCTCAGATTTCAGGATTGTTACTGAGAAAACAAAGTCATCAAAATAGATAGACCAAGGCAATCAGGATTCCTGCATTTTTTTTTTTGCCACCAGTCACAAACAAGCTACTTTTGCCCTGTGAAACAGGCTTCATAAATCTTACTAGTTGCACACTTGGTATTAAAAGCTTTAAAGGACAAGAGCATTGTAGAATTCTCCTACATATTTCAAAAATTACAACTAGACACCATGTGGACAAAATTAACATTGAAAATACGTGCACTGCATTAATGCTGTGCTGTTGGTCCTTCTCCTGACAAGACCTTTTTACAGGCCTTTTCCACTCCTTCATTCTTCTGTGTTGTTATGTTCCCATGGCTTCCCAGTTAATGGAAGCTTTGCAAGAGATCAAAACTGCAGAATCAAGATGTCACAGAAAGTATAACGGGATTATCCTGGCCTGTCTTGTTGGAGAAATGTTCTTTTTATTTCCTTTCCCAGACCTCACACTCCATTTTCTCTTCTTCACTGACAACCTTTCCCCTTCCATTATGCAGAGAGAGACAGCAAGCCATTCTGAAATTATTGTTTCATTTTACTTCAGTTCAGCGGGTTTCTCATCATGGAGCCCCACTTGCTGTGACAGTGCACACAACAAACGTTTGCACAGCGAGCACTTCCAAATACCAAACATGTAGCAGAAAGTTCTGGGAAAACGTTACTAGTGAAATGATGGAGAAATATTCATGATAGACTATTCCCTTAAGAATATTATTTTGAGAATATTTTAAACCCCAAGAGATGTTTCCCAGACCGTACAGCTATACACCCTTTCACACTCACTTCCTGACTCATCACATTTTATTTTTAGCAGGTCCAAGCCTTCCATCACCCAACACATTTTTTCCTTCACAGATGACAATCACTGACTCACGCTTTCTGCAGAAATGTGGCTTGTGCAATGGAAAAATGGCACAAAGGAGGCAGGGGAAGGAGGGAGGGCTCTCCACCAGGGCCCACCTCCAGCAAGCAACACTCCACATTTTGCTTTTGGCACTCTCCCGAACAGCATGCTGCTCAGAAACACTGTAAGATCTTTGGGACAGAACATACTTCCCCTAGTGTCTGTAAGGGGACTGTCACAGTGCAAAGGACACCGCTACGTTAACCCTGAGCACATTTTCTGTACAAGGCTGCATGATCATGCCTGACTGCCTTTGAGGCAGGAAGAGCGCTTTTCCTTCTGCTCATACCATCCAGAAGAATGTGATCTTGAGCAGATCTCTAAGATATACCCCAATGCAAGCAACAATCAATGCTAATTAAAAATTAAGTACATCAAATGAGCAATAAAAAGTTGAATTTGAGGAGTACAGAAGCAGAATAGTGTCTCTGAATAGAGCACTAAATGATAAACACTCCCCTCACCACCCCTTTCACCCTTCCAACTCTTTACCTAATGTCATCAGGATTTCATTTTCCTACCTCTAGAGCCTGCTCTATTTAATTATTTTTCTTTACTCAGCAAATCCCCGTGAAGTCTGAGTGCCATTTATTTCTGTATTTATTGCAACCAGTTACTACTTACCTCATCCCACTCTAGAAGGTAGCTGGTGATTTTTGAGCCATTGTCAATGGGCGCCTATGAACAAAAACAAACAAAAGGCAGTTTTGGGAGTAGGAGAACTACTTTCTCCCCCCAGGCATAGGACTACAGTTTCAAGTGAAACAAAAGTGCTTAACAAATAAGGAGAAGAAGCTGAATGCAACCAAAAATATACATTGTAAAAGTCAACTCAGTGCACAGGGAGGGATTTGTCAGAGCACAGCAAGTTCATTCCCTCACTGAAAAATGACTCTCACCTTTCAGTTATTCTCTACTGTTCTATTCACTGTTTTTGTGAGTGCCCACTCTGACCCCAGCAGTACCTACCTTCCACTGTAAGGTTAAGGAGCTTTTGGTCCTGTGCGAGGGTTTGGGTGGGAAGGGACACTCTGGTGCTGAGCTGTGAGTGGTGAAGCTTACTGGCTCTGAGCAGGATCCCTTCACCGAATTGTACATTGCGTATACCCTGGAAATGGACACATGGGAATGGGTTATAAATTTGCTGACAGTTACAGGATGAGAAAGCACTGCCTCAGCCATAATACTTGCCTACCCAAGCACCCGTGATACTGTCCACTAATGATAGATTTCTCACAGAGGGGTGGCTATCGTTATTCTACTTCAGTTGGTACAAGTATGCAAAAAAACAAAACAAAACCAACAACCTCACAGCAGCAGAATGGAGTTACAGCGTTTTATGCACAAAGTCCCATAGCCTACTGGGTTACCATCATCTTTCCTTTCCACCACAAGCAACTATTTCCTTGGCTATTGCCAGTCTTCACTCACTGCCCTAAAATGCTCTTCAGAATACAACAGAAAGCATGAACTCATGAGAAAAAATACGAACTTCGATGCCCTGTTCACACTTGACTCACATGTACCATGTCCAGTGGTGACAACTGCTGGTTTCCTTCCATGAGTACAAGCTTCTAAACAGCTGCAGTGCCAATACTTAGGGAGCTTTGTGAATTACAACTAACTCAAACAATAAGGATAAACACAGCTCAAAAGCATTGCTCTGATAAGACTAAAAAAACCTTAGAAGTTAACTTGAGTTCAGGCAAATTCTCAATCTATCAGCACAGAGAGGGTAATCATTACATTAGAAAAGAAAAATACATCCGAGCACCTTCACACATGGTGCATTGCTCTGAAAAATTAATGGTATTTTTCTCCTCCAAGTTTTCCATGAAGCACAAAGTGCAAACTAGGAGTCTTCTACTCAGAGTGTTCAAACCCTGACCAGACAATGACCTCCAGGCTGGCTGCAGCTATTGTGTACATGAATGCTGAGTTTAAGAAAGGGCAATTTCTAAATTTGTTTAGAGTAGATAAGAGTAATTTATGTACAATGGCCACCTACATAGAATCAAATCTTCGGGGGAAGTTCACAAGAACTGCTCTAGTGCTGCTTTATGGATCACCTGTTAGCAGTCAGGAGTGAAAACAAATGCAATTAATTAATTGCCTCTGCAGCTGGCAACTGGCCTCACTGCATGTGTGTGTGCTGGAAATCAGCAGAGCTGAGAATCAAGCACATCACTGCTTGATATGGCTGGGGAACACAGCCATACAAAAATGAGTTTAGGGAGCATCTTCTGCAGGTCACCGAGAAGCTGCATTTTTGGCTTTGCCAGCTGGAAGCTGTGATGGGTACCTGAGGTGTCCCTGTCAATAATCCCTTACTGCTGCCTCCTGCCTGGTGTAATGTCTCTCAGGAAACAAAAGGAAGGAAAACAAGGATTGTGGGATTAGGTGGCTCCAGAATTTGAGGCAGAAAGTCTTGGAGTGATTAAAGACTTCATTTTCACCCACCTTAGCCACAAAAGGAATCAACAGATCCTCAAAAAGGTGAGTGCCATCATCTTTAAAACTACCAACACAGTAACACTTGAATCTATATCCCCATTTCTTCAGATGGAGAGAGGCTGTGCTGGGTGCCCAGGGCCTAACACAACAGAACACAGAAGCCCTGGAGATGCTGCCAAGGTTCAGCAGACCCAGGACAAGGTGCTGAGTAACAGCTGGTCACATACACTTCTGTACTTAGATTTATTTCCTCATAGCTGTTCATACATAATGCAGTCTCAGCAAACAAACAAAAAAATGTCCTAGAAAACAGTCTGCTTTTTAAATGTTGGTTTCCTCCACTACAAACACACGCTGCTGCTTTTTAAGTCTGACTTTTGTATTTGGCAGTCGCTTATTCTTTTTAAACAAAAGTTACAGCTAACTGTTCACAAATGATTTATAATTTGGCAAACATGCAGGAAAACACAGGGAACTGTAGGTAGGCAGAATGAATTGATTTGGAAGCTGGCCAGGATCCGGGGCAAACACCCTCCCCAATGCCCTTAAAAATCGCATGAGATCTCAGCGCTGCACTTTGCAGGATTACCACACTGCTTTTCACAGCTTGCTTTAAAAATTCTGCTCAATTGCTTACAGTAGGAAGCTCAGCAGTGGTTTATAACTCTCTTCTTGCTACCATCCCACTGCTGCTATGGCTGGGACTGCTGCTGGGCCAGGAAGCCTGAGCATCCCAGACAAAGTTATTAGGGACCCGAGCTTTACTTGGAAAGTCCTTTTTAGGGCTCCATTAGAAAATAACTTTAAAGAAGCTATAGTATCAGAGGGAGAAGGATGCATTTTGGTTGCTGTTTTTTCCTCTCCTTGCTCAGAAGCAAAGTGCTTGTTCTCTAAAGCTTAACAAACAGTAGCAGCCTGGATGGGAAAAAGCATGTCAAACACAGCCCTTGTCCAGACAAACAGAAGGAAACAATAGACAGGAGTGAAAGGAACCTTATAAAGGATATTGAGCATAAGTGAACAGGATGTGAATTTGAAGCCTTAGTTTGTANAAAAAAAAAAAAAGCAGCAGGAGTAGATGGTGTTAAAAACAGCAGGGAGCAAAACTGAGAACGTGTTAATAAATGTGTAACAAACAGATTTAGAATCAAAGAGAAACAGCCTAAAAATATCAAGACAAACCAGAGTGAATCCATTTTTGGGGAAAAAATGCTGCAATTACTGGGGCAGGGTGGATCTGTAATCAGCGGATTTACTTCATGAAGCATGGAGCATTTATGAAAAAACAAACATACCAGAGTACTTCCACACTGTCTAGCACACCTATGTCACAATAACTGTGAACAGTCGTGCCCAAACACCACTTGCTTTAGTTAAATTTTGAACAAGCTTGGGTAACCCACTTCCACACACAAGCACTTCGAGGCCTGTTATACAGCATTAGGTATGTAGATACCTTTTCCCTCTTACTTCAGCAATGACAATATGATAGAAAATGCACAGTTCAAAAACCACTCCCATAACATCAAGTATGAGATAAAACATCAGAAAACACTTGGGAGCCACCAAAAAAACACCTTCAGAGGTGACCATGAAACTCTAGAGCTACACATTACCATTGAACTAAACAAACTTCCCCATTTATTCTCACGTAATTGATCAGATTATATTTAAGTGACATTCACACAGACTCACCTGACATGATAATCTGTTGCTGGCCTAAGGTCTTTCAGGTTGTATTCTAATTCTTCTCCACTGCAGAAAAAGATATATAAACTATTTATGAAAAGCAGCACCACACTTAGCACAGCTACTCATTTTCCAGTCACTAGTGACTCCTGCACACCATGACTTCAAACAAAAATTCCACCACGGAACAATAGCAGTAAACAATAGAGGAACAATTTGTCAACACACTTCATGTTTCTTGAAGCTTTATAAAGCTCAGTATACATAACAGGAAAGTAGGTATTGTTTCAATTTGTAAAGGAACCTATTGATTTCAATACTATCCTTACATGTTGTTGATATTTAGATAAAGCTTACTGTGCTTTTCAACCCTTCCAGGGCTGAGAGGGGCAGAATCAGTACAACATTACTTCTGTACTTCTTGCACATCTATTATTTCAAAATAGTTACTAAAAAGTGGGCTTCAGAAGAAAAAGTACTGCTTCTTGCACAACTGCCTCACTAAATATCACTGCTTTGTCTTCCAGAACCACACACACTGTGAGGACCATGCCAAGGAGATGTTAAGTTAATGCTCCAACATACTGAAAGAGATTCAGATCTCTTTTAACAGCAAGAAGAGCTTTCAACAATGTTAGAAGGACTCAGTTTCAGGTATTTTAGGGGAAAAAACAGCTTATAACTTGTTAATTCCAAGTTTAACTGACACACCAACGAATTCTTTTCCTTTTGCTTAGCTTGCTGGTACATGAGCACTAACTCTAGTCATATATTGCTGATTTTCTTAAAACTCTGGTCTGGGTCAGGAGTTATTAAGTAATAATCATCTCATGCAAGTTCTTGGCTTATTTACAATTTTATTAAAATATGGGAAACAAGAAAACTCTCAATTTACCATAGTGAAATATTTCATAGATAGTTGGGAAAATATAGGGAGATGTCTCAAAAACATGGCAACAAGATCAGCCAAAAAGCACGTGCCTGCTGGGCTGCCAGAAATCCAGCAAAAAAAAATAAAAGGTTTTCTAAAATATAGTCCAATCTCTGTAAATCCAGTTTTTCCCTTCTGAAACGAGTGCACCTCTTTGCAAAGGGAATGCATTCAACAACTTGCAGGGCCTTCCCTTGCCTATAGCAACAGCAATCACTGCTGGTCATGGCAGAGCACACTCAGCTCATGGCTGTACCCTGGCCAGCAGCAGGAGACAGATGACTCCGAGCAGCTTTAAAACAGATGCACAACATTTCATAACCAGGAGAAAATGTGCAGCCACCAGAGCAGCAAGCACAAAAAGTACTTGAAAGAATCTTTTCCATTTTAAGAGCTCAACAGAATGCATTAGCATATATAAAGATAACTCACAAACAGCTAGGGTAAATACCAGAGACAAGCAGGCAGCACTTCCCTGGTTAGTACTCTGTTTCTATTGCCCAATACCATCCATGCAGCACACTAGAAGGGATACCCTAATTCACAGGACATCCTAAGAAAGGAGATAGTTCAGTCTCAAGAGCAAATTCCACAACTGCTGTACCACCTGGACTCTATTTAATGACATTTGTGAAGGATTAACTATTTCACAATAGCCAAGGTCACTTCTCAACATTTTCTACCCGCGACGTCATTAGCGGGGAAAAAAGAAAGGCGTAACTCCATATGTACTCAATCACAAACTGAGCTGAGGATCACTGAAATTAGAGACAGAGAAATCCCTCAGAACTTTTACTTTGGGCTGCTAAGAGCTAAGCACTCGAGGTTTTTCTGCAGAGCTGATCGGTGTGCTCCCTCCTCGACCCATCTGCGGCCATGTGAAGGAACAGAGACCTCATTTTTCGTTTGTTAGCTCGAAAGGTAGGCTTTAACGTTCTGAATTCTGCAAGCCCACAGAAATTCAGCCCATTAGGAAGGCAGCTATCCTATCTGCATGGTATCTACAAACATGCCTGCTTTGTGTAACTGAAGGGCATGCCAAGATACACCCTGACAAGCTGAGAGCAGCATTTCTAACCAAAACACTGAGAGTAGCACAAGTGGGAAAACGATCCCGTTACCTGTAAATTATCTTGTATTTTCCATCCCTCCCTTTATCTGATAAGGCAACCTCGTAAGTACAGGTGTAAGGCAACCCATTGCTGTGTCTATCTGCGTTTAGAAGGCCGGCGGGCGGTGACCACGACAGTAAAACTGTTCTTGCTTGAATATTCGTTACCTATAAAAGAAACCAAAGTTACTCTCAATTCCAAGAAAAACGCAATCCTCCAAGCATTTGCCATTTACTTGAGTCTTCACAAACAACTTCTAAACAAAAAAAATCACATTGTTCATCGACAACACCCATTAGAATGCAGGTTCACAAACTGCCCCTAACAGTGAGCACAGAGCAAGTTGGCCAGTGACCGCCTGCACAGCCACCAAGGGCTGCCCACACCTCTCCACCAGCACCTGCTGCTGGGGGCCCTGCAGAGGGCAAAGTGGGACCCAGTGGAACAATGACTTCTTCCTATAGATTGGCATGTAGTTTATTATTTTTCTAGAACTTCTGTTAGCAAGATTCTCTAATAGAACTCCAGTGGTGTTTTCAGCTGCTCTGTTTCTTCTCCTCATCTGAAGCTGCAATAACTCAACTGCAAATAGTTTAAAGAAATGTATATAAATCTGCAACGTTACCCTGATTCAAAAGCATAGGTGAGAATTGTAATATAAGCCCAACTCATCCACTTAAAATTACATCACAGATCAATCACTTTATGTCCTGACAGCAAGACTGCTTTATGATCACTGTTGGCTGCAGCTCTAACACGGGACGTAACTGCCAAATGGGTGAGAACTCTCTTTTAAGAAAACACTGAATAAACGCCTCAGACCTTAGCACCCCAGCAGCTTTACCCCCCAGCAGTGCAGCCTCTCTCATTCACCAGGCTGACAGAGCTGGAGGAGGAGCACAGCCAGAGGCACCAGTCCTCAAGAACAGCCTTCGGTTATCAAGCCAGGAAAGAAGAAGGCAAACTAATTCCCTCACACCCCACAGCCTCAAAAGAAGCTTAAAACAACGGGCACATTGGCTATCTTGGAAAGACAGCACAACATTTTTATGTGCGTCTTCTGAACAAAGTCCAGAGATGATGCCCGGTAGCCTCCTGCTCTGACAGCAGCTCTCCAGTTTTCATAATCAAAATGACAACCTTCTTCCTTCTGCAGTGTCAAACGTGAAGATTTTTCTTTTAAGATAGTAAAACATTATTTTTATATATATAAATCATTTATTCATTTCTCCTACATGCCAACTTTCATTGGTTCCTTGGTTTCACCATTTTAACAGATGCAATACACAAGGCAAAGTGTCATATTTCAGAAAATGTAGGATGAACGGTGGAGATGCTCAGTTAGACATTTCCTACACTTTTCTCAAAGGTTCTGAGCACCTTACCCATAAATGGTCTGGGTAACAAAGAAATAGCATTAATTTGCCATGTACTTGGGCTTCTACTGAAACAGCTCAGGTTCAATTTCGGATTCTGTCAGAATGTGCCCCAGGAATGGGCTGGAGTATCAGGCTTCAGGGCCTGCTGTTCATGAATCTGACTTCTGAGTACCTTTATACAGCACAGAACATCCAACTTCCCAGTGAAAGCACACTGTCTACTGCTGAAAAGCACTCCAACTGTGTACAAGACTGCTGCACCAAGCAGCTTCTTTCTGAGCAAGCAGTGAATCTGTCATTAACACCTGACAGGTAGGTGACACCACGACGTGTCTCAAATGAAAATCCCCAAAGCTCAGGGTCTTAATTTATAGCAGCACATCTACTCTTGCCAGAAAGAAAACCTTAGTTGAATGTAATTTGAAAAATTAGTTTTAACTACTAACAACCTTTTTTTTTTTTTTTTTTTTTAATAAAGAAAAAAATGAACATGCAAATTCCTGTTGGAATTTTCATTGGATTTCTTGCTCATTGTATTTTTCTGGTGCTATGAAATCAATGTTTGCTTCCAAAATTTGGACCAGTGAAAACTGATTCCGGCTTAGGTAGCTTACAAAGATCCTGAGTGCTTCAAACAAGACACATAAACTAAACATTCACTCCAAATGTGTATGTGAATTAAAGTATGACAAAGGTACTTAGAGATAAAAGTCCATATTTAAAGTAATACTTTTAATAGGTCATAAACATACATGACTACTCTACTAGCTCAACCCCTCAACACACAGTGCCTTTTGTTATTATGGAACTATGCTTGCATAATTGTTTTTCAAAAATTCAGACGAACTTGGAGCTTGAAGCACGATATCCTGCCAATGTTCTATTGAAGTGTTTTTCGCTATGACTACCCACAGGGACACACGTATATATTCTGCATATGGTGAAAAACTTTGGCCTTTCTTGAACTTTAGCAATCTGTAAGAAGTTAAGCCTTTTCTGCGTTTCTTAAAATAAGAGAAAGTGCATCATGGACTAACCACTAGAAAACACAGGGCTGTTGCTCTGCAGTCAGCGTGGACATGTGTCCATGCAGAAGTCGATTCCAAAAGCAGCTCCCAAGCACAGTGCTGCTCCAGCTGCCCCCAGCTTCGCACGGCACAGCGTTCAGCTGTGGTGGCATTGCAGGCACACCGACTGCTGATGGACATCCCAAAATAACACACCTGAGCTGCACACAGCACCGGGGGAGCAAAGCAAACGAGAGTTTGCCCAAGTGATAAAGGCAGAGAAGGCAAATCCGTACACTCCCTGGGCATATAGGGCAGTGCAGTGTGTGCGTGCCCGAGCGAGCGTTGGGAATGGATTTGTTTGCACAGGGAGAGATAATCCTCTCTCCTGCTCGCACAGTAACAGGCTCACTATCGTGTCACGTTCACCAGCCAAGGGTGTATCTCCTCAATATCTGATTTAATGCCAAAGCCACCACTTCACCGAGCAACTCCTATGTGAGCAGGAAACGCTTGCTTTGCTACGAGAATGGGTAAGTTAAATAAACAGGGTTTGGGATGCTGAAGGCAGCAGGCAGGCACTCGCAAGCCAGCTCGGCAGCTCGGACCCCCTTCTGCCTCACTCACCCCGGGAAAACGGGCACCTTCCAGGAGACGGGGAGCAGGGCCGGAGCAGCACCTCCAGTGCTGCAGGGGACGGGACAGCAAACGCCACTGCTGAGCTGCAGACAAACACCTAATTCCAAGTAGGAAACAGCTCAGGGATGGCTAACACTGCCCTACACCCATCCTACCAGGACACAGGTTGGCAGGAAGCGGGGCTGCCCCTGAGGCTCCACACCCCGACCCACAGCACTCAGCTCTCCTCCTGGCCCAGCAGCAACAAAGGGTTCTCCCAGGAGGAGTTTTGTGTGTCTTGTGAAAAGCACAGTTAATTAGTTTCTGAAAACTTCTCAGTTTACACAGTAAGTGCCTCCTTTATATGCTATCAAAACTCAGTGGTGTCAATAATTATTTTATAAAAGCCCCTGGGAAAGAATCCCAGCCCTTGCACCACTTTAATAAGGTTACCAGGCTGATGGGTATCAGCCCTCCCAGGCTTTCAGGTAACAAACAGTGTTTCTGTCCAACTTTCATTATCTTTCAAATTCCGGGTTAGCATTGACAGGCACCGTGTGGTTTGGGCTTTTATTGTGTGTGTGAGAACGACACTGAAAGCAACATTCATTTACTCCCCGAGGGCAGCGCCTGGAAGCCTGGGGGGTCAGATGAATGCGTCCTTATTGCTGGGGAGAGAGCTCGCTGTTCTGCCACGGGCCTCATCCTGCAACTGGAGGCAAAACCCCAATGACCTAATGAGTTTGGGTGCTTCCTTCAGGCTTTTAAAAATAAATCAATAACTTTAAAAGTGTGTTTACATTCTTCTCAGAAATGTCTTTTCCACAGGGACACCCGGACACCTGGCTGGAGATGGCTCCACGGCAGCATGGTGGGAAGCACCCTGGGGATGTGCTCCAGCTGCTGGTCCCTCTGGGCAGCATCACTGCTGCCAACACTGGGACACCCTGCAGCCACGTGCTGCAGCCACAGCACCGCTCCTCCTGCCACTGCTGCACTGCTCTGTGCCCTTCCTTTTTAATTGTGTCACTTCTTTCAGCACAGTTGGTTTTCCCCATTCACACACACTCACCAGAAAATGGCACTGCTATGAGTTTAATTACTCACAAATGTCTAAGTCACAGAGACAGTAACAGATAATCCCCAGCACTCTTCTGCTACATGCCTTTACTATTGAACTAGGAGGTCATCTCTGAGATTGGTTTATTTTAAAGATGTCTGGTTTTGAAATAATTCAAAGAAAATTAGTATTTGTCTGATGGTATAGTTTTGCTGCTCTCTGCTTTAAGTGCTCTGGTTGCCATAAATCTAATTACAGAGAGCTCCAAATCCTGCTAACCTGCTCAAACAGCTTCTCTTCTCACCTCTGCAGACACAAACAGGAAATGTCATATTTTCAGGGTGAAGTATTTTACAAAATGGAAATCATTCAGGTACTCCTCAATACAAAACCATTGACTCACTCTGTACAATAAACTAGCCTAATTTTGTGCTGTATTTTCCTCCTTTCTGATCTCTCCCAGAAACCCTTCTCAAGTGTTTGGACTCTATTTAGATCCACAATACCCTTCTGGCTTTCCATCCAATGCACCAAATTAGGAAAACATCACGTTCAAAGGCCATAAAGCCAGATTCTTAGCAACCTTACCTGATTGTGGTCACACCCAACATGACAGTTGGCATTCAATTTCCATCACAATTCGTGTGCTTTCATGGTTAAGACAAATATAGAATATAGCCATTACCACTGAACAATAGAATTAGCTTAATTTAATCATGGTTACAGAGAAATGGCTCATGACAAACGAAATTAAACCCAGGGGGAAGGGGTAGGAGCTGTGTAAATCACCACGACGTGCTGAATTCCCCACGATGCTGTTAACATTGGGAGTTCTCCGCTGACAGGCACTGGTGCAACTCCTACAAATACCCATGAGTATAAAGGATCCTTCAAATTTATTCCCAATGGCTATATCTCTGTAAAATGAGTCAGAGATGTACAGAAGCCACAATCTATAAAGTAAAAGATTCAGATGTTTCCCTGTGAAATCAGCAGTACGTTACGGCACAATCTACTCATCTTATTTGCTGTTCTTTTTGGTACAGGGGTAATTTTGGAATTCTGAATCACGTACCTGTGGCTTCTCCATTCCAGAAAGAATGTCCTGAACCCTTTTTGTTTCTGAATCATACTCTGTAAAAGAGAGAATGTGGAAATAGGAAGAAAAATAAATTACTGAGATTAAACAAAAACATCAGCTATATCAACAAACCTTCAGGAAGCTGTAAATATGAGATGCAGGTTACTCATACATGAGCATCAGCTGTTTTGCTGTGCTAACCAAACCCTGAGTTGTGCCATAACCAAACCCTGAGCTGTGCCACAACCAAACCCCTCCTTCCCCACCAGCAGTACCGCAGGACCGGACATGAAGTATTTCCCCCAGATTGGATGAATCAATTAAGCACAGAAGATACCACAGAAGTGATCATCTGAGCAGTGGAATCAGCATTTTTCCCCATCATTCCCCTAAAAAAGTCTTGAGGTAAGGCATCAGCCCAGAGTAATGAGGTGACAGAAAGCAGCTTTATTCCTTTTGGACTGCAGCATGGAGAGGCCTCGCTTTCCACTACACTGCTCTCTAATGGAAAACTAGGAACACATTTCTTCTTTCTTTTTTAAATGTTAAGGTAAAAAGTTTGCTAGCCAAAGCAGAGGAATACACCTCTCCCACCCCTCCAAACAAACTGAAGGTCTCTTTACAAAAAAGACTAAAAATTTGGCACAGGAAGCAAAAAAAAAAAAAGAAAAGAAAAGAAAAATGGCTAAGATTAGATCAACAGCTTTCCCAAATGATTCCCCCAAAACCTGACCTACTTCTTGCAGCCCAAGAATGTGTCTTTATTTTTGTCCATGACCTGCTTTAAAAAAGTACATCTTCTTTTTAAAAATTCCATCAGCTCGGCTGCCAAAGACTGAAACTGGCTGAACGCTGATGGCAAACCTCCAGTGTAAATGCCCATCTCTCCCTGCAGGAATGCACCTTGGTGCAGAGTGGGAATGACAGATCTGCTGCTCCGTGCATTCCTGGGCTCCTTTCGGTCTCAGCCTCTTGGAAAAGAACGAAGTAGTAATAATTCAGAGTAGGAGCAGGATAACATGAGTGCTTTTTTCCATAGTAGATAACCCTTCAAGTGCATTATAAAGTGTATAAACTGACAGCGTTTAGCCAGCATAAGATAATACTGACTTGAGAACTACACCAATTGCTTAAGCAAAGGCTGAGATGCTGATCCAAGGAAAAGCATCACCGAACTGAAGGGGCTCAGAACTCGGGTTCCCATTACTGCCGTTACAGACACAGAACTGTGCCATGAGCGCCTGGATCCAGGGCTGGAAACTGCAGAGGTCTTGCAGGCTTATCTCAAAGGGACGTTAATGAGAAGCAGCTTCTGCAGCTACAGAATGCAACAAAAATGCTGCTACTATTCTACTGAAAGTTTATGGTTATTATGTCACCCTTAATTACAACCCCCAGAAGCTAAGTGTGAATCACTCGCAACCTTAAATTCCAAACATATGGACTGAATTTTCTTCCCTCTCTCCACTTTCTAGCAAGGATGCTATCTGTGTCACACTAAGCAGGAGAAGAAAATAAACCCTGGAGCCCAGAGAACTCTCACTTCCCTCTCCTGTGAAAGACGATCGCTTTGTACAGTACTAAAGTCCTCTGACCTCTGCGGGTCAGGGCTGAAGGTTCAAACTGTTCTAAATACTGGAACTGACTTTAAGACCTAAGGGAGTTGGGTATACCCCGCAAGCAAATAAGAAATAAAAGTACCAGCTCAATCAGGCTTCTCAGCGAAGAGTCCTACTAGCAATTTCTTGGTTTTACCTCCCCAGGTAGCAGTGGGTTCACAAGGAGGCTCTGGGCATCAGGCACACCCAAGCCCTGAGCTATTAAGGATGTACAGACATCTATGTGCACAGTGTGGACAGTTTTGAGTAATAGATGAAAACAGTGCCAATGTAAAATTAAGGGCAGGAAGCAACAGATGCACACATCAATGACATGCGCAACAGCAGAGAACAGCTCGGGTTGGAAGGAGACCTCTGTCTCAAAGCTAGAAAAAATATAGTGCACATCTGTCCCATGGAAAAACTTGTTAACAACATGGAAGCCACCAGTTCTGAGCGAGAAATACGCTCACAATTGTCACATTCTTACAGTATTTCAAATACTTAGCTTCTCGTTTCATGAGCCATAAAAATTCTCAGGCCTCAATGGACGGTTGATCTCCTTTCAGTAACAAACATAATTATTCACAGTCTCCTGAGCCAGACTAAGCTGAGGAGAACAAGAGCTGTCAGGAACCCTGCCCTCAGCAGGAAGCTGCCCTTACCTGGCAGCCCTGCACAGCACAGAAGCATCACACTTGGCATCTTTCTCCCAGGCCAACAAGGGGCAGAAATATTTTTCAAAGAGAGAATGAGACGGAAAAAACATCTGCACTGATAACAAAGAATTGCTGAGAAGCCTTTCTTTCTGCAGTAGTGCCTGCCTCATGAGTGCTGTTAACCATCCCACACCGATGACTGCTGCTAGACGAGCTCAGTGGAGCACTTAGGGATGAGGAGCACAGACACTACAGGTGCAGCGGTGGAAGGGTGGGGAAGAACAGGAGGAGGAATGGGGCAGCCATGGTGTTAAACACTTCCTTTTTGCTTTCCTTGTTTGACACTGGGAACGCTTCAGTCACGTCAAGGAAGAGCTCAGCTAACACTTCAGGTCATTGTCCCGTTATAACTTTTCCCCTCCACATCTGTTCCCTACATCTGCCATGGCAACACTCTTCATCCTAGGAGGAAGCTGGGGGTGGGGATAAATTCCTTGTGAGTGCTCATGGATTCCTCCAAGGGAGGGTAAAGCAGCCGAGTTCTCATGCAGTTCTCACTGTTTAAAGGACATTATAGCTGTCCCAGCTACAAAACAAGGTTCTCATTCCCAAGCTGTGGGTTATTGGGATGCAGCATTTCAAGCTAACCTTTCGCAGCAGAGAGGCCAGCTGTGAGACCTGGAGAGCATCTAAGTCTGTATTTTCATCAGCTCTCTTTTTGCAAAGTTTTGGGTCATCACCATAGCTTCACTGATATAACCATGAGTAAATATCCCTGAAAAATAAGAAATACTTTCCCAGCAGCTGTGTGGTGCTAACAGGGTTTCAGCGCTAATTCCTGCTGAACTAAAGCCTTTCATTATATGCTTCTGTTAGCCTGCATCTATGTTCCTTTCTGCACGTACAGCACAAATATGATTTTCAGATCTTTCCAACAACACTTCTGAAATCCAAGAACAGCTTCAAAATACAGGAAAAAAAAATCTTTTCATTTCAAGGTAAGTTTGGAGTTTCCATGAATATTTTTCATGTTTGCATGAACAGCAGCTGCGTATGTAAATAGATTGAAATAGCTACAAGCTCTAAACTAATTAACATTTTCCCATTGCAAATAGAGATTTTAGGTTTGTTCTGCATTCTTTCCCTCACAGAAAGGAAGAGGTCCAGCTCAATACTTAGCTTCTGGCCACAGACAGTATTTAGTGTTTCAACAGCCTTCCCATTCCAAAGCGATGACATCAGCACTAGCACTTCACAACTTCCACCCAATTCTCAAGCAGAGCTCCATGCTCACAGATATGCCAGTCATAACACGACATGCTTTCTCAGAATTTGTTCCAGATTTATTGGGGCTGTGACCAGCTTTAAAGCTAGGAGAGATCTTTCATCAGTCACGTACAGCACAACCTATGATGTGTAAGAAAACGAACTCTTCAGAACACAGTGCAGCTCCTTTGTGCACTGCCTGCTGGTGCCAAAGCTGAAGACAAAAACACATACAAGCTTTTTCCTTCTAGACAACTGTAGAAATATACATAAACAAACCCTTTACACATGAACAAATCTAAAACTTTAGATTCCACCCTGCAGCTGAGTCACAGAAACCAGGACCAGAGGGGATGTGTCACTGAGTCCCTCATCCTACACTGAAACATGGCCACGTCTCTATGTAACCTCAACCTTGAGAGGTGTCTGCCATCTTTTTTTTTATTATTATTTAAAAGATAGTAATTAAAAAAAAAAACAAAAAAACACAAAACCCACAACATGATCCTGACAATCTTGCAACCATCCTAAGCAGGCAGGACAAGTTACTTGGGGCACTTATCTTAAATGCCCGCTAAAATGCCTCATTTGATGTCTGCAAGCACATAAGGTTTTGACCTTAAAAAAACAAATCCTATAACAGGAGCATCCAAAATCAAGCTACTGCCTAAATAACTGAAGACAAACAAAAAATCCTGCATAAAACCCAGAAGTCTATATCCTCAGATCTCAAAACAATAAAAATAAATCCCTAGCCATCCTCACTCACTGGGACTTTCTGCAATGTATGCCTCTGCACCATTGTAATTTATGCATAAATTTAATTACGTACTTCAGAGATCTCTTGGCCGCAGTCCATATCCATATCTATCAAGTTGTTAGTTTTTCCTCAGCTGCTGTCAATATCCTACTGTCAATGGGGCAGCGTACTCCAAAATAACTGGAGTGTGCATTCACTTCATCTGGTTTATCCCTGTTTCACGTCAGCCTTCTGCAGCTTTAACCAAAGATATCTGCCATCACTGCAACAAGCATCAGATGTTTTCACATCAAGCAGATGTGGAAGCACTCAGCTGTATGTAACAAAGTCATTTCTGCTAAAATTTGTTTTAAAACCAACTGTTAATTGCATTCAATCCTCCCTGCCCCCCAATATTGTTTTGATGTGTATTTTTTGTTGGGAAGCAGCAAGAAAATAAGATCAGCTGCACCTAGAGGAGAAATGAAATGCTGGATGCAAGGGACAAATGGAGTGTAAGTGACATGTTGGGTTTGTTTTTCTCTGCTTCTTTGTTGCTACTGCCGGGACACAGCAATAACAACTCCTACTTTATTGGCTGAGGATCTGAGTGAATTCCTACTGTGAACAGGCAGTTGGTCCATTAGAAGGCAGAAAAGGGCTTTCTTAGGAAAATACAGCAACCGCCCCATCTATATCACATACATTTTACATCCCAAGAAAGTGCTTTGTACATCTTACAAAGAAGATAACAGATGCAATGTGCTACATATGGCTGCAGCTGGCTGGTTTTGAAGAAACACCAAATCAAACAATGACATAACCCACAGAAACAGAGAAAGTGCAAGCTGAACCCACTGGAACAACAAACTTCACTTACACACAGGATCTCTTCTCAGAGAGCTCTCTTTCCTACTTTTGACATGCTTTAGCTTATTCTCTGTGTCAAAATAGTTCTGTTGTTTCTTTAATTTATCTAAGGTGGTTTCTCTTTTGCTATTACACAACAGTAGCCTGCGTGCTACATGGGCTTGAGAAGATGGGAACCTGCAGATAAACGGGCTGACTCCACATGCAGGGGCCACTGGTCTTTCCTTTTAGAAAGCAGACTGCAAAGTGCCATTGCTCATTCACAAAAATAGCAACTAACCAAGAATAACCATTTAATTTTCTGCTGATATGTATTAGCATAATTTGACTGCCACAGGCTACAGTTTCAAAGCACTCCTCTAAGTTGTGTTGGCATAGGCAAGCCTTCCACTTGAGGACACATCCACATATGCCAGACAGGTAAAGCCTCCTCTTGCTGGCACGTTCTCACGTGTGACAGCTGTTAGTAAGGTTGAACAAAGGATCTTTGCAGCTGAAAGCACAAAACTCTACAGCTGGAGCAGCTGAATGGCTACCAGCAGCTCAGTGCAGCTCATCTCCGGTCATATCATACAGGCAGGCTTGGAAAATAAATTTTTCAAGTTTACACAATCAATCCTTTCTAATTAACAAGTGATTTTAATCCACCATTGTTCCTTCCTGCACTTTGCCCAATTTGACTGCTGACAGAACTGCTATAATGTAAATGAGTTTATTAGTGTTTAAAATAAACAAGCATTACACCTCTCTTCTTTCAAGACTTTCTTCCTTTCAATTCTGATTTGGGTGGATTTGTAGGAGCTCCATTTATTTGATAAATCTTTGTAAAACACTCTTCTACCCATTCTTTTAGGAGTTTGTAAGTAAACCACTTGCAGTTGCCATTAAAGCTTTTCATGTGAAACCACAAGAAAATTTTCTCATTTGACACAGACTAAAAGGTCCTCTTCAAATTCTCTTGGAGATCCTGACTTGCAGCTTCTGGGTCAAAATCTGATGTTTCATTTCAGCTACAAGCCTTGCCAGCAAGTGGTAATCCTTCTCTAGACACAATGAAGTTCTTCAAACATCTCATGATTTTCTATGACAGCTGGAATGCGTGGCATCGCCTTATCCCTAATTCCATTCATTTATTTGCGCACTGTTCCATGCCCTCCCTCTCTCGGCTCTCCTTATTTCCTGTCACTTCAGCCCATGACTGCCTGTCTGTCTTGCCTTCATCAGTATTCAAAGCCACGGTGTGCCCTGGCAGGGCAGCCCAGGCAGCCCTCCAAGTCTGAGGAACTGAGCGGTCATTCAAAGGCAGAAGTTAACTTCTGCCCAGAGCAACACGTTGCTACTATTATTACTCCAGGCTGTTACAAATGTGGCCAAAAATGCCCGTACAGGTCCCTCCAGTCCGAGGGAGGAGGAGGAGAAGATGAGGGTCCACTGAGCCACTAAGGTACCAGTGCTCCTAAACTATGACAGGCCTCAGCAGTGACTCGAGAGGAGGCCTCGCTGCCGCCAGCTGTGAAATGACGTTATCTGGAACTTACAGACCTAAGATTTCCTCTCGGAAATAAAAGGTTCCCTTCAGTCACGGCAGCAGACTTCTCAGCAGCTGGGCAACGTAAGGTCAGAAAGTCACAGACACAAGCAACAAGAGGCGGTCGCGCCACTTTTCTTTGCTGAGCTCTGCATTGATGGAAAGGACAAGCCTGACAGCACCAAAAATTACTGCCTTCTCTTCACAGGCCGGTCACAGACAGCTCTGCTGCATCTCACCACCAGTTTGAGATGGAGCAGACAGCTCTCACATAAATTTGTCTCCATCACGCTTTCACCCCATGGGCCTCCTGCTGAGATGGCCAACAGGTCTACCCACGTCAGGTGAGCCCTGCGCCCTCAGATTTGAGTGGAAAACACAACTCCTGTAAAACAGCCTCTGACAAGTCTCCAGTGTTACCAGCCCAGGGGGAGAGGTTTTCCAGTACTGTGACAGCAGCCTCATGCCAATCAGGAAATAATATTCTCTGAAATACTGTCTACAATGCAGGGAGACAACGGCATCTGTACTGAACCTAAAACAAAACTTGCTTTTTCTCAATCACCAAAAATACAACCATACAAAAAATGGCCAATAAATGCCTTTGACAATCTGCCCGTTATACACAATGATAGTGTTTTCCTGACCAAACAAAAAGCTAGCAAAATAACCTGCAAATATGCATATTTGCACAGGAAAACAATCAGACAGCACAGCTGAAGCGAACTCCCTAGGAGCTACAAACGTGGTCTGGATTAAACGGAGTTCCTCGGCCAAAATTAACAATCTCCTTGGCAATGAACTCTGTAAAGCCACCGGGTTTGCTACAACAATATGAAGGCAGCAGAGCACTTTCCTAAAGCAAAGGCATACGGGTGCCCAGAATAGTCTAAGAGACTTTAAGTAACTGCAAGCTAAATTTTGCCTTTGGTCACAACTCCTCAGCCTCCCTTGAATTAGAGGAGAAATCAACAGAGAAACATCTTCTTTAGATTTCGCTGCAGGCAATGAAAAGAGCTTTGAGATGTCAAGTTTTCAGAATAACCAATTTTTTTACTCTCAGAGCCAGAGAGAGCTATTCATCTCTTAAGTAAGCAGGCGAAAGTTTCTCTAAAGAAGGATAAAAGCAGAAAATAGGCATTTTAACTGTACTTGATTTTCTTAACATTTACAGTGAAGTACAAATTTTATTTCTGTGCACTACTTACAGTAGCTGCATGTTTTTAAAAGTTAGATTCCATGGGAAAAGGCTGTTTTCAAGAAAAAAGAAAAACACTTCAAATTTGAAATATAAAGTTTTTATGGAACCCGCAATGGGATTTTTTCACCATCAACTGAGGCGAATGGCTACAGAGTCACGACGTTTTTTGAATGAATCCCATTCTACCTTTTCTGTTACCTTATTGACTTCTTTTTCCAGACGAAAGCTATGAGATAGCCAGATTGCAGGTAGTTAGGGGGACATCCATCACAGTAATCCAAGATGAGAAGCTTTTTTTAAAATTCCATTGACCCAGCCAGTATACCTCAGAGATGGGGAAGATGAGGAGCTCCAACTGCCCTCTACATCAGCTCAACCACCTACAGATTGGCAGCAGAACAGAAAAAAAGCTATCCTCCTCCTGACAGAAGATAAACAACTGACTCAAATAATCCCAGTCTAAATTATTTTGCAGTCAAACCTGAATGTACCTATGACTACCTGAACTAGAACTAAATAACAATAAAGAACAAATGTAATGAACATCATCGTTTCTGGAGAATGCAAAGTGAGTTTGCATGGAAGCCAATTGGTTTTTTTTTTTTTTTTTTTTTACAAATTTTGGTTCATGGCTGCATCCAGCTCTGCAGCCTCTGGCTTTCTGTCTGCTCCCCAGCTGTGCCCCCAGGCCCCTGCACGCCGCAGCATGAGAATCGTGTGCTTGACTCAACCTGACTATCATCCACTACCAGCACTGAGTTTTAAACATGTGTCTCAAGTGAACTGAGCATAAATTGTAAATCCATTTCACTGGCAGTTGTTACATTCCTACAATACAAAACTAAAATAAATAAATAAAAAGGCTGACACGAGGTTATCAGTGCCCTCCCATGTCTAGGACATGAAGAGCACGCTCAAGAAAGTATTTGAAAAACCCCTGGTCCATATGTCTATAATACTAACTACAATAATCAAGTTGGAAGGACTGCCTGTGCAATTAGCAGTACTGCATGGGATGAGGACAACATAACCTCAGACACTTCAATAGCTACTTTCACCACCACGAATCTTTCCAAATATTTAAAATATTTCTCAGAAATATCCACCTGATTACAGATCACTGGGAAGGCTTCAGCAAAGCTACAGGAATTTCAGCTTGATCTGGATTTCATTGCTGAGATGAAATTCAGACAAAAGTCACATGAACCACAGTAAATCAAAGCAGCTGCTTCTAAGCACAGCTCCTTGCAGAAAAAAAATAAACAAAAAACCCCATAGCCCCAAGGTTCAGGACAAAATCTTTTATAATAAACCTCGGAGAAAAATGGAAATGACTGCTTCATTCTGAAAGAAAGTTCATCCATTTTTTAATTGCAATACTCCAAACTTTGGACATCAAATTCCATCCTTTCTCAGAAAAGGAAACTCACTGATGAGTAAACAAATCCCATTAACTTCAGTGGGACGTGAAATTTCAATTCGTTGCCTTTGTACATCCAGATGAATATACAAACAGACATTGTTCAGAACATCTGCGTATACAAACAGGGATTGTTCATTAAATTATTAGGTGTTTTACTTTTTGTACTCTGGAGAGAGGAAATGTTCTACCTCTTTACTATAAATACCCTCTGCCTCCTGGCTCAATGTCCCAGATATTTCCAAATAAGGGAAATTTGTTTCCCTTCCTTTGTCGGTGGTCCACATTATCTCCTTCTAACTGGTGAGAATACACTGTTTATCTTGTTCTGAAGCTCTGAGACCTTTGTGTAACTTCTCTCCCCAGCACAGGGATTTAATCACTGAGCATTTAAGCAGGATGAAAATGGTCTTGATGTGTTTTTTTTTTTTTTCTGTTGGTTGGCTATCTATAAATTACGTAAACTCCTAGGAAAAAGTCTCAGACTCAGATTTCAGTCTTTTGGATTTGACTGTCGGCTGCAGCAGAAGCTGCAAATTCTTGAGATAGTACAAAGATCCTCTGGGGGAAGAGGTTGTGCCTTGCGTCATCCAGCACCAACTTCCTGATAAATCATGGAGCAGATAGCTTATCCAGCTCCCCTCAGCCAGAGATCGTGGTGGAAATACGACAGCAGAGAGGGATGAAAGCAGATGGGACAAATAATAGGAGAGTCTAGAAGGGTCAATCAGAATTGTGAAAAACAGCCTTGAGGGAAAAATGATAAAAGATTTTTAAGTCACCAGTCAGTTAAACGAGAGCCCTGGATCCAGATTTTTCCTCTCTTAACCATATTGTGCTACACTTTCTTAGACTTCAAGCTGTGTTGCTAACAGGCTAGCTTTTTTAAGATTAGATTTATTTTGTCTGAGCTTCTTCAATGAGACTGAAAGCGTAACCAGAGCCGTGGTCACCAACCTGCCCCAGTTCTGCCTCAGAGCCATGGAAGTCTGGGAGACCAGCTCAGGGTAACTTGGGTGAAACCATGTGTAACGTATTTACATTTACCTTTAGAAGCAGTGAGACTCAAGATGAGACCGGACTGAAATTATATTAAGTGGCAACACTCCCATTTAGGCAACGAAGACAATCACCTATCAACAACCTCTGGTGCTTCAGTTATGAAGCTGGTTCTTTCATCTTCTCAGATAAGTGCATAAAAATAGAGTGTGACTATCTCCTCTTTCCTGTATCCTAATTGCAGGGGTCTGTGTTAATGAAGTACAAAACAGCTTCCTGCCAGAACAAAGCCATCCATGCGCTGTGTCATTCACACTTCCCGTAAACTTTGGTTTTGTTCCTGCAGCATGGGTATGATATGAAGATACCTTCATGTTCAGTTCATGGGCAAACTTTCACAGGCTTGTAAATTCCTAGAAGTTATTTTTCACACAGTGAACTTCCAAGAAAGAGTTGGTCCAGCTAAGATGCACTACCAGAACCATCCCCAGGCAGCCCAAAGCATGGCACTGCTGGTTCTGGAGCCAGGCAAAGCAATGGCTGAGTGAGGGAGCACGTGAGCACAGACTTGCCTTTCAGTATCACTGCTCTATTGTGCTGTTTTGTTTTAACCTTTCTTCATGAAAACTTCATGATCAGAGTCAATCTCAAGGCAGCAGAGGAAACAGAGATTTGTTTCTCTCCTTCAGTACAGTGTGCTTCTCAGTCAAACTAGATAAATACCTTAGCAAGTCTATTTGCTAAAGAAAAGCCATAGACTAAGCCTGGTCTGGATAAATTCTTGCATGCACACAGACTGACATAAACGTCAGAATGTACCTTCCTTCAGCTCTGCATAATGTCAACTTTTTTAATACATCCCTCAGTCCATATGAGCTCACTTAAGCAGACAGTTCCCGCGGTTGTTACTTGAAGTGTTCTTCGGTGCAGACTCTGTGTGGCCCAGCTAATGGGGCTGGCTGGTACACAGAGGCGTGCTCTCAGCATGTTCAAATTAACAACTCATAACTATTCCATTTGCTGCCTGGATGAACAACTTCACACCCTATTATTAGGGAAGAAACGATGAAAGATAAAGAATGTTTAAGAGGTAACCCATGTATCCAAATAAAACCAAATGGGAACACAAGCTCTATAATGATGTAGGAGATGAGCTAGAGGCATAAGAGTATCACCCTGGAAATTCCCTGGTGTCACAAATTAACTGGTTTCTCAAGTTCAGACAAGTGCCCTAATTAATGCATGTTTCCTCTCACTTATAAAAACATTAAAAAACAGTATGCACACAATACACTGTATGGTTCTAATTAGATATGAATCTAAACAATTCCATCAGGTGATTATTTGCTGAAACTATAAAAAGCCAGCAAGAACAGTAACACTATTAAGATTTCATATGTGATGCTGATCTGTACTCAGAAGATCCAAAAAGTTTCCATTTCCAGTAAATACGATGCTTCATTACTCTGTATAACACTAACACTCACATATCCTGACAAATGCTCTTTAGTCTTTGGGAGCATTTTTCCCATACTACACTAGTAAAATCACTGTGCCAGTTTGGATGGTTTGTTTTCAGGAGACAATCTTGTTAGATCTTATTTTATAAAATCCAATACATCTAAAGGAACAGGGGAAGCTGCACTTATGTAAGGGTATTTTGTAAGTCTGCAGAAGAATCCTTTATGACAAATGTTGTCAGCAGAACACTTCTGTATTGGTTTAATAAAGGTCCTCATAGAATCACAGACTGGTTGGAAGGGACCTTAATGCCCACCCAGTTCTAAACCCCTGCCATGAGCAGGGACATTTCCCACCAGCTCAGGCTGCCCACGGCCCCATCCTGCCTGGCCTTGGACACCCCCAGGGATGGGGCACCCACAGCCCTGGGCAGTTGTGCCAGGACCTCAACACCCTCATTGTGAAGAATTTGTTCCATATATACAAACTAAACTTACCCTTCTTTTAGTTTAAAACTGTTACTCCTTGTCCTATCACTACACTCCCTGCTCCTGGCTACAATAATCAGTTCTTGGCTAAGAGAACATCAACATCACACAGATTGCCACAGTGCTTCTCAGCTTCAGGGCTAACAAGACCAAAACTAGAGAAACTCCTCTTTTAAAGAGCATACAGACATAGATACATACACAGCCCAACAAGCTCGCAGAACAGATTCAGGACTAGAATAGAAAGCAATTGGCACGGTACAGAATGAGTAAGTAGAGGAACTTCGCCTGGTTCCTGTCCGCACTGAATCACATCTCCCTCCATTTCCCTTTAACTCTCCGGCTCTGGATAATCCAACCTGATACAAGTGAAAAAACAAATGAACACCCTTTTCCTAAATATATTTAAATGCTACAAAGGAGAGGGAGAACAGGATAGGGTTGGACCAAGGAAGCATCAGCTCTGCTTCCTGTGTTGTTGCTCACTGGATGTTCCATACTAGCAGCTTGCTGACAGCTCTTGCTAGCACCCACCCAGGGCAGCAATACCTGCCAACGCTGCTCGTGCCACCTGAGGGGCTGCAGTGAGGGGTTTTCTATGAGGAAATGGCAGCCTCACAGTTGGGCTTAAAAAAACCCTGTATCCAGCAGAGATTAGGGAGCAAGAATAGAGATCAGCAGCCAGAAAGACTCACCCCAAACCTTGTTTCGCTGAGTTTAGTACTTTTTAAATGTTTTCCAAATAAAACCATCGTAGTTAGAAAGTTCTCTTGCTAAGACCATTTTCTATGTGCTCCTGACACATCCACCTCAAACAAACGAGCACAGAGAGGCAGTCAGATCTCCTGAGAAATGTCCAGCAGCAATGCAGGCAGGAATACGGGGCATCCGAAGCAATGGCTTTCACCTTTGGGAATACCTGAAGTCTGCTTCAACACACAAAATCAGATTTGCAAACACCTCTGAGGTTCTAGGCTGGTTGTGCACATATGATAATGGTATTATAAATCTATAGTCTATCTATGGCCTGGACAACTCCATAGAACATGTACATAAAGCTGCTGTGAGCCAGGCGTGCACTCACTGTGCCAGTGAAGGCAATGCCTGCCGACCACGCCAGGCTGTTCCGGTACCCAGGTCCCAAAACCTGTCCTGCTGGTGGACAGGGGGCTCGTTCCAGCTCCACCTCCCACTCGCAGCAAGTGCTTCAGGTTTGGCTAGCTTAGGTTCCTGAAGCTTCAATGAGGGTTAAAAAAGATTTTATCTGATTTGAAGGAAAGAAACGATTTATTAACAAATAGGTAAAAGCACTGTAAGAAGGCTTAAAAGTGCTTCTGTGCTCACAGAGCTTGCAGTCACACAGAACTTCCCAAACGTAGATCATTCCATGGCCAAGGAGTGAACCACTGAGCACTGAGAAGGAAGTGACTCAGACCGAAATTCATAAAGGACAGCTTGAATGGGACAGGATTTCCGCTTACAGCTCTTTTTTCATGGCGAGGCTCCTTTATGGGAAAAAAAAAAAAAAAAAAAAAAAAAGGAAAAAAAAAAAAAAAGAGGAAAAAAACCAGCTGATCCCTCCAGTCCCATTCAAGTTTTAAAGCAGCTCTGCAGTAAAGCTCCAGAATGCATTTCAAGTCAGAACCCCTGCAGCTGACCTCCAAGTCCTCTGCCTGTGCAAGACACCATCCATCCTACCACAACAAACGCACAGAACAGTTGCTGACTTTCTGCCTATCAGCCACTGGTTTTCTTTTCTTTTTTAATCTTACAATGGCATATGTCCAGTATCCAGCATGAGCCAGCAATCTTTATTTACGACTCTATCTCCCAAAAGAAATACACAATGCTGTCATTGAAAAGGGGCAGAGGAAACGCACATCACTTACGTACTCCAGCATCACTTACAAACTCAGTTTTAGCACTATTGATGATGTGACCCCTCTGCTTCCAAAGTGCTGTACCAGCTTTTTGGAAAAACCCTGGTTCTGTTAATAGCTGCAGGAAGCAAGCTATTGACACCAGGCAGAATGTTCCTTGAGCACAGAATAAGCAATTAGTGTGTATTTTGATGGAAAATTACGTTGTTAACTTAAATATAGCCCTACAATTTGGAAAGAGTAAAGCTGTCTTTGCATTGTATAACGAACATTTTCTTCATAATTACAGCACTGTGCAATAACCTCACTGTGGTTTCCACCCCTGAACTGAGGACCTACCTGCAAGCTTCTGCTCTAGCAGCATGCAGGGATCCTAATGTCCTGGCCTGGCAGCAGCTTGCCTGCCCAAGCCACGAGCTGGCAGCAGGGTGCTCTGACACCCCAGCACCCACCATACACCTGCCAGCTACCACTCCATGCACACACCGAGCCGGTATGAAACAGTATGCTATAAAACATGCTCAAATCTCAGTTAAAATCAGTTAAAGGAACATATTGCCTTCAGTTCTCCCTCACCTTACTCCAAGTTTTCAACCCTGCCCACAGCAGAGGAGTTGGAATTAGGCGATCTTTAAGGTTCCTGCCAACCCAAGCCATTCTATGATTCTAAGTTGTACTCTAAATTCATACATTCCTGCGTGTCTCTCAAGAGGTTTTTGGGTAAGCCTGGCTTTCCAACACAAGACTCTTATTCTTTATATTTGATACACCTTCTATAGTTTTTCCAGGGTACTCTGCAATTTTGGAAGCAACAACACAGCGTCATCAAATTTTTAATTAGTGGCAGACTTGAATCTATACACACACACACAAAGCTAAGCTGAAATAGCTTTCATACTTGCTACTTGTGACACTGCTTTTCTTGGTTGCTCTGAATGCTGCCATCTTAGCAGTACCAATCAAAATTGCCAGCCGCTTCCAGGCTGCTTTCAGCTCTCACCCCAATTGTTTGTTATTCCACATTAGTCAAGTACCAATAAATCCCCAAATAATTCAAGAAGAAACAAAGAAAGTAATTAAGATGTAGCAGCGACGATTAGAAACTTATTAATACAAAGACAGTTTTGTTCAGTGGGAGCCACTATAAAACCTCGGTGACCACCTTTCTGCAGAAATTTGTGCATTAGTATGCAGCATGAATATACCAACAGACTGATGTGGAAAAGCTCCCACTGGAGTCCACAGTATTCTTTTTCTTTACGAAAAATGACTCCTATTGAGAACAAGACAGATGAAAGCTATAATTTAATAAAACAAATTGTTGAGCTAAATTAAAGTAGAACTGGCTACGTGTAGAATGGCTTGTGATAAGCAAGAGATTTTATTAGATGAATGACTACTATTTTACTGTAGACTTTCAATATTTCAATGATAAGCCTCAAAAAAAGTTGAAGAGAATTATTTCAAAAGCATCCGGCTCTGAGCATGAATTCCAATTGCTAAGATTAAGCAATTTCTTCTCAAAATTCTTCTGTTTCGACTAACTGGTATTCTAGTGAACTTTCACATACACAAACTTGATTTCTCAGCAACTACCTCAGAATGTCCCAGTAAGCTTACTACATTCACCCAGAAGATGCAAAGCAGCACTACCTAGGAGTCCAGCTTTGGTGAGAGCTCAATTGTACACAAGGATTTTTGTGAAATGTCAAATGCTTGTATGAAAAGCCAAATAAAACCAAGAACTTGCTTGCAGAATGCATTTCTCCCAGCAGACAAAAAGAAAATGATGCTGCAGCTACCAGGGAATAGTCATGAAAGATAGGAGGCAACGGGTTTGGCTTACCAAATAAATACAGTATAGCAAACTCAATGTTTACATTTAAGTTCACACTGTATTAACACTGTCTTTATGTGTGGGTGGTAGTGTTTTTTGGCATAGTTACTAGATCCATATACAGGCAGTCGTAAGCTGGAAAGGTGCAATAAAAAGGAATTAAAAATAAATAAAACCATCTTTACCATGTGGCTCTTGTTCATTAGACTTTGGGCTGCTTCTTGCTCTGCGCTCTGGCTTCTTCACTCCTGGTGCCCCCCCGCCGCCTCCACTGCTTGCTCCATTGTGGCTCTTTGCATAACCATTATATACAGTTGTGCAGCTGCCTATATGGCTTTTGTAGATGGATGAAGGAGGACTATTCAGACGGTTTTGGCGATCAATCTGCCTGTCTTTGAGTTTTTTGTGCTGTGGTTTGCTGTACTGATCTTCCCTGGTAATATAGCTGGACATCCCATATAGTGGTATGATTTCTGAAACAAAAGAATTCATCCACATTAAAAAAAAAAAAAGAAAAAGAAAAAGATCACCAGCATTCTTCAGACAACCAAATTTCTGACCATCTCCAAATTAAATGCCAGATTTTCTCTGGAATTACAAGAAACTTTTTTTTTTT